>CM040245.1:52876296-53348643 GCA_022545495.1 Chrysanthemum lavandulifolium
AATAAGAGTCTCATTCAATGTATGCAAGTTCTTCCTCTCAATCTCATTATATTTTAGTGCGCTCATAATCACTAACCTCAACTATCATTGCATCAAATTCCTTTTCCATTTCTTTAATGTCTAAATTCATTCCCTTTTAAGACTTTCAAAATGGTCTTTTAGTTGTTTAAAGAAAGGCATGACTTTAGTTAGATAACATTCTTTTGTTTGTTCAAAACCCCTTTCCCCTTCAGTTAATTCCATTGGGTGTGATTCTTTTCTTGCAAGTTTTCTCAAAATCAACAAATAGTTGAAAGATAACGTATTGACTGATTAAGGTCTTGCTTTTAGTGGCAATAGTTCTAAGAACTAGATGCATTGGTGTATTGGGAGGATACACAGTTGCTTTTGGCATTTTCCTAAGGGGAGGGTTTGTTTCAACAATATTTTCCGCTTTTTGCTTATCTAAGTCCATTTTCCGAACACTTGTTCGGGAGTCAACAATGATTGAGGCTTAAACATGTTCAAGGAGATCCAATTCTCCTTTTGTAGTCATGGGAGTGATAATTACTTTCTTCTCTTTGCATTTAGGATCCTTTAGTTTCTTATTCATCTTCTCCTAGTGATTTCATCTAATTTCTTATCTTCTCTCATGCACTCAAAGCAACTAGGTTTTTGTCTAGGTTTAAGAATCTCATTGCCATCATAGATCACACTTTGAGCAGCTTTTGCTATCTTCCCGTACTCAGGGTTGGGTTTATCTATAATGGGAACACTATGCTTATCGCTTAGAACTCTATACTTAGTGATCATGTGAGCAGTCTGAATGGTGTTCCCTTGTATTTACAACTTGTTTTCAATAAGCCATTGTTTTACTTTCTCTCAAAAAATAATTTTTTTGATTTTTTTTTTAAACATTCGAACAACATCTAAAGTCCCGTGTCATTCTTTGAATGACATCACAAAGACCGTAGATATTATCGAATCGAGGAAAACATGACAAAAAGACAATATTTTTAGAATTTTTCAAGATTTTTTTTTTTTTTTTTTATGGATTTTGAAAGTTTTATATTTTTCTATTTGCTTTTGACGGTTTTGTAATTTTGTATTTTGCTTTTCGAAAAGATATTTACAAGAGATAGATGAGCATAGACCTTTACTCCTCGTCTTCCTCCCGAAGACGTTTGAGTGTTCGGTTGAAGGCTTTTCAAGCCTAGTCGTGGAAGTATGAACTCAAAACGTTCTCTAGGAAGAGCTTTGGTGAAGATGTCGCTAACTTGGTATTCGCACCTCACAAAATAGAGTTCCACCATACCTTTTTCCACTTGTTCCCCGATGAAATGATGTCGAATGTCGATATGCTTTGCTCTTGAGTGTTGAGCGTTGTTGCATGAGAGAGCAATAGCACTTTTATTATCACGAAGAGAGGATTTTGTTGAATTCAAAGCCATAGTCGATAATTGAGATCTCATCCATAAGATTTGAGCACAACAAGATGACATGGCTATGTATTCAACCTCCGTAGAGGAAATAAGTACTCATTTGCTTCTTTGAAGACCACTCACAAGCTTATCACCCTGGCGAGCACCTCAGGGCACGCTTTTCGTGTATCTTGACAACCCGCATGATCAAGATCTACATAGGCCGTTAGTGACATACCGGTGTCCTTGGTACCAAAGACCCATATTGATGGTTCCTTGAGATACCGAAGACCCGTTTAACCGCTTCAAGGTGCTTTTTAGTAGGCTTAGCTCGGTATCTAGCACACATGCAAACAATGAACAAGATGTACGGTTCACTAGGCGTGAGGTACATCGGGATCCAATCATACTACGATATTTTGTTTGGTCAATCATGATCCACGAGTGGTCCTCATCTAGTTTGGTTCGATCAATCATGGAGTGTCAACAGGTCATTGAATCAAATCCAAATTTCTTTAAGATCTCAGGTTGCATATTTAGATTGATTTATGAAAATGCCTCCAGGACTTTGTGAAATTTGTAATCCCAAGAAAAATGACATTTGTCCCATCATTGACATTTGAAATTTTGAACTCATTTCATTTAAAAAAACAGTCACACTCATTGGGGTGAGTCTAGGCAAAAATGATATCATCAACATAAATTTGAACATGAATTAAATGTTTGCCTGACTTCCTGGTGAACAATGTTGGATCAACTGCTCCTTTGCTAAATCCGGTAGATAGAAGGAACTTTGATAGCGTATCATACCATGCCCTGGAGCTTGCTTTAAACCGTAATGAGCCTTCTTCAAACGATAAGCGTGAGTAGGATGCTCTTGATTCACAAATCCTTCCGGTTGGTCGGCGTGAGACGACTTCTTTAAGATCTCCGTTCGAAATGCCGATTTACATCCATCCGATAGACTACCATGTTCTTACTAGCAAGATTAGCCAAAAGATTACGATTGCCTCGATTCGAGCAAGCTGGAGCAAAAGATTCTTCAAAGTCAATACCCTCTCTTGACGGTATCCTTTAGCAACTAATCGAGCCTTGTTCTTCAATACGTCACCGTGCTCATCAAGTTTCACTTTGAAGATCCATTTTAGAGCAATAATCATAGCACACTCTAGAGCAGGTACTAACTCCCATACATCAAGTCGATCAAACTCATGAATTTCATCTTGCATAGCATTGAACCAGCTGTCTTCGTTCATGGCAATTTTAACATCCTTTGGTTCGATCTTTGAGAGTACGGAGTTGAAGGAACACCATAAGGCATCGGTTGCAAGTTGTTTCCGTGTTGATATAGGACGAGAAGGATTTCCAATGATGTTGTCCAATGGATGATCGTGAGTCCATTTTCTAAGGTGTTCATGTGGCAGTTGTTGAGGGACTGAGGTAGGCGAGTCGATGTCTCCGAGAAGATGGTTCGATGATGATTCAGAGCAAATATGTTTTCAAATGGAGCATCTTCGGGAGTAGCAAAGGATTAACTACATCATTGATGCGAAAGCAGGCTCCATGATGTACATTTGAAGAATGATGATTTGTTGATGAGATCAAGGATCGGCAGCAGGCGCTTCTTGACTTAATGATATTGAGACTGAAGGATTGACTTCATTCTCAGGAATCTGAGCAGCCTCTATTGTAGAAATCGACACCTCATTAGTACTTGGATCATAAAGTTCATCAAACATAGGATCAAACAATTTCTTTAACTCATCTTCGGATGGAGGTACATATGGAGTTTCTTGAGAAGGGTTTGGAACAAGAGATGAACCAATGGGACTGTTTTAATGTGCGGGTCCTGAACTGAATTGTCCAGGAGCCATTTGACCGGTCAGCTCATCAAACGTAACGTGAATTGTTTCCATGATATTTCGGGTTCTTTTGTTGTAGATTCGGTATCCCTTTTGTTTGGTGCATACCTACAAATACTCCAATGTCCTTTAGCTCTAAGTTTGCCTAAGTCTTTTTCCTCATTAGTTGGATAACACAATGCACCAAACACACGAAGGAAAGAGATTAGGTTTTCATGTGGACAAGTTCATATGGAGTTTTCCATGAGCAGTGTGAATCAGAACGATTTTGTGTTTAGCATGCAGTGCAATAGCTTGACCCGAGAAACATTGAACCTTTGAGTAAATCGGCATTGTTCTAGCGGCTTCCACAAGAGTTCGATTTCGTCTTTCAACTACACCGTTACGTTGAGGAGTTCGTGGAACACTTCTTTGATGGTGATTCAATGCTTTCATAAAATTCACTAAGTTGTTTGTTGACAAACTCGGCCCATTGTCTGCTCGGATAATTTTGACGGTTTTGTTAAGTCGAACTCGCACTGTTTGATGAGTTTGATGATGATATCGAGTTTCATCCTTTGTCCTCAAGAACTTGAACCGGTGAATCTAGGTAATCATCAACCACAACTAACACATATTTCTTCCCAAAGATATTCTCGCTCTCATTGGTCCACATAAATCCATATGAATTGTATAAAGAACTTCGTGACAGAGTTAGTGGGTTTGGGTTTATGGGCATACTTCTTGCTTTTTCCCAATTGACATGCTGAACAAAGATGATCCTTTTCATACTTGAGTCTAGGTAAACCTACAACTAAGTCCTTTCTGGAGAGATCATTGATGGTGCCAAAGTTCAGGTGATTGAGACGACGATGCCATAACCATGACTTTGTTTTAGAAGCCTTTGATAGCAAGCAAATTGGAGAGGACTTCATCATATCATCGATAGAGATGGTGTATAGATTTGACCCACGTGAACCTCTTAAAAGCTCCTTACCATCAAGTTCTCTAACGAAGCAGGTGTGTTTTCTGAAGGCTACTTCTAGATCGTAATCATGAAATTGACCAACAGAGAACAAGTTATGACCAAGACCTTCTACATAGTAAACCCCGGAGATAACACTTTTGCCAACAACATAATCTCCATAACCCATAATAGCACCGAAATGATCATTCCCGAATCTAATGATCCGATGAATTTGCTCACGAAGTTCATGAGCGCGACCGTCGCCAATCATATCTTGGAACAAACTGGGTCCAGTACCACGTAACGATTTGAACGATCCGCAGCTGAACACGCACAAGAATGGATAATCGGATAATTGGGATCCCATGCAAGAATGGGTTCCATTTGGTTAGTAACAATGGTTGGAACACCCACATCGTAAGTAGAAGCATTCATATCGAAATTAAGGCAATGGAATCATTATGAATAGATGCGGAGACTAGTGTATCAGATTAGCCCTATTCAAAGTGTGTTCACTTCTTAAGGGAATAGTTCTACCAGTAGGCATCCATTTTCTAGTGGGTATTGTCTGATTAGTCTTATGACCAACAGGAATCCAATGATAGCCTATCTTACTAAATGTTCTTCCTGTGGGTTTCCACTATTTTCTAACTTTCTTTCGTTTTTGCCTTTTAGCCTTCTTAGCATGATTTTTAGCATTAACAATATTAACTGTACAATTAACATTATTAGGCAAAACATTAACACCACATTCATGATTAGAAACAGAATTCAAGCAGACATCAATACAAGGTTTGCAAATAGTATCAGAATTCGAATTAATTACGATGCGCCTATGGCAAATACTAGAATCAACACGATTCGTTTTATTCGGCTCAAACTTAAAGTTCCTAGATTGTTCTTCTACTCTTTCCAAAGGCACATTCTTAGCTTGAGAGGTCCTATCATTCCTTGTATTGTCTTGAGACTTTGACCGCTCCCTTTAATGTCACCGATTACTCCGTAGAGGAATGGGAACATTAGTTGGTTTTACTACTCTTTGCTTCACTGCTTAGATGTGTTGGGATCGAACTACATGCAGCACACTAAGGTTCACTTTCTTATCTTTGGAGTTATGTGAGATTTGAACTTCTAGAGTCCACACTAGTGTTTGCTTTCTTAGCATTCAAAGATTTGAATCAACTACTTGAAGGCACACTAAGGTTCACATTCAATACATTGGGCATCGAATGAATAGCATACTTGGCACTAGGCATAGCACATGGAATCAAAGGATTAACTCTCTCACCTAATGACTTAGGACATATTGTGATCAAGCATTCTAGGATTTCTTGAGATCGTTTGGCATATAAGCATGCAT
Organism: Chrysanthemum lavandulifolium; assembly: GCA_022545495.1. Lineage (NCBI taxonomy): Eukaryota > Viridiplantae > Streptophyta > Magnoliopsida > Asterales > Asteraceae > Chrysanthemum > Chrysanthemum lavandulifolium. Next base: position 52,881,865 of record CM040245.1, read on the forward strand.
GTCCAATTGCATTATCATGAGGTTTCTCTAACTTATCCTCTTCAACAATCTCACGCAGACATTCTAGGCAATCCTTAAGGGATGAGAAGTATGTTTGAATAGCAAGTTTGTTGTTCACGAGATGAGGAGGACATATTTCACGACAAAGCATATTTATTACAAGAGTGAACCTTTGATACACCATTCTCCCCATTGGTCATTGGCATTTTCCTTTTACCCGACTTTTGATTCTCAATTTCCTTTTGCAATGAAGCTATTTGTTCGTTATTTTTGTTACGAGTGACCTTTATTGATTCAAATAACTCATTGAAATGACGTTTAACCTTTTCATTTTCTACTAGAAAACTTTCGTTTTCCTTTTGTAATGCATTTACTAGGTTTTGAAGATGAAACGTTTGAGAATTTCGAGAATCTAGAGGAGGAGGCATTTGGGAACCGTCATATTGTTCGTTTGACCCTTTAATTGAGAGATTTGGGCTTTCAACTTTCGATCGTGTTGCAATGAGCTTGAATTTGTTCATCACGCTTGTTAATTTGAAAACCGCATCAAACTCGGAGCATCCGAGATGTCGTGATATTTGAAGTTTTGACATTTTCTTTAAGATGTTGATATTTTAGTTGTAAATTAAAATGCTCGACCTCTAGTTTAGAAAATGTTTAATCAAATTGTCGTGATCATCCAGCTCAATTTTCTCATTTAGTTTGAAATTAGTCTTTTCAAGCTCAATGACACGATCATGGGAGACTTTCGAGGCAACAGATAATTCATGAAATTGAGAAGCGTTAATGGAACAATTTGTAGCGTTGAAAAACATATCTTGAGCAACACATTCAAGAATAAGAGTCTCATTCAATGTATGCAAGTTCTTCCTCTCAATCTCATTATATTTTAGTGCACGCCATAATCACTAACCTCAACTATCATTGCATCAAATTCCTTTTCCATTTCTTTAATGTCTAAATTCATTCCCTTTTAAGACTTTCAAAATGGTCTTTTAGTTGTTTAAAGAAAGGCATGACTTGATTAGATAACATTCTTTTGTTTGTTCAAACCCTTTCCCTTGATTAATTCCATTGGGTGTGATTCTTTTCTTGCAAGTTTTCTCAAAATCAACAAATAGTTGAAAGATAACGTATTGATGATTAAGGTCTTGCTTTTAGTGGCAATAGTTCTAGGAACTAGATGCATTGGTGTATTGGGAGGATACAGCTTGCTTTTGGCATTTTCCTAAGGGAGGGTTTGTTTCAACAATATTTTCCGCTTTACGCTTATCTAAGTCCATTTTCCGTAACACTTGTTCGGAGTCAACAATGTTTGAGGCTTAAACATGTTCAAGGAGATCCAATTCTCCTTTTGTAGTCATGGGAGTGATAATTACTTTCTTATCTTTGCATTTAGGATCCTTTAGTTTCTTATTCATCTTCTCCTAGTGATTTCATCTAATTTCTTATCTTCCTCTGTGCACTCAAAGCAACTAGGTTTTTGTCTAGGTTTAAGAATCTCATTGCCATCATAGATCACACTTTGAGCAGCCTTTTGCTATCTTCCGCACTCGTGGTTGGGTTTATCTATAATGGGAACACCGTGCTTATCGCTAGAACTCTATACTTAGTGATCATGTGAAGCGCCCGAATGGTGTTCCCTTGTATTCACAACTTGTTTTCAAGTTTGTTTTCAAAGTTTTCGATTAGAAAATCTTTCAAGAGTTTTGATTCCTTTGCATTAAATTCTTGCTTAATCATTTTCACATTCTCTTGAAGTTCTTGTTTTTGTTTAGTTGCTTTTAGAAAGCTTTTCTTGCAAGGAATTTAACTCTTGTTTTAATACTTCTTCTCTAAAATTACTTTTTCTAATGATTGCACGCACTTGGTCATCCATTTTCACCTTCACGAGTGGTCAACTCAAATTTTGCACGTTGTTCATAAATAGCAACACGTTCTTTATAGGCATCTATTTGAAACAACAGAATCATCGAGGCACATGCGGTGAATTCATCAAAACATAATCATTATTGATCGCGAAGATGCATCACTTGGTACAACTTCACTTTCACTTTGTTTCACATATTGATCATATGGGACAACATTGATACTATCCATATTTTCAATATTTGATTCAAAAGATTCGATTGATTGTACTTTGTCATGCATCTTTTGCACATCAACATCATCGTATAATTTTAATACCTCGAGATGAGTTTGTCTTTGGATGGGCCACTTGTGGTGAAGATGAGACCTTGGAAGAAACCATTGGAGAAATGCTAGCCATAAAAATTGTGTGTGCGATGGGTCCATCATCCACATCAGTCGTATGCATCACAATCGCCGACTTGAAAGGCATTCGATGATTGTGACCTATCTCCGAATAGGTTGCTCATCCACATCCGCATCATAGGTCTTGGCATTGCCTTGAAGAAACAACAACTCCTCTTCATCCAAAGCGGCACCATTATCCCGAGCTTGTACAAGCATCATCTTATCTCTGAAGTAATCAACATTCTCGTGGACGTTTTGGAGATGTGCGGTTCCTTGCAATGTGTCCCTTACCACCACAGTTATAACATTTGATTGGCTTAGCTTGACCTTGATTACCATTCCTTCCTCGATTCGATTACCAACATAACCTCTACCAGCTCCACCTCTTCCCCGATCATACTGTCTTTCCGAATGGTTGCACCACGATCCTCCCATCTTTAACAATAGCTTGATTGTGTGGGTTAGATGCTGCTCGAGGTTGTTGTTGGTTTGTAGGAGAGAATTCATGTTTTGACTAATCGGAAGAGCTAGTTGATTAATGATGTTACCACGTGTGCATCAAAGATCGACTTGTTTGAACATAGGATCGGGAATGAGTTTGTGATTACCATTACCCATGGGTATGACTTGTGAGGCTTTGGTTGTGATTCGATGTTTGAGTAGAAGGCGGTTGAGTCATTAGATGAGCTTGTCTCTCCACGGTTGGTTTTGAACCGATTAAGAATCCTTTTTCAAACATAGCATGTCTCATTCGAAGGAGGAAGGCATAGAGTTTCTCATAGTTTGTATTCTTCAATCCTTTAGTGAGCTTCACAGAGGTGACAAACTTGTGCCATTCGGGATTCATGTTGTTCACAAATTTTGAGTTCATTGAATGTTAGCATAGTCATTTCATTGTTCCTCATATCATTCACCACTTATGAAATCTCACATAGTACTCATAGACACTCTCATCCGGTTTCATCTTGAAGTGTTCAAATTAGTCATAGAGTTGTGATTCTCTGTCTTCCATAGTTAATTGAACATGAGAAGCATCTTGACATTATCCCATCGCCTTTGCTTGGTGTTGTGATTGATCGCCTTGTAGATGTCTTTTGGAAGACCTTGAAGAACGATGTTAGAAGCCCCGATATCGACATCGAATCTCTTTTCTCCTTATCATCGAGCTCATCATATGTCTTTGGTCCATCAATTCCATAGATCATTGTTCCATCTTCACCAGTATCAATTAAGTCTCTAGTCGTCTCAACCCGATATGGTCCTTCATCAATGGATTTGAGAATGTTGACTCCATTTTCCTTTCCAAGACAAGACAATCGATTCATTGAGCCCAAGAGTCGTAGTCGGTTCTATCAAGCATGGGTGGGACGAGTATCCGAACCACCGCTTCAACATCCTCGACAAAGTGGAAATGATTGTAGGAACGTTGGATGACATGTTTCTGATTTAAAACAGATTTTAAAACTCTATGATTAAACCGGAAATAAATTCTTTCACGGATTTTACTAAATCAAGAGAAAATCGTAAGAAAATCACCCAAGTCGCTAGAAAATTATGCACCAAGTCGCTATCTACTAATTAGCTATTCCACCAAGTCGCTAAAGTCCCAAGTCGCTAAACAAAAGACAAGTCGCTAAATAGCAACTCGCTAAGCCTCTAGTCGCTAGCAAAATTTTGGCGACAATTAAGCTAAGATACAAGTCGCTAAAGAATCAAGTCGCTAAATAGCAACTCGCTACTTACCAAGTCGCTAACACAAGTCACTACCGTAGTGGAGAATCCACTACTTGTACCGTTAGTCGCTAAGTCTAAGTCGCTAACTCCACAAACCTGTAACTCGCTACAAAATGTAAAGCAAGTCGCTAGCAAGAAAAGTAACACGAGGTCAAGTCGCTAGCAAGAAAACTTCACAAACATCACTTTTCAATCCAAAAACAACCCAACCAAGATGATTCAAGCTTACCAAATGAAAACTTAAACACTTGTGATGATTCTAAACAAAAAATTACTAACAAAATCCAAGCTTTAACACAAGAAATCAACCAAATGATGCATAAACCACTAAACTTTTTCAAACTCAAAAACCACCTAAAAACCACTAGAAATCCAAAGATGTGCAAGATATGATCTAACCATGGCTCTTGATACCAATTGTAAGATATTGGTTTTCACATACACATCAAACCATAACACAAAGTGGGCGTATAAGTGGAATTCTAGAGAGAAAGTTAGAGGTTTAGGGAACTTAGTGAGAGAAAGTGAAAGATATTATTATGAGCTCAACTCTCCTTGGGAGGTAGAGAGTATTTATAGTCTTACATAAAACACCACACAATGGGTCATGGATCGGGCATACAGATGGGTAAAGACCCGTCCGTCCTCCACGGTGTTACTTAACTAAATACTACTTAACATAAAATAACTATGACTACGAGCTTTTAACGATTACATATATTTGAGGTGACCGACTCTTTAATACACGGAATTTCTAATTCCTAACAAGACAAGTTTAAGTAACAAACTGGGAAGTTCACTTCATGATCAAGTTTGACATATCGGGTTCAATTCACGGTGGTCACAAAGAATAAATTGACATAATATGTGGATGATGTGTTTACCAAAGTATTTATTGGATTGTTGATGATGTTGATGATGTTGGATAATGGACCGTTGATGAAAAGCTGCACGTTCCCCTAAAAACAGATATTCACTGAAACCAAAGTCATCATAACACGTTCAAACTGACGTTGTTTACGGTTTTGGCTTGATTTTGTAAAATCCCGCGAAAGAAACTATTTCTCGGTTTAAATCATAGACTTGTAAAAATCCGTGACAATGGAATCATCCCGATGTAAGTAAAGTGCATTTTCGGTTCGATCTCATGGTTTATTCTTGGTTTTGTAAAATCCCGCGAAAGAAACTATTTCTCGGTTTAAACCATAGAATTGTAAAATCCCGTGATGATGAACCATCTTGGAGAAAGGAAAGTGTATCTCGGGATCTTATTTGATGCTGGTGCTACGTTTTCTGTTTCGAAGAAGGGATAAACGGGTGTACTTCATGAATTGGATGTGTGTTTGGATATTTGTCATGGCAGTTTGGTTATTACAAGGTTTTACGGGGTTATGTGCTTTTAACCATGGTCGGGATGAAACCATTATCAAAGTTCATTTAAATGTCAAAGAAGGCTAGATTTGAGCAGTTCAGAAGATGTGACAACGGCGTTAATTCAGTATTATTTATTTGAGGTTGAAGTAAAATATCACGGCAAGTGTACTTAGTATCCAAGGTATCGGGATGGTTGGATGAAGATTCTTGAGATCCTTGTTCGAGCTTCTTATCAAACACGAAGACTTGGAATTCGTTATTGTTGGGTGTCTTTTACCTTTTCTTTACCACTTGGGGAATTGGGCTTTACCACCACAAAATAACTATCACTTTAAGGAGTTACGTTGTAGTGCTCGATGTCACATTCAATTGTGGATTTTCAAGAGGTAATGTCGCCTTATACTTGATGGTTGGTTGGTTGAAGAGTATAGAGTACATAGAGAGTACTTAGAGATGCTAATGGAAATCGGCACCGCTCTTTGTTACATATATGCAAGTTTAAGTCACGAGTTCGGGTTAGTTTACTTGTGGTCAAATTCATCATATTGGGTTTTCTCCATCACCGTCACAACAAAGAGCCTCTTGAATGATAATGGGGTTGATTACATGTTTTGCCAAGAGATGATGAAAAGAGAGATTATGAAGTTTGAATACTGCTCAAACCTCGTACTCTAAAGAAAAGAAATGTATGCGTTTGACAAGATTATCTTCAAGAAGAGAAATCTTCTTATGACGTTTGAATATACTTTCAAACCTCGTACTCTAAAGAAAATAAATGTGTACGCTTCAAGATCGCATTATCTTCAAGAAGAGAAATCTTCTTATGACGTTTGAACACATGATTCAAGCCTCGTTCCTCAAAGAAAAGAAAAGTGTACGTGTCGGGCGCTTTATCTTACGAAGAGAAATCTTCTATTATGACCATTCTCATCAACATGCTTCATGCTTTTTCCATGTGCTTTTGATTATCAAGTGAACCAGACTCTTGTTGATTGTTTTCTTATTTCACTTGCTCAACTATAATGAAGATGGAGACATCATGTGCTAATATTGTAGGGAGAAGTGTAAATAGACTACATTTGGTTAAGATATTCACTTATTCAATCAAGAATGGCAACTCCGTATGCAATTCTTGAGGGGAGAAAAAGTGAATTTTGCATGGTTGATTGATTTACGAGATAAAATGGTCAACGGCTCCAAACTCATGTAAGAACCGAGCTTCTTCTTATCGGGTCATCTTTACATGGAGTTTTCTTCTATGAGCCGTTGGTTGACATCTTCACACCTACCGATATGATTATCGACAAAGTGCTTCGGTTAATGCTTCACGTACACATCAACATGATGATTCGAACGATCTCTCCGTTCTTGTTTGATGTGATTGGTAGTTTGGTGTTACCACTTGTGTGTTCGCTATGGGATGATTGTTGATTTCCTTTATGAACATCTTTTTGTTCTTGTTTGATTGGGAGGGATCTTAATTAAGGGGATTTGCAAGATGTTAGTTAATTGGGATGCTTTTTGGTGTGTTGAGGATGCTAACTATCTATCCTCTTTAACTATATCATCTTCTCTATCATTGTAAATATTTATTAAAAACAAAATACAAAAATATAAAATCAGCAAAAGAAAATAGAAAATTATAAAATCATCAAAAACCCATAAAAATCAGAAAAACTTAAAAAATTCCAAAAATATGTTTTCTCAAGACATGTCTCCTGGTATCGATAACATCTGCGGTCTTAGAAATGTCATTCAATAATGGCACGGGACCATAGATGAAGTTCGGCAGGAGGTGTAAATATTCTTTCCAAAACATGTCTCAAAATATGGCTTACGATTATTTGATCAGAACCGTGCTTAAACCATGGCTTGCTATTATTTGAGATAGCAACCCGTTCTTCAAGAAAGGAAAGTCTTGCGCTAAACCAATTCTTCAAATATTTCGTGCACTTATTCTAAAAACAAAAATGAGGAAAGTATGTCGAAGGATCGTTGTTCCTACACAAATGTTTTTCCGTCTAAAATTCTTGAAAAATATTTGTTGTATTCAAAAATGGTGGAAAATGAGTTGCTTCAAAATCAATCAGATTCAGAATTTTTCGTAAAAATTGAAAGCTCAATCAATGACTTCTGCGCTTTTAAAATTTTTCGGAAAATGAGTCATTGATTAAGGGGGAGAATGTTTTCAAATCTATATCATCTAACGAGCTTTCTTAATTATCCTACGTGCTTAATTAAAAAATGATATTTGCATGTGTCGAAGGACTAGGAATTTAGGATATGATTGTTAGGTTTAGATGATTAGAGTTTGATGAACACATAATTCCCATACCTTTTATGATCTGATTGATATGTTGAATTGACTTTTATTAGTCGATTGTTGTTTGGGTGATGTCGACCATATATATATCAGATTCGTGTTCACTAACGTATGCGGTATATTGGTATATAAGAATGTTCCGATCCGGATCCCACAATTGAAGAAGATTGGATGCCGAAAGGAAAGGGTAACTATATCTTGGGCTGACAAATGAAGAAACGGAGCTTAATTTGACTTCAATGGAAAGTTGGCATAAATGCAACGTAAGAGGTCTCACTGCATTAGCATATGGTTTTCTTCTAAGTGACTGAAGAAACGGAGCTTAATTTGACCTCAGTTGGCATTGAAATGCAACGTAAGAAGTCTCACTGCATTTGCAGACGGTTTTTCTTCCAAGCCCTACAGCAGCAACATCAACAAAGCAGCTCAACCACCTAACGTATCTTTGTGCAGGATATCATTTTTAAACAATTTTGAAAAAAAATTGATTAAATTGTTTTGAAAATGGAAAATATTGTTTTTGAAAATAAATTGGACTAAATTTTGAAAATCACCGGACTTCATTTTTATCAAAATCTAAGTCACTCAATCAACGACTACGATCATCGATTGAGGGGGAGAGTGATTTAAAATAAATTATTTTCATACAATATTTCTTCATAAAAGTCCGATTTGTACAATAAAAAGTGGTGATCTAAAGATTTAATGTTATGTCATGGTATGATTTTCTTTAAAACTCAAAGATCTTGCAAAATGAAATTTTTTCTGTTCTTGTTTGATTGTGAAATTGTTTTATTTTACTTAAAGATCTCTTAAAACAATCATACATGACACTAACAATCTTTAATGTCTTAAAATGGTCCTTATCATCATTTTCAAAATCAAATCTTGCCACGTCTTTCCCAAAATTTTCTAAATGATTTAAATCAATCGGGATCCAAGATCTCAATTGGTTTGAAATTTTTGATCGGGGAGAGATAGTGATTTAAATCTCTTATCTGTTTAAATGGAATTGGTTTTAGTCCTTTATAAGCATACGCCTCCATGTGCCAAACGATTTCAAATACACAATGCACATGTTGAGGAGGAGGATTTATCCAAAACCGATGAGTATTTAAACCAGCCACAAGTTCTCCATGTTTTCTAAACCGTATTAAATCACTTGGGATCCAAAATCTCAAAGGGTTTGATATTTTTGATCGGGGGAGAATTTGTGATTTAATAATGAAATTTGATAAAAGGTGATTGTTTGATTCAATTGTGCATGCTGCTCTCTCATATATGCTAAACGGTTTCGAATCTCAAAGCACATATTGAGGGGGAGCATTTCAAAAGAAAATAAACTATCAAGGTACAAAGATTCATATTTTTCAACATAAAGTATCTTGATTGATTTTCTAATGGTTTCTTAATGGCTTTTGTGATCGTGGAAGTGCTTCAAATGAACTCTTGCCTCTATGTGATAAAATGATTTCAAATATCCTATGCACATATTGAGGGGGATAATTTACCAAGAAAATCAAATGGCTTTTTCTATGAAAATTGTGATCAAAGAAAATATTTCAAAGTCCTCTTGCCTCCATGTGCTAAACAATTTCTAAATCATATGCACATGTTGAGGGGGAGGTTTTCTAAATGATCAAAACTATTAAGGTACAAAATGCTTTGATCTCGTATCACAAGTACCTTGATTGTTTTTCCAAATGATTTTTCAATTGGTTTCAAGGAAGAATGAACTGTACCAAAAGACCGACCATTTTACTTTATGTATGGAGTTATAAGGATGGTGAGGTTAGGTATTAGTTCCCACGATTCGCCGAACCGGAGGAATCTACCGAGGACAATCCACTAGATAGTGTAGAGTCTTTAGGTATATTGAAAAAGGAGAAAAATGAGAAATGGGAAGAGTGCGACCGAGACGTAGCTAGTCTTGGAATAAACCCAACAAGGTTCTAGTTATGAAGTCTCGATAAGCTTGAAGGGTTGAAGAATGAAAAGAATTGAATGTGAAAAGAGTGAAAATAAATAGCCCTCCATTAATTCAACCTTAGGGCGAAGAACGGGTTCAATACATATGCTACCGGTGGTTACTAAGGTAACACGGTATTGAAGACAAGACGTCATGGACCCAAAGGACGACTCGCACTAAACTTCCCAAGCTACTCAAGTTCCTCTTAAAAGGGCTTGTTTCATTCTCACGGGGAACCTACATAATCTATCGACTTTATCTTAGAGATTGTTGATATTGAAGAAGGAGACCCTCTCCCTAATCTCCGGCATAGGAACCAAAAATGCACAATTGAGTCTAGAGCCAAGAGATCATCCACAATATCTCATTAGGACACTATCTTGAAGACTTGTTGTTTCACACAATGTGGAAAGTAAGAATATATTAAGAGTCCTACGCATTATCCTTGTGGTATTGCCAGAACATCTAAGTGATATGTAAATACTCACAATGAAGATGGAAATCCTTCTATAGCCAACATCAAACAAGCTCTTGGTGGGTGACATGTGAAATATTCTCGTAAGATCAAGCTTGTGACAACTGGATAGAAACGATGGGGAGATTCAATCTTGAATCAACCTTGGTCCAGGAATGGAATTGACGAATACTTTTGGAAAAACCGTTCGATGTGCAAATCTTCTTTTCTCTAGCACATCGAATGTGTATTCATGTTTTCAAACACAAAAAGTATCTCTGATTGAAAAAAATACTTTTGGAAAAACCGTTCGATGTGTGAACCTCTTCTTTTCTCTAGCACATCGAATGTGTACTCTTTTCAAATATAAAAAGTATTTATGATTGAAAATTGATCTTTCTCATAAAACCTTCGTAGTATTGCAAAACTCTTTCTTCTAAGTAATACGCGATTGTTTTTCAAATCATTTTTCATCAATCAGTGAATCTCAATTCGTTGGTTCACTCACTCCGTGTTGTCTTCTTTGAGACGTTCGGTTTGAGAACGGCTAGAAACATTGCGAAACCCCGTCAAGGAGATTCTTCGTAATTATACTTGATCACGTGCATACTTGTAATCGATCAACGGGAACCGTGGGCGTGTACCTCAATTCAACGAAGTGATCAAAGACACTTTCGTGTGTTTTATTGCTAACTATTGTTTGCGGTACATTTGGACGGTTGCGGTGATCGTAATTGAGGAGTCAATCCAAAGCCGCATGCTCATAGCATCTACACTTAATTTGAAGAAATCATGACCGGTGCATATCTACATAACCCGGTTACGGTATTTTCATACTATGCTTCGCTACGTCCGCAAATATCATGAACCAAGAAAGCTTCCGCTACTCGATGGAAAGATGTCATGATTCAAAAGTGTGAGCATGTCGGTCCAAAAGTAACAACATCACATGATGGCAACACAATAAAGGGTGATCCGAGAGATATAATGTGGTCGATGATCTCAATGAATGCTCAAGATCATCAAAGATGTGGATCGATTAAAGACCTCCACCGAAAGTACTAAGCACTTGGACTATGAAGAGTCACTTAAAGCACAAAGATGCAGATGTTGAAGAATTCAAGTCTCATGAGCTCAAGAACAAAAGTCAAAAAAATAGAATGCTAGGATTCGAAATGTAAATCATGGGGTGACCTCCCTTAGGGGGAGATTGTTAGGAATTGGAAATTCCATAGTGAAGAGTCGGTCACCCCAACTATTATCTAGCATAGGTTAGCTCGTAGACATTACGTTATTTACTTTATTAAGTAGTTAATTAGTTAGTTTGTAGCGTAGAATAGTTTATTGTAACACCGTGGAGGAAGGACGGGTCTTTACCCACTGTATACCTGATACACAGGCCGATAGGAGGTCGTGTAAGTTGTAACTATAAATACCCCTTCCATCCATGGAAGGGGTGGAGCTTTTCTTTAATCTAACCTTTGATAATATACAAAGCAAGTCTCTACCAAGAAACTCCCTCTCATCTACTTTCTCTCTCTAATGGCAAACATGTATTTTGATCATCCAAGACCACCCGAATCATCAACACAATAATATATCGATCCTACAACATTGCATTTCTCTTGAAATTGCAATACAAAGAAAGGAGGAAAGTTTTCAAACTAAGAAACCATGTAAAAATCCGGAATTTCTTGAATTTCGTGAATTTTTCGAAATAAACAATTTAAAAGCTCAGCTTCAAGCCAAAAACTCGACTATCAACAATTAGAAGAAACATATTTCTGGCATGCATGTGAAAAGTAAGTTGGTTACAAGTAATTCTGATGTTAATGCTCTTTATGATATTCAAATGAGAAATGATGAATTAGTAGTTTGTGTGGCTAAATTACTAAAGGAAAATGAGTCTTTGAGAAAGCATCACATAGAGCTAAGTGACTCTGTCAAAGAAGCTAGAACTAAGTCAATGGAATGAACAAATTCTTTGATAGCAAAAAATGATGAACTCAAAGCTCAACTTCAAGAAAAAAGTTTCGCTATTGTTGCCTTAAAAAATGAGCTTAGGAAAACTGTAGGTAAAAGTGTGAACACTAAGTTTACAAAACCATCAAACTTGAGGAAGCCAGTTTCTCATCCCACTAGAGACCGGTCCGTTATTAGGCAGCCTACTACGTTTACATCTGAAAGACTAAAATTTTCAAAAACACGGTTTGCCTCCCAAGTTGAAACGATAAAAGTTTTGTCAAAACCAGTCACTTCACCTGAGTTACCTAAGAATAAGGCTTCTAGCTCCGTTAACCCTCAACAAGTAGCCACTTCTACTCCCAGCACCTCAAGGATTAGTTCTAAAACAGTGTCAAAACCAAGTATTAAAACCCAGAATTCATATGATATGAATGACTTGTGGAAGAACTATTATCTAGAAGAAGCTAGGAAAAAAGCACAGATTCGAAAAGACGGAATTTTAGGTGCAAGACCTAGGGTGATGCATTCCATGAGATTTCAAGGCACTGCTAGTAGTAGTAAACCATTACCTAGGAACTCTCAAAAGACTAAGGGTTGGCTTGCATCTAAGAGTAGTTATATGAACAAGAATGCTAAGCATGTCGAAAATGAAACAAGAAATTCTGAGTCTTTTTCGAATAAGAAACATTTTCCTAATTCACATGCTAAGGTAAAATCCACTAAGTCTACTAACATGGCTAAGGTTCAACATGTTATGAAGCAAAACAAACCTAAAACTTCACCTAGATGGATCCCAACTGCTAAATATTTGGAGTCTAGGAATAACGATAAGTCTACCACTATGCATAAGAATGTCACCAATCCTAGACCTTGCCATAAGTGGATTCCGTCGGTAAAATGTTTAAGGATGTTGGACTTAGGTGGATACCTACCGGAAAGTCATGCATCGATGACATAATCAAGGTTGACCGTGAAACCCCAAAGGGTTTGGATACTAATGTCACTAACCAAAATATATGCAATCAAGTTTGTAATATTAGTGCGGTAGTCCTTACTCGATTGCGAGATACTTGATCCTTCACTACATGGATTGGCTTAAAGTATGGATTACAAATGGATTGATATCTCATAACTCACGGGTTCAAGTAACTCAATCTTGATATTCATTCGGCTATGACATCCTGCTCACATCGCCTGTGCCTCGTACTTCATTATGATGGCGCTGCGCAGATAACACTTGTGCCCGCTCCTCAAAGAAAAGAAAGGTGTACGCTTCAGTGCGCTTTATCTTCAAAAGAAGAGAAATCTTCATGTTTATGACCATTCTCATCGACATTCTTCATCAACAAGCTTCATTTTTTTCACGCTCCTTCAACCCTCAAGTGGATCTACGTTCATTGGTGTATATTCTTATTCACTTGTTCAAATCAAAAATGGCAACTTCGGATGTAATTTTTGAGAGGGAGAAGAGTGCATATACTACATGTTGATGGATGCGTGATTTATGGTCACATGACTTTCCTTCAATGCCTAATGCTTCACTTACTAAGGATAAGTGGGATTCATTGTTTGGGATTCATTGTTTCAAGATATGTTTATGAGTACTTCCAACCTCCAACGAATGTTGATCATCCAGTTTCTGAAGTTCATGCTCCGGTTCCTACTGACTCAACTGGTTCACCATCTAAGAAGTACTTCTCGGAATTCTCAAGAAAACCTTATCTCCAGTTATTTCACAAGGCGTTGATAATGACTATCATGATATTGTAGTTGCACTATTGAATAATAATCCGCTCTTTGGTATTCCTTTGCCAAATCTTCATGGATTATTGTTCATGAATAATGATCCGCTCTATGGTATTCCTTTGCCAAATCTTCACGGATTATTGTTCCTCTCATTGTGCACGCTATAAATCAACCTCATAAACATTAAGGAAAATGACTACCTCATCCGCTCAAAGACATTATTGGTGAATCTTCCATATCAGTCTCTACATGTATACCTTTAGGAAGAATGCATTGATGTTGAGGAATCATTTGTTCCGGTTCATTCAGTGGGTCAATATACATCCGATTGTATGTTTATTCACATGTTGGACATTTGACACAAGTTGATTACTTCGGAGTTAATCATTTATCACTTATTTGAGATTGAAGTTGACTTTCACAAAGGCGTGTTCTTATTTGATAACTTGCTTGGGCTTAAGAATTTGAGTTGAAGTCTTGGTTTATCTAGTTACCAGCAATCGGGGTGGATGGTTGAAGACCTGGTTAACTATCACTATTAGGAGTTACGTTGTCTTACTCAGTGTCACACGAAGATGACGGTGTGGAATTTATCAAGAGGTGTTAATGTCTCATACTTTGTTTGAGTAGTGAGTACTTAGAGATTTGCTTGAAGCATAAATTCTCGACGCCGTTCTTCCATCATTAAGTGCAAGCTTAAGATACAAATGTGGGGAATTCGACTTCAGTTTCAAGTTTGGTATATCGGGTTTTTCTTCATCAGTAGTCACTTCAAATTGTCTACATATGGGTTGATAAAGATAGTCAAAGAGAGTTTCCCCGTAGAAGTTGTCTCTCACAGGATTCATTTGAGCTAATTTGTTGTTCTTCTCTATTTCAAGAATATTTGGTATGTATAATGTGTTGTTGATTCAGAGGTATCAAAACCAGCAAGGGGGAAGGAGACATACATCTAAACACACAACAAGTACACGTGATGAACTTAATACTTCTTCTCTATAGAAGTAATCCCGGGAAAGACAAACGTCATAACCGTAGAGAAACTCAGTGTTTAACTCGTAGCCTTTGGTGTGTTATTCCAACTATTTGGGGGAAGGATATATTATTCTAACTATTTGGGGGGAAGGACGTATTATTCCAACCATTTGGGGTGAAGTGGTCTCTGGATACATTTGGTATGTGGTAACTCAGCTTTCAGTAGGAAGAAATATGAGAAGAATATGTGGAGCGTGAGATGATATTGCTTATTGACATCTTCTATATGATTTATGGTAGTGATTCCAGTTATTGCTTCATGTACACAATGCTATGATGATTCCGATGACATAACAACCATCAGGGGATAGATATGTGTGCATCAGGGACGCACAACATATTCACATGATCGAGCTTATTTAGTTATTCCGGAGTTGATATCCGCAGAAAAGATCAGTGATTCAACATGTTACTTGGATGTCATCGTCTCTACTCTTGTTGGGTACATGTGTACATTATGGGCTGAATGGTTATATGAAAGATAACTGGAATGCATTTGATGATATGAAGATGCTGACATATTGTTCTCCCGAATAGACAACTGCTCAAACTCGAAGAGTAATGTGTACATCGAGGACGCACAACAGGATCATGCGATCGGGCTTAATCATTTAAATCGGGTTTGACAACCGCAAAAATGATCCATGTTAACTTGTTACTTAGTTTTTATCGTCTTCTTCGGGTTCTTGAGCTTCATACAATTAGACTGTTTGCTTTACTTCTTCTTCGTGGAGGAAATGGTCTTTTTACGAGGATTGTCGGTTTGGGGAAGCGCAAAGATTCACTTTTGAAGGCTCAAGTTCTTATGACGATTCAAGAGCCTCGAATGCTTTAGTGGTAAAAGTTTAAGAGATGATGACTTTATCTTCTACAAAGTCTTGAACGACTTCCTTATCTCGGTACTCGTATCATCATCTTCTTAAACTATTTATCTATCCTTGTAAATATTTATCAAAACCAAATACAAAATATAAAACCAACAAAAAGAAAATAGAAAATATAAAATTTTCAAAAATCCATAAAAATCGAAAATTTGAAAAATTAAAAATATATATATATATATATATATATATATATATATATATATATATATATATATATGTTTTCTCAAGACATATCTTCTGGTATCGATAACATCTACAGTCTTAGAAATGTCATTCAATAATGGCACGGGACTTTAGACGAAGTTCGAGCAGGAGGTGTAAATATTTCTTTCTAAACATGTCTCAAACTAAGGCTTACAGTTATTTCAGACTGTAACCCGTGCTTAAACAATGGCTTGCAGTTACTTCAGACTGTGACCCGCGCTTAAACCATGGTTTGCTATTATTTCAGATAGCAACCCGCTCTTCAAAGGAAGGAAAGTGCTGCGCTAAACCAATTTTCAAATATTTCGAGCACTTATCCTAAAAACAAAATGAGGAAAGTATGTCAAGGATGTTGTTTCTACTCAAATATTTTCCGTCTAAAATTCTTGAGAAAAATATTTGTTTTAACTTAATGGTGGTAAATGAGTTGCTTGAAAATCAATCAGTATCGGAGTTTTCATAAATTTGCAAACTCAATCAATGACTTTCGCGCTTTTAATCTTTCCATAAAATGAGTCATTGATTGAGGGGGAGAATTTTTTTCAAGTTTATATCATCTATCAGACTTATCTAATTATCTTAAATGCTTAACTGAAAAATGATGTTAACCTACGTTGAAGGACTTGGTGCCTAGGATATGATTGTTAGGATTAGATGATTAGAGTTTGATGAACACATAAATCCCATGCCTTATATGAACTGATTGATATGTTGAATTGACTTTTATTAGTCGATTTCTGTTTGGGTGTTGTCGACCACCATATATTTGTTTGTATGTCTACTAACGTATGCAGATATCATGGATTATAAGAATATTCCCGATCCGGATCCCACAATTTATGATTGGATGCCGAAAGGAAAGGGTAACTATATCTTGGGTTGACAAATGAAGAAACGGAGCTTAATTTGACTTCTATGGAGAGTTGGCATGAAAAAAAATGCAACGTAAGAGGTCTCACTGCATCAGCAGATGGTTTTCTTCATCATCAAATGAAGAAACGAAGCTTAATTTGACCTCAGTTGGCATGAAAAAATGCAACATAAGAAGTCTCACTGCTTTCAGCAGATGGTTTTCTTCCAAACCTCCAAAGAACAACAACAAAAGCATTTCAACCACCTAACGTATCTTTGTGCGGGATAATTGTGATGATACCATTTTTAAACAATTTTTAAATAATATTGTTTTGAAAATGGAAAATATTGGTTTTGAAAATAAACTGAACTCAAATTTTGGAAATCAACCGGACTTCATTTTAAACATAAGTCACTCAATCAACGACTACGGTCATTGATTGAGGGGGAGAGTGATTTCAAACTTAAGTATTTTCAAACGATATTTCTTCATAAAAGTCCGTTTGTACGAATAAGTGGTGATCTAAAGATTTAAAGTTATGTCATGGTATGATTTTCTTTAAAACCCAAAGATCTTTCAAAATGAATTTTTTTCTGTTCTTGTTTGATTGTGAAATTGTTTTATTTTACTTAAAGATCTCTTAAAAACTATCATACCTGACACTAACAATCTTTAATGTCTATAATTGGTCCTTATCAGTCATTTTTCAAAAAAATTAAATCAAGCCACGTCTTTTCCCTAAAATTTTCTAAATAATTTAAATCAATTGGGATCACAAATCTCAAGAGCTTTGAAATTTTTTATCGGGGAAGAGATAGTGATTTAAATCTCAAATCTGTTTAAATGGAATTGGTTTTAGTCCTGTAAAGGCACTCCTGCCTCCATGTGCCAAACGATTTCAAATATACAATGCACATGTTGAGGAGGAGCATTTATCCAAAAACCAGAAGAGTATTTAAACAATGCCACATATTCTCCCATGTTTTCCAAACCTAATTAAATCACTTGGGATCCAAAATCTCAAAGGGTTTAATATTTTTTATCGGGGGAGAATTTGTGATTTAATAATGAAATTTGATAAAAGGTGATCATTTTGATTCAGATGTGCATGTTGCTCTCCCATATGTGCTAAACACTTTCGAATCTCGAAGCATATATTGAGGGGGAGCATTTCAAAAAGAAAATAAACTTTCAAGGTACAATGATTTCTATGTTTCAACATAAAGTACCTTGATTGATTTTTAATGGTTTCTTAATGGCTTTTGTGATCGTGGTTGTGCTTCAAAAGAACTCTTTCCTCTATGTGATAAAAATGATTTCAAAAATCCTATGCACATATTGAGGGGGAGAATTTACCAAAGAAAATCAAATGGCTTTTTCCATGGAAACTGTGATCAAGAAAAGATTTCAAAGTCCTCTTGCCTCCATGTGCGAAACAATTTCAAAATCATATGCACATGTTGAGGGGGAGCATTTCTAAAAGATAAAAAACAATTAAGGTACAAAATGCTTTGATTTTATATCACAAGAACCTTGATTGATTTTCCAAATGATTTTTCAATTGGTTTCGAGAAGGAAAGAACAATACCAAAAGACCGACCAAGTTACTTTATGCATGGAGTTATAAGGATGGTTAGGTTAGGTATTCGTTCCCACGATCCCGCCAGAGCCGGAGGGACCTACCCAGGGATAATCCACTAGATAGTATAGAGTCCTTAGGTATGATGAAAAAAGGAGAAAAACAAGAATATGGGAAGAGTGCGGACTAAGACAGAGCTAGAACTGGAATAAACCCAACAAGGTTCTAGTAATGAAGTCTCGGTAAGCACTGAAGGGGTTGAAGAATGAAAAAGAATTGAATATGAAAAAGGGTGAAAAGAAATAGCCCTCCAATAATTCAACCTTAGGGCAGAAACCGGGTTCAATACATATGCTACTGGTGTTTACTAAGGTAACACTAGTATTGAAGACAAGACGTCATGGACCCAGTGACGCACTGCACCTAAAACTTCCCAAGCTACTCAAGTTCCTCTTAAAAGGACTTGTTTCATTCCCACAGGGAACCTACATAATCTATCGACTTTCTCATAGAGATTTTTGATATTGAAGAAGGAGACCCTCTCCCTAGTCTCCGACATAGGAATCAAATGTGCATAATTGAGTCTAGAGCCAAGAGATCATCCACAATATCTCATTAGGACACAAAATTAATGAAGACTTGATGTTTCACACAATGTGGAAAGTAAGAATATATTAAGAGTCCTACGCATTATCCTTGTGGTATTGCCAGAACATCCGAGTGATATAAAAATATTCACGATGAAGATGGAAATCCTTCTAGAGCTAACATCAAACAAGCTCTTGGTGGGTGACATGTGAGATCTTTCCAAAAGATCAAGCTTGTGACAACTGGATAGAAACGATGGGGAGATTCACTTGTGAATCAACCTTGGTCCAGGAAATGAATTGACGAATACTTTTGGAAAAAGCGTTTGATGTGCAAATCTTCTTTTCTCTAGCACATCGAATGTGTATACATATTTCAAACACAAAAAGTATCTCTGATCGAAAAAATACTTTTGGAAAAACCGTTCGATGTGCAAATCTCTTCTTTTCACTAGCACATCGAATGTGTATTCTTTTCAAATACAAAAAGTATTTTGTTTGAAAATTGATCTTTCTCATAAAACCTTCGTTGTATTGCAAAACTCTTTCTTCAAGCAATACACGATTGTTTTCAAATCAATCAGTGAATCTCAATTCGCTGGTTCACTCACTCCGTGTTGTCTTCTTTAAGACGTTCCGGTTTGAGAAAAGCTAGAACATTGCGAAACCCGTCAAGGAGATTCTTGAATTATACTTGATCACAGCAAGATTTGTATCGATCAGCGGTGAACCGTGGGCGTGTACCTCAATTCAACGAAAGTGATCAAAGACACTTTCGTGTGTTTTATTGGTAATCTGTTGTTTGCGGTACATTTGGACGGATTGCGGTACCGATCGAATTGAGAGTCAATCCAAAGCCGCATGCTCACAAGATCCACACTTAATTGAAGAAATCATGACTAGAGCATATCTACATAACCCGGCTCGATATTTTATACTATGCTTCGCTTCGCCGCAAATATCATGAACCAGTAATGCTTCCGCTACTCTGATGAAAATATGTCATGATCCAGAAAGTGTGAGCATGTCGGTCCTAAAGTCACAACATCACATGAAGGCAACACTACAAAGGGTGATCCAGAGATTTACTGTGGCTGATGATCTCAATGAAAGCTCGAAGATTATCAAGATGTGGATCAGTTCAAAGACCTCCACTTAAAAGTACAAAGCAGTCGGACTTTGAAGAAACACTGCTAAAGCAAAAATATTGCAGAAGTGAAGAATTGAATTCTACGAGCTTGGAACTAAAGACAAAGATAGAATGCTAGGACTCAAAATGTAAATCATGGGGTGACCTCCCTTAGGGGGAGATTGTTAGGAATTAGAAATTCCATAGTGAAGAGTTGGTCACCCCAAATATAATCTAGCATAAGTTAGCTCGTAGACATATCGTTATTTACGTGTTTATTAGTTAGTTATTAGCTTAGTTTAGTTTATAGTAACACCGTGGAGGAAGGACGGGTCTTTACCCACTGTATGCAAGATCCACAGTTCGAAGGAGGACGTGTAGTATGTAACTATAAATACCTGATGAGTTTCCAAATACTCATCATTTTTACATAATCTAAACCGCAAAATCATCTGAACGCTCAAAAACACATCAAAATGATCAAATTATCACAAATCAGTGTTTTATGTGTTTTAATTGCAAAATATCAAAATCGATGAAAAATGTATCAAGTTTGCAAAATTGGCGTTTTAGTCCCCGAGTTTTAAAAGTTGTCAAATCTAGTCCCTCGGAAATTCAAAAATGTGGAATTTTATCATTCAAGGTCCCTGAAGTATTCTAAGTTGTTTAAAATGATCCTTGAATGATTCTTTGGTCAATTGGCAAGAAAGGTCCCTTAACTTTGGAAATTTACAAAAATAATCCTTGGACCTTAAAAAATGGATTTTATGCAAAAAGGGTTCTTGTATTATCAAAGTTGGCAAATTTAGTCCTTGTGAGAAGTTTGGAAACATGGCAAGATCAGTCCCTTATGTTTGGTGAAATTACATTTTGGTCCTTGTCTATTCCTTAAACCAAACGGATCAATATATTAAAAATCCAACCCAATCCCAAAACATTACTCAAGCCCAACTGCTAGCCCATTTCTGCCTTGACCCCTTGAGCCTTGAGCCCCAGGTCAAATTGCAAAAAGACCCCAGCCACATCTAATTGTGAACCCCCCCCATGTGTTATTAGCTTCGGTCAAAGAAAGTCAAAACCAGAGATTGCGCGCTCTAATACCAGAAACACTGTACAGTGTCTCTTCCCCAACAGAAAACCCAAAACCAGACATGGTTTCACCCCAATTTCAACTCCCACTCCCATACCATGTCCCCTCCAACTCCTATACACTCCAAAACCTTTAATTACATCAACCAAATCCATTAATTGTCTAAACCTGCTTGAAGAATTTTTTGGCGCCAAAATGCAAGATGGATGGTTATGATTAATTTGAGAGATCCAACGGCTCAAGTTTGGTGGGAAACAATCAGAGGCATGTGGGAATGATGTAAAGTCTATAAAGTTGAAGTAAGATGCAATGTATCAACATCTTGAAGTGTAATTTTATTTTTCTTAGTCGTTTTTTTTAAATTAAGTTTTTCAATGTATGTTTTTATTTCCAAGTACCTTATTTCAGTCTCTCAAGTGTATTAGAACATCTTTTGATAAGTAATTCCAAGTTTTAAAGTATATTTCAGTTTATGCAATTTCTCATTTTTATGCAAAATTCCATGTTGTACCAAATGTTGTTTTCGGTTGTTAATATGGATTAGAATAGGTCACATAAGCTCTAGAAAGCTTATTGAAGCTTTTAGTTATCTTAAAATCAGTTTAGCTTAAAAAGTCAAAAATCATCAAAATCTCATTAAATACTTGAAAATCAAAATCCATGGTAAAGAACATCAAGTTTGGAGCAAGGTATATTTTGATGGCCTTGGGCTAGTGAACCTATGGGGTTCTATAGGAAGTTCTACTTGGTCCCAGTTCGAATATTAAGCTTGGAAGCTTTTGTAAGCTATTTTAGCCATTTTGGCATTTTACTATTGTAGTGGTTTATTAGCTAATATTTCTGTTTCTTTGTGATATTTAGTCATAATTAAGTGTTTCTAAGCTTTAAAATCAGTAGCTAGTACTTTCCAATTTGTAGTTTACAAAAACTTGGTTTTAAACAGTTAAAATGAGATAATCATTAATTCTTAGTTTGAGGTTGTTTTGATTGTTAATTCAGGCTTCATAAGTCTTAATAAGTAACTATTAAAGGTCTGAATTCAAGCTTGTGGTTTAAAATTGTGTTTTACTTTGAAAAAGTTCATGACAATCATCCTATAGGGGTGTTTGGTTCTTTGAGATTGAAGGTCCTTTAGTTCTTAGTTTTGATGGAATCCTGTCTAAATAGGTCTAAATTACTAATTTGAGTCAAGATAACAAGTTCTAATTCAAAGAAAGTCAAAAATGCCTTTGATCTTAATTGTGCAGCCCACTGTTGGGATTTTAAGATTCAAAATCTTGATTTTGTGTTAAAAAGTTAATAATCTTGCTCAAGTTAGTCCCATTAAACCTTAATACAACATAATTAGTGCTTAAGATCGATCAAATCTCATTTTGGTCAACTTTTAGTTTTTCTCAAAAAGTCAAAATCTCAATGGGTCATTTTGAATAAACTTGAGAATTTCATTGTGGGTTTATTAATAGGATTCATCTATAAGCTTTGGAGGATTTGTAGTCTAGTTGCTCAAGAAAAATACAAAATATTAGTTCTTGTTTTTTAGCTTTTAAAGTGCTTATTTTATCGCTTATTGTGGACACCCTAATCGTGAAAGTGCCTGCGTGCATGATGAATTGTGCTCAACTTCAAAAGCTTGCATTAAGCTCATTCCTTGTCCAAATCCTGTGTTCTTTGGTTCATTGGAAAGCCAACTTGGTCATCTTGAGGACCCAAGTCTTGTTTTTAACTTTGGAACTTGTTTGCTAGGGCTGCTATAAGCCTAGATCTTGTCCCAGTTTCTGTTTTTCCATCACCACAGTCATAAGTTCCTATTAGCTTATTTGAGCTTTTCATTGTGCTTATTTGTTCTTATTAGCTTCATTTCAGTAGTTGTACCTTATTCCATCTTGTTCTAGCTTTGGTTTCAGTGTTTAAGCTTATTTGAGCTTATTTCACCCAAATAAGCCATTAAGGCAACTGTTGGAGCAATAAGCTTTCAAATTAGCTTATTTGAGTTTTGTAAAATTTTTGTCTTTATTAAAGTTTCTTATTATTAGTATTTAAGTAGTTTCCAAAAATAAAAATCACAAAAACATCAATATAAAAATAGTGATAGCGTTTATTTAAGATTTTTTAGCTTTTTGATTTTTCTTTTCAACTTATTAATAAGCAAATCTTGTTTTTATAGTTTTCTTAGGTTTCTGTTATCATAAAGTAATTTTAGAAAAAGTTTCAGATTTTTCTCTTTCTTTTTAGTATTTATTATAATTATAAATAGTTAATAAATAATAAATAATTAGTAATAAATAATTAAAAGTCTAAAAATATATTTTCTGTTCTAAAATTAGTTTTATCATATTTTAGATTTTCAAAGTTAAAATTTTATTTTTCCAAGTTTATTTTCTATTTTTTGTATTTAAGTGCATTTTAAATAATAATTAATTAGTAATAATTATATAAAAGTGTGAAAAATATATTTTAGTTTTAAAATTAGTTTTATAGTATTTTAGATTTTTCAGAATCATAAGTTTATTTTTCTAGCCTTATTTCCTATTTTCTTTCATTTTGGAGTATTTATTAAGTAGTTAAAATAGTTTTTAATTAATAGTAATTAATTAAATAGTGTTAAAAATAATTTTATTTTTCTAATAATTTTATTTTATTTTTAGGATTCCAAAAATGTTATTTTCATATTTTTAGGCCTTTTATTTCTTAGTTTTCACTTTTTATTTTGTGCGTCACAGTAGTTTTTAAAACTTCGTTTACGTTTCTTTGATCCGTTGTTGTGCTTTCCAATTCGTGTCCAATTCTATTCCAAATCAATCAAGAGTGTAATTTCGAATCATAACCTTTCTGATCACTATCCTTAGTGATCATCCCATCATCTCGAATCGGTGTTTAACACACCATTGAGTCTCTCGGGACTTAACGACCCGGAATACCAGTATTCTCTCGATCTTCATTGCATTTGTGTTCGAGCGCTTTAAGTCTTTTGACTTGACTGTTTGGCACGAATCAAAATTTTGGCGCCCATTGCCGGGAGGCTTTAGCGTGTTCAGCCATTTTCGGATCCATTGTTGCACATACCCACCATTTGTAAAAGTTTTTGTAAAGTTATAAAAATCAAAAGTCATTAACACTTTTCCTAAAGTGTTAAAACACCAAAAATATAAAACAACAAAACAATCGGAACGTTTTTATTTTGTATTCTCTTTAAGGTGATTCTTGAAGAGATACGATTTGGTTAAACGGACGATAACAAAAATATTGTCCAAAAGTTTTTGAACCCATCAAGACAAATCTAACCTACGCCTTTTCGGTGGTACTTAAAATATACATAAAATCAACCACCGCAAATCAAGGCAAGGCACTACCTAACCTGGGGTGCGACCATTAATAAGTTCCCGAACATCGATTTAAAACTTGCCTTTGTGTCACTTGTGATTTGGTGTACCTTTTCAAAGAAGCCATTTCATCCGTGATTATTGGTTAAGTTCACTTGTGTTTTGCCTCATTTGTTTTGAAAAATTGATTTTTATACTTAGTGCATGCAAGACTGCGTTCTTCCAGTTCTACAAGTCCACTTTCCGAACTTGAAACATTCCTCGCAGACGTAGAGGACGCTCGGCTCCTTCACCGTGATCGAGGAACGCCTACCACCACCACCACCGTCGAAATGGCGAAGACAAACCGATGAATGAGCTTCTCCAAGCACCCATCGAGGGTTACGGAGATGCCATTGTTGTTCCAAACCATTGTGGTCGATACCTTCGAGCTCAAGACCGGGTTACTTAATCTAGTAACCCAAAGCCAATTCTATGGTTTTGAAAGGGATGATCCTCATGCACACATTCGATGGTTTAACAAGATAGCATCTACCATCAAGTACAAGAATGTCCCATCCGGCTATCAAGCTTCTTCGCTCCCATTTTCTGTAGGACAAGCCCGGAATTGGCTCGAGAAACAACCCCTCGTTCTATAGAGACATGGGAAGATCTTGTCACCAAATTGCTAATCTAGTTCTATCCTCCATCCCGAACCACAAGTCTTAAGAATGAGATAATGAAATTTTCTCGAGATTTGATGAATCATTCGGGAGGCATGGGATCGTTATAAAGAATTGCTTCGCAGTGTCCGCATCACGGTTTTACCGAGTTAATGCAAATGGATACTTTCTACAATGGTCTCAATCAGCTAATCAAGACTCTTTGAATGCCTCCGGAGGTATTTCTGAGCAAGACCACCAAAGAGGCCTTGCGATCATTGAGAACAAATCTCGTGTCCGCCCTTTCGTAGCTAAAACATATCGCCTAATCTTGGACCTTCTTCTTCTTCATCCCAGGTGAGTACATCTAGCACCGATGCTAAGATTGATAAACTCACGACATTGTTCGAGCTTTGGTTCTAGCTAACCGAAGAAAGTTTCCTTCACTCACCACCAACACATGCCAAGTGAAGAAGGTTGAAGTTTGTGTCACTTGTGGTGGTCCTCACGCTTACTACAATTGTACCGCCACCGATGGTAGTCCTTTTGAGGCCAATGCTTTAGCCGGTAGTTCACAACAAGGAGGTAATCAATACCGCCCTCAAATGAACCACACTACCGTGCTTAACACTAATCGTGCACCACCGGTTTTAATCCAAATCACAACATGCACAACCGAATCGAACCAACCAAGAATGAACCAAGGTTATCAAAACCAAGGTAATTTCTATCCTGACCTAATCAAGGTTTCCAACATCAAGGAAACCCTCATCAAAACAATTTCAATCGAGGGAATCAATTTCATGGGAATATGAATCCTAATCAAGGAATTTTGGTCATAATCAAAATATACGACCTCAAATTGTCCCTCCAGCTCCTCCGTCATTACTCCTCCAGACCATCATCCGATGAGTTATCAAGCGCTCATGAAATCCCAAGATGAAATGAACAGTTGTTGGTCACCGATTGTCGATCCGAAGAAGTCTTTAAATGATCGACCCTGGCTCGTGTACTTTATCGAGCAACACGATCGCTAACCCGAGGGGCGATGCCAAGGCGATCACAACCCAAGTGGTGTTTCATACCGGACTCGCTGTTCCTACTACCTCTACTTCTTCTCTTCCTAAGGTAGTGGACAAGTGAACCTCCAAAACATAATGGACCCACGACTCCAATGCCACCTCCACCGGTGCCAATGAGTCAAGTTACCAAGGATACTACGGACAAAGTGCATAATTCAAGCCCACGGCACAAAGACACGTCCAACCTTCTAGTCCATCCTCCAAAGGGTCCGTAAACCCAATTCAAATCAAGGAGTTGTTTTGAACCTCCTGTAGCTCCTCGCTGAGAATCGAATCCAAATCTTCTATTCCTTACCCATCACGCTTGAATGAGCAAAGCTCATGAGAAAGCTAGTCATCAAATGGATAAATTTTTCCAAATTTTCCAAGAGTTACATTTTGACATAAGCTATGGATGCTATCATGCCGATGCCCAAGTTTGCATCGACTCTCAAGCACATGTTAAGCAATAAGGAAAAGTCGTTTGAAATGGCTAAGACTCTCTTAACGAGAACCGCCAAAGCTATTCGAAAAAGCTTCCGAAAGCTTGGAGATCCCGGGAAATTCTCTTACCTTGTGTATTCCGAGGATGGTGAATGCTTTGCCCTAGCGCATCTTGGTGCAAGCATTAATCTTATGCCATATTCATGTGGAAGAAACTGCCTCTTCCGAACTCACTCCTACATGCATGACTCTCGAGCTTGTCGATCGATCCATATCCCGTCCTCTTGGCATTCTTGAGGACGTGTTTCATGAAAGTAGGAAAGTTCCATTTCCCACCGACTTCGTGGTTGTTGATTTTGATGCCGATCATCGGGTTCCTCTCATTGTTGGTCGAGGATTCCCGAGAACGGCCGTGTTCTCATAGATGTATTTGAGCAAGAAATCACATTGCGTGTTGGTAATGAAGTCGTCACCTTCAATCTTGACCAAACTTTGAGGTACTCCGCAAACTATGATTCCGAGTCGGTCAACCGAATAGATATCATTGATGTTGCTTCGACGAGTACTCTCAAGAAGTTCTTGGTTATTCTCATAATTCGTGAGCGGGATTCCACCACATCTTCTCACCTATCATAGCCAATTCTACTCCTTCTATCACTCCGTTTGAGGGAAGCGACTTCATCTTAGATGAGATTGAAGCATATTTGGCTAGTGATTCGCACTTGGGAAATTGATCACGCCCAATTGATATTGAGGGGACATACGCCTTATTGAGAAGTTGCTCAATGAGGATCCATCATCGCCCTCATCCCGTTGATTCAATCCCAGTTGAGATTAATCAAATGAGATTAACTGGAGGAGATATTCTTCAAGAAAGTGTCAACTGGATACTTCTCTCCTCTCCTCCCATCAAACTTCATAACGAGGAAGTCAATTCGGTTGAGAAACCAAGAATTTCCCGAGGTTGAGCTTAAGGACTTACCCTCATCTCGAGTATGCATTCCTTGAAGGTGATGATAAATTACCCGTCATTATTGCTCGAGATTTGAGTAAAGATGAAAAAGTCGCTCTCATTAAAATCTTGAAGTCACACAAGCAAGCAATTGCTTGAAACTCTCCGACATCAAAGGTATAAACCCCGAGTTTTGTACCCATAAAATCTTGATGGAGGATGATTTCAAACCCGCAGTTCAACATCGAGACGAGTGAATCCAAAATCCATGATGTTATCAAACAAGAGGTTATCAAACTTTGATGCAGGATTGATTTACCCGATCTCGCATACCCTTGGGTCGCCCCAATTCATTGTGTCCCTAAAAGGGTGGCATTATTGTTATCACAAATGAAGATAACGAGTTAATTCCAACTCGATTGGTAACGGATGGCGTGGTTTGCATCGACTATCGTAAGTTGAATGACGCCACCAGAAGACCATTTTCTCCGCCTTCATGGACCGGATGCTTGAGAGATTAGCAGGGAATGAGTACTATTGCTTCCTTGATGGTTTCTCGGGTTACTTTCAGATCCCTATTGATCCACGGATCAAGAGAAGACCACATTCACTTGCCCATACGGAACTTTTGCCTACAAACGTATGCCTTTTGGCCTATGTAATGCTCCCGCACGCTCCAACGATGTATGATGGCCATATTCCACGACATGATCTGGGAAACAATGGAAGTGTTTATGGATGACTTCTCGGTCATTGGGGATTCTTTTCAATCATGTCTCTCCCATTTAGATAAATGCTTCAAAGGTGTGAAGACACCAATCTTTGTCTAAACCGGGAGAAGAGCCACTTTATGGTCAAAGAAGGCATTGTCCTGGCCATAAGATTTCTAAGAACGGGATTGAGGTAGATAGAGCAAAGGTTGATGTCATTGCTAAGTTACCTCATCCTACTACCGCAAGGGTATTAGGAGTTTTTGGTCATGCCGGTTTCTATCAGAGATTCATTCAAGATTTTTCCAAAATCGCCCTACCTATGACCCATCTTCTTGAAAAGGATGCTCCTTTTATCTTTTCACCCGAGTGCATCGTAGCTTTTGAAACATTGAAGAAAAAGCCATCAAGCACCCATTCTCGTTGCTCCCGATTGGGACTTGCCTTTTGAGCTCATGTGCGATGCAAGTGATTTTGCTATCGGTATAATCCTAGGGCAACGAAGAAACAAACACTTTCACTTATTCACTACGCAAGCAAAACTATGACCGAGGCTCAACTCATTACACCACCACGTAAAAAGAGCTATTAGCCGTGGTGTATGCTTTTGAGAAGTTTCGCCGTATCTTATCTTGACCAAATGCGTAGTGTATACGGATCACTCGGCTCTTAAATATCTCTTTGCAAAACAAGATGCAAAGCCGAGATTGCTTCGCTGGATTCTCCTCCTCCAAGAATTTGATATCATTATACGTGATAAAAAGGAGCCGAGAATCTAGTCTGCGATCATCCGTCTGATTAGAAAACCCTCACCAAGATGTCTTCGAGAAAAGGATATAAATGAAACATTTCCTCGAGACACTCAATGCGGTTTCTTTTCGTGGAAATTCTACCACCCCATGGTTTGTCGACTTTGCAAATTACCATGCGGGTAACTTCATTAGAAAGGATGTCGACCCAGCAGAAGAACAAATTCTTCAAAGATGTTAAACATTATTTCGGGACGACCCTTTCTTGTTCAAAATCTGTGCGGATCAAGTCATCCGACGGTGTGTTTATGGACGTGAAGCTATTGATATTCTCACAGCTTGCCATCTTTGGACCAACCGGGGCCATCATAGTCCAAACTACACCGCCAAAAAGGTGTTTGATTCCGGTTCTATTGGCCCACAATCTATAAGGATGCCCACAATTATGTCAAAACTCGCGACGCTTGTCGTCATGGAAATATATCTCAAAGGAATGAAATGCCGCAAAATGCCATTCAAGTTTGTGAGATATTTGACATATGGGGTATTGATTTTATGGGGCGCTTCCATCTTCTCGTGGTAACAAGTACATACTCGTGGTCATTGACTATCCGTCAAATGGGTTGAAGCAAAAGCCTTACCCACCAATGATGCCCGAGTTGTTGTGAAGTTTTGAAATCTCTGCTTGCCGTGTTTGGAACTCCCGAGAGCGATAATCGCGATCGTGGTACATTTCGCAATGACCAATTTGAAAGAGTCATGCAAAAATATGGTGTTACCCATCGCTCTCCATCGCATACCACCCCAAACAAGTGGGCGGTGGAAGTTTCAAACCGTGGTATTAAAAGGATTCTTGAAAGGACAAGAGGCGAGAATCGTGCATCCCGGCCGGATAAACCGGATGACGCACTGGGCCTTCCGCATACCTTACAAAACACCTATTGGTTGTACTCCATACAAGCTAGTGTACGGAAAGGCCCGTCATCTTCCTATTGAGTTAGAGCACAAGGCATACTGGGCCTTAAAGCATGCTAACTTCGACATACGTATGTAGGTGATCACCGAAAGTTCAAATGAATGAACTAAATGAACTTCGTGATCAAGCTTATGAGAACTCTTTGATCTACAAGCAAAGACAAAGAAGATTCATGACTCCAAGATCAAAACCGCGTTTTCAACGTTGGTGATCGAGTCCTTCTTTTCAATTCCGATTGAAGATTTTCTGAAAGCTTAAGTCCTACGGTCCGGTCCATTCACTATTGCTAAGGTTTATCCTTATGGTACCGTTGAGTTATCTCAACCCGATGGTCCTAATTTTAAAGTGAATGGTCATCGAGTTAAGCATTACTTTGGAGAGGACATTCCCCCGTGGTTGTCCGGATTTACAAACATTCCCCATGAACCAATGAATGCGGGGATCGAGTCAAGCTAGTGACTCGGTAATCAAAAACATTAGCACGCACCATATGGGTTTTCACCCATAATTCGCCTTCTTACCCCTTTCTACCACCCTAGTGTGGGGAGTCTCCCACACTGTTGTACATTCTCATTCTTTTCTAAAAAAAAAAAAAAAAAAAAAAAAATCTTCTTAATAAATGGCCGTAATATTTCCCTTTACGTTTTTTGTTTCAAGATAACTCGCGGTACTTTGAATATTGAGGCAATATTCATTTCTAAGTGTGGGGGAATTTCACGAATTTCATATATTATCTACCCAATTCTGCTTTTGGCCAAAAATTTTTTTGGAGTAAGTGTTCTACACTTTCTCAATTGGTTATCATCCGCCTTGTCTCAGAAGACAAAAGGATTGGCTAATCCAGAGCAAACGGCTCTTGGTAAAGATTGCTCAAACCGCTTATATGGCTTGCAATTTGCCCAAAATTGTATGGTTTCTCGACCCCCATCATCCTCAAAGATAATGAGTTGGCTAGCCCGCAAGGTTATGGCTTGTGGTAAAGGCGTGGAAAATCCATAATTGGTATTCACCACCAAAGATAATTCGATAATTTATCTAAGAGTTGGCTAGTCCGTATGGTACGGCCCGTAAAGACACATCAAATCTGTTATATGGTTTATGATTTGCCAATAAATCATCCGGTTATCGTTGTACCAAGATTCTTACTGAATCAAAACAATTGGCTACTCCGTAAGTGATGGCTTTTGGTAAAGAGTTTTCAAATCCATCAAAGTTTTCTCAAATCATTGCTAGGACTAGCAATATCTCAAATGGGGATTGATGAGTTTCAAATACTCATCATTTTACATAATCTAAACCGCAAAATCATCTCGAAAACGCTCAAAACACATCAAAATGATCAAATTATCACAAATCAGTGTTTTATGTGTTTTAATTGCAAAATATCAAAATCGATGAAAATGTATCAAGTTTGCAAATTGGCGCTTTAGTCCCCGAGTTTTAAAAGTTGTCAAATCTAGTCCCCGAAATTCAAAATGTGGAATTTTATCATTCAAGGTCCTCAAGTATTCTAAGTTGTTTAAAATGATCCTTGAATGATTCTTTGGTCAATTGGCAAAGAAGGTCCCTTAACTTTGAAATTTACAAAAATAATCCTGGACCTTAAAAATGGATTTTATGCAAAAGGGTTCTTGTATTATCAAAGTTGGCAAATTTAGTCCTTGTGAGAAGTTTGAAACATGGCAAGATCAGTCCCTTATGTTTGGTGAAATTACATTTTGGTCCTTGTCTATTCCTTAAACCAAACGGATCAATATATTAAAATCCAACCCAATCCCAAAACATTACTCAAGCCCAATGCTAGCCCATTTCGCCTTTGACCCTTGAGCCTTGAGCCCTGTGTCAAATTGCAAAAGACCCCACCACATCTAATCGCGAACCCCCATGTGTTATTAGCTTCGTCAAAGAAAGTCAAAACCAGATTGCAAGGCTTAATACCGTAAACATCATGACAGTGTCTCTTCCCCAATGAAAACCCAAAACCGGACATGGTTTCACCCCAATTCAACTCCCACCCCATACCATGTCCCTCCAACTCCTATACACTCCAAAACCTTTAATTACATCAACCAAATCCATTAATTGTCTAAACCTCTTGAAGAATTTTTGGCGCCAAATGCAAGATGGATGGTTATGATTAATTTGAGAGATCCAACGGCTCAAGTTTGGTGGGAAACAATCGAGGCATGGAATGATGTAAAGTCTATAAAGTTGAAGTAAGATGCAATGTATCAACATCTTGAAGTGTAATTTTATTTTTCTTAGTCGTTTTTTTTAAATTAAGTTTTTCAATGTATGTTTTTATTTCCAAGTACCTTATTTCAGTCTCTCAAGTGTATTAGAACATCTTTTGATAAGTAATTCCAAGTTTTAAAGTATATTTCAGTTTATGCAATTTCTCATTTTTATGCAAAATTCCATGTTGTACCAAATGTTGTTTTCAGTTGTTAATATGGATTAGAATAGGTCACATAAGCTCCTAGAAAGCTTATTGAAGCTTTTAGTTATCTTAAAAATCAGTTTAGCTTAAAAAAGTCAAAAATCATCAAAAATCTCATTAAATACTTGAAAAATCAAAAATCCATGGTAAAGAACATCAAGAAGCTGGAGCAAGGTATATTTTGGATGGCCTTGGGCTAGTGAACCTATGGGGGTTCTATAGGAAGTTCTACTTGGTCCTGGTTCTGAATATTAAGCTTGGAAGCTTTTGTAAGCTATTTTAGCCATTTTGGCATTTTACTATTGTAGTGGTTTATTAGCTAATATTTCTGTTTCTTTGTGATATTTAGTCATAATTAAGTGTTTCTAAGCTTTAAAATCAGTAGCTAGTACTTTCCAATTTGTAGTTTACAAAAACTTGGTTTTAAACAGTTAAAATGAGATAATCATTAATTTAGTTTGAGGTTGTTTTGATTGTTAATTCAGCTTCATAAGTCTTAATAAGTAACTATTAAAGGTCCGAATTCAAGCTTGTGGTTTAAAATTGTGTTTACTTTGAAAAGTTCATGACAATCATCCTATAGGGGTGTTTGGTTCTTTGAGATTGAAGGTCCTTTAGTTCTTAGTTTTGATGGAACTCGTCTAAATAGGTCTAAATTACTAATTTGAGTCAAGATAACAAGTTCTAATTCAAAGAAAGTCAAAATGCCTTTGATCTTAATCATGCAAATCCATCGTTGATTTTAAGATTCAAAATCTTGATTTTGTGTTAAAAGTTAATAATCTTGCTCAAGTTAGTCCCATTAAACCTTAATACAACATAATTAGTGCTTAAGATCAGATCAAATCTCATTTTGGTCAACTTTTAGTTTTTCTCAAAAGTCAAAATCTCAATGGGTCATTTTTAATAAACTTGAGAATTTCATTGTGGGTTTATTAATAGGATTCAGTCTATAAGCTTTGGAGGATTTGTAGTCTAGTTGCTCAAGAAAAATACAAAAATATTAGTTCTTGTTTTTTTAGCTTTTAAAGTGCTTATTTTACTGCTTATTGTGGACACCCTAACTGTGAAAGTGCCTCGCATGTGAATTTGCTTCAACTTCAAAAGCTTGCATTAAGCTCATTCCTTGTCCAAATCCTGTGTTCTTTGGTTCATTGGAAAGCCAACTTGGTCATCTTGAGGACCCAAGTCTTGTTTTTAACTTTGGAACTTGTTTGCTAGGGTCGCTATAAGCCTAGATCTTGTCCCAGCTCGCTTTTTCCATCACCACACTATAAGTTCCTATTAGCTTATTTGAGCTTTTCATTGTGCTTATTTGTTCTTATTAGCTTCATTTCAGTAGTTGTACCTTATTCCATCTTGTTCTAGCTTTGGTTTCAGTGTTTAAGCTTATTTGAGCTTATTTCACCCAAATAAGCCATTACAATCGTTGGAGCAATAAGCTTTCAAATTAGCTTATTTGAGTTTTGTAAAATTTTGTCTTTATTAAAGTTTCTTATTATTAGTATTTAAGTAGTTTCCAAAAATAAAATCACAAAACATCAATATAAAAATAGTGATAGCGTTTATTTAAGATTTTTTAGCTTTTTGATTTTTCTTTTCAACTTATTAATAAGCAAATCTTGTTTTTATAGTTTTCTTAGGTTTCTGTTATCATAAAGTAATTTTAGAAAAAGTTTCAGATTTTTCTCTTTCTTTTTAGTATTTATTATAATTATAAATAGTTAATAAATAATAAATAATTAGTAATAAATAATTAAAAAGTCTAAAAAATATATTTTCTGTTCTAAAATTAGTTTTATCATATTTTAGATTTTTCAAAGTTAAAATTTTATTTTTCCAAGTTTATTTTCTATTTTTTTGTATTTAAGTGCATTTTAAATAATAATTAATTAGTAATAATTATATAAAAAGTGTGAAAAATATATTTTTAGTTTTAAAATTAGTTTTATAGTATTTTAGATTTTTCAGAATCATAAGTTTATTTTTCTAGCCTTATTTCCTATTTTCTTTCATTTTGGAGTATTTATTAAGTAGTTAAAATAGTTTTTAATTAATAGTAATTAATTAAATAGTGTTAAAATAATTTTCTTTTCTAATAATTTTATTTTATTTTTAGGATTCCAAAATGTTATTTTCATATTTTAGGCCTTTTATTTCTTAGTTTTCACTTTTTATTTTGTGCTCACTGTAGTTTTTAAAACTTGCGTTTACGTTTCTTTGATCCGGTTGTTGTGCTTTCCAATTGTGTGTCCAATTCTATTCCAAATCAATCAAGAGTGTAATTTCGAATCATAACCTTTACGGATCACTATCCTTAGTGATCATCCCATCATCTCGAATCTGTTTAACACACCATCGAGTCTCCTCGGGACTTAACGACCCGGAATACCTCGTATTCTCCGATCTTCATTGCATTTGTGTCTCGAGCGCTTTAAGTCTTTTGACTTGACTGTTTGGCACGAATCAAAATTTTAGCGCCACGGGAGGCTTTAGCGTGTGTTCAGCCATTTTCGATCCATTGTTGCATATACCCACCATTTGTAAAAGTTTTTGTAAAGTTATAAAAATCAAAAGTCATTAACACTTTTCCTAAAGTGTTAAAACACCAAAAATATAAAACAACAAAACAATCTAACGTTTTTATTTTGTATTCTCTTTTAAGGTGATTCTTGAAGAGATACGATTTGGTTAAACGGACGATAACAAAATATTGTCCAAAAGTTTTTGAACCCATCAAGACAAATCTAACCTACGTCTTTTCGGTGGTACTTAAAATATACATAAAATCAACCATCGCAAATCAAGGCAACAGCACTACCTAACTGGGGTGCGACCATTAATAAGTTCCCGAACATCGATTTAAAACTTGCCTTTGTGTCACTGTGATTTGGTGTACCTTTTTCAAAGAAGCCATTTCATCCGTGATTATTGGTTAAGTTCACTTGTGTTTTGCCTCATTTGTTTTGAAAATTGATTTTATACTTAGTGCATGCTTTTGCTCTTCCG
Source organism: Chrysanthemum lavandulifolium (assembly GCA_022545495.1). Taxonomy (NCBI): domain Eukaryota; kingdom Viridiplantae; phylum Streptophyta; class Magnoliopsida; order Asterales; family Asteraceae; genus Chrysanthemum; species Chrysanthemum lavandulifolium. The sequence continues at coordinate 52,917,349 of CM040245.1, forward strand.
CTTCTACAAGTCCACTTTCCGAACTTGGAAACATTCCTCGCAGACGTAGAGGACGCTCGGCTCCTTCACCGCGGATCGAGGAACGCCTACCACCACCACCACCGCCGAAATGGCGTAAGACAAACCGATGAATGAGCTTCTCCAAGCACCCATCGAGGGTTACGGAGATGCCATTGTTGTTCCAAATTATGTGGGCGATACCTTCGAGCTCAAGACCGGGTTACTTAATCTAGTAACCCAAAGCCAATTCTATGGTTTTGAGCGGGATGATCCTCATGCACACATTCGATGGTTTAACAAGATAGCATCTACCATCAAGTACAAGAATGTCCCATCCGGGTTATCAAGCTTCTTCTGCTCCCATTTTCTGTAGGACAAGCCCGAATTGGCTTGAGAAACAACCCCTCGTTCTATAGAGACATGGGAAGATCTTGTCACCAAATTGTTAACTAGTTCTATCCTCCATCCCGAACCACAAGTCTTAAGAATGAGATAATGAAATTTTCTCGTAGATTTGATGAATCATTCGGGAGGCATGGGATCGTTACAAAGAATTGCTTCATGAGTGTCCGCATCACGGTTTTACCGAGTTAATGCAAATGGATACTTTCTACAATGGTCTCAATCGGGCTAATCAAGACTCTTTGAATGCCTCCGGAGGTAATTTCCGAGCAAGACCACCAAAGAGGCCTTGCGATCATTGAGAACAAATCTCAGTCCGTCCTTTCGTAGCTAAAACATATCGCCTAATCGTTGGACCTTCTTCTTCTTCATCCCCGGTGAGTACATCTAGCACCGATGCTAAGATTGATAAACTCACGTGACATTGTTCGAGCTTTGGTTCTAGCTAACCGAGAAAGTTTCCTTCACTCACCACCAACACATGTCAAGTGAAGAAGGTTGAAGTTTGTGTCACTTGTGGTGGTCCTCACGCTTACTACAATTGTACCGCCACCGATGGTAGTCCTTTGAGGCCAATGCTTTAGCCGGTAGTTCACAACAAGGAGGTAATCAATACCGTCCTCAAATGAACCACACTACCACCGCTAACACTAATCGTGCACCACCCGGTTTTAATCCAAATCACAACATGCACAACCGAATCGAACCAACCAAGAATGAACCAAGGTTATCAAAACCAAGGTAATTTCTATCCTCGACCTAATCAAGGTTTCCAACATCAAGGAAACCCTCATCAAAACAATTTCAATCGAGGGAATCAATTTCATGGGAATATGAATCCTAATCAAGGAATTTTGGTCATAATCAAAATATACGACCTCAAATTGTCCCTCCAGCTCCTCCCGTCATTACTCCTCCGGGACCATCATCCGATGAGTTATCAAGGAGTTCATGAAATCCCAAGATGAAATGAACAGGTTGTTGGTCAGTCAGATTGCTGATCTGAAGAAGTCTTTTGTTTACTCTCTCTCTAGAAAGGCTCCCATTCTACTTTCTCTCTCTAAACTCTCTATACTATTCGATCCATACTTGTGTTTGATATGTGTTTATGAAATCCAATATCTTACAGTATTGACCCATACTCATTTGACTAGATGCATTGCATCTATTAGATACAGTGTATCTAATGAAATACTCATGGACCAACCAATAACCAAAAAACCCATGGGCAAAGAGGAGCGTCCCACGGATCCTTGGTGTTACACTAGACGGATCCCTTAAGGGAGAGATCCGTGGGATCCGTGCAACCGTGGCATGTTTTTGCCTATAAATATAGAGTCATTTCTTCATTTCTCCTCGCCCCTCTTATTACTAACTCTCTCATATATTCTTACACTCTTCTAACAAAAGATCACTTGATCTAGAGAGTTGTTCTTCTTTCTTGTATTGTGATTCTCATATAGGTCCTTCTCTAAGGCGAGATCACGAGCTTTCTACAAGTCATCCAAGCAAGGGGTCCTTGATTGATTTGTTCCTCCATAAGATTTCTGTAGCAAAGATCTTGTACTTTATATTTCACATAGTTGTTGTGTAATAGTCGTCTTGGATTGTTCCTCCGTGTTACGGACTCGGTATTTAGCTTTGTACCGGAATAAGGTGTAAGCAACGTTGTGAAGGCTTCTCCGCCAAGTTGAAGGAGTTTGTTGACATAGTGCTTGAACTCTCGAGTAGGTGACTGGGGGAGTGGAGTAGGGCAAGGAAGGTGTCCTTGTAGCCGAACCACTATAAATCGGTTGTGTCATTTCTTTCCCTTACTTTACTTTATTTACTTGCATTATTCTTTGATCTATACTTTATCTTCATCCATACGATTTCCCATAAACATCGAATCTAAAGATTTTAGAAACTAACTTAAAATCGGCAAAACTATTCAACCCCCTTCTAGTTTTCCACAATTGGCATCAAGAGCTAAGTTTATAAAAGTTTTAAAGTAAACCGTATTTTAAAACTTTTCGATCACTATGGGTTCTAAAATTACAAGGAAGGGCAATCTATGCAACGACCTCCACTACTTGAAACTAATGGTTTTATATATTGGAAAAATAGATTCGAAACGTATGTGAAGTATAAAGATATTGATCTTTAGTACATCATTGTTGAAGGCGATTTTGAAGCCACTGCAAAAGATAAAGATGGAATTTTAGTTAACATACCTCATTATAAACTCACCGATGAAATTAAGAAAAATTTTTCCAAAAATAGTTAAGCTAAAATGGCTTTATATAATGCTTTACCCAAAAAGGAATTCGAAAGAATCTCCATGCTTAAAACCTCTAAAGAAATTTGGAATTCTTTAGTTGTAAATCATCAAGTTAATCAACAAGTGAAAAACAATAAAATAGATTTATTTGTTCAACAATATGAACAATTTTCAATATCAGATGAGGAAACTATAGATCATTCTTTTGATAACTTTAATAATATGATTACATCTTTACAAACACTTGATGAATCTTTCTCTAGCCATAACCATGTTAGGAGATATCTAAGGTCACTTCCATCCAAGTGGAGATCTAAGGTGACGGCAATCAAAGAATCAAAAGATTTGACAATCCTCACCCTTGATGAACTCATAGGCAACTTAAAGGTCTATGAGCTTGTCCTTGCTAAAGATTCTGAAGCCTCAAAAGTAAAAGAGAAACACAAATCTCTTGCCCTTAAAGCCAAGAAGGTCTCAAGCGATGAAGAGGACTCCTCTTCGGATAGTGATGATGAGGAGTATGCGATGGCGGTAAGGGACTTCAAAAAGTTCTTTAGAAGGAAAGGAAGATACGTCAAACAACCATATGACGACAAGAAAGGATTTCGGAAAAGTAAAGAGGACGAGAAGCCAAGGGATGATCGCGCTTGCTTTAAATGTGGGGACCCAAACCACTTTATTAGTAAGCAGGGGCGGATTTGTAGTGTAGCATGGGTATGCACGTGCATACCCTGCGATTCAACTGGTTAGTGTAATTTTTTTTATAATAATATACATGAGGTGCATACCCTTGGAAAGTACTTAAAAAATCAAGTGCATACCCTCCAAAGTTGAAAACTCAAAACATTAACAAAATTTACATAAATAAAAGTATTACAGTTGACTACTTAAAACCCATACCAATTTAAAAACAAAAGCAATTTGAATAAATAAAATGACTATGTTGGGAAAACTTGATCACTTAAAGCCAGAAAAAATTAGAACACAAAGCCCATTTTATCTTCTTTCTCGAGTCTTGACAAAAGCCGCTTTCATGTTTCCTCCGATTTGTTCTTTTCAAGAAACAAACCGCCAAATCCCTAACCCAATTTTGCTTTCATGTTTCCTTCTGATTTGTTGGCAAAACTTGATAGGCATCATTCCAGCATTCCTTGGCTTTTTTCTGATTTCTTGTCTCTTGAGTAAGTGTTTTTATTCCTCTTTTTATAAAGACTTTGAGACTCATATAACTAGAAAAGAAATCAATGCTTGTTTATGCTTTCAATATTTTATGTGTGAATATGTGATGTAGTTATAAGAGTTTAATATCATTTAATGTATTTCTAAATCTTTGATCCATTATACCACGCCTATTAGACAGATTAGTAGTTTTCCCAATTTCAAGATTCTCAATTTATGATATTAAATAACTTATAAGTTATAACTACCTACACATAAATGGCTTTAATAATACTAGTAGGTACCAAGGCGTATGGCGGGCACCTCAAATAAAATTTTCCGTGAATCAGGTATTTTAGTTTATTATGTTCTTTTTGACAACAAATTTACGGGGATCAAAAATTTTGTTTAGTCCGTGCCCGTTTGGGCTCGATCCCGTTTGGCCCGTTCTCGTTCGAGCTCGACCCCGTTTGGCCCGTGCCCTATCGGGCTCGAACCTGTTTGGATTACAATGCATTACTTTTCTATAAATAGGATTCTCAAAATGCTTGCATATTCACCAAATCTCAACTTCACAAACAAACATCATCATGTCACCCAAAAGGTCTTCCAACATAGATGAATCATCTAGTGCAAACAACCCCTTTCAAGAAATCCAAAACTTTGTCCTCCCACCTTCCAAAGTACCACCACCCAAATCTAGAAAAACCGCACGGATTAGCATCTGGCCTTGTTGCTTAGCAAAACCATCTTCAAATGGTTCATCACCAACCACTAATTCACCACAAGATGCTTCCATTATAGCACTTCTTTCATCACCAACAAATACACCAACCTCATCACCCATCACATCACCACCTAAGGTCACTCTTTTGGAACTCCTTAAGACTCCAACAAGATCTCAACAAACAAAGCAAAAAGAAATAGTCTTTTTGACACCTCCCACTTCTCCAAACACAATTTTCAAAGACCTTGAAACCTCACCACCCTTAGCTCCCATTGTATTACAAGAACATCTAGGTTCTTTTCCACTAACACTTTCAAACATTCCAAACTTTGATCCGCATCTCACAAATCAAAGTCACCCGGAAAACTTCCGCACTCATTACCCACATCACCTACATTGTGAACATTGCCAATCCACTAGGGATATTGCAATAGAGATTAGGGAAGAAATGCGAGTCATACTTAACCTCATCCTTGATCGCATCAACATCATTACTCATCAAAACCTCCATCCATAAACCTTATGCGAGCATGGAAGGAATCATTTTTTACTTTTAGTATTTTTTCTTTTGAAGTCATTTTTCAAGAACAAGTCTTGTTCTTACTTTTACATGCTTGTATGTGGCTTAAATACCACTACATTTTGTTGTCTTATTACAAGGCCTTGTTTACATACCTTGGCTCCCAATCTTGATTCTCGTCAAGCATAAGATTATTTATGCATGTTACTACTAACCCTTTCTTTGTAGGATTTTTTTTTCTCACTTGACGCCCCATTCTAGGAGGAGCTACCATCAAGGGGGAGTTAGCGATACGTGGACTATTTTTCCATATTTTATTTCTTCGTTGGGCTAACTTTTTGTTTCGACAAAAAGGGTGAGAAGAAGTAAAACTTAGGCTTTCAAAACATACATCTAATCTTAAGTTTTACTCATCATAACATTATGTTTTGTCATCAACAAAAAGGAGGAGATTGTTAATACAAATAAACCGTAAAACGCTTATTAATATTTAGCAACTTTGTGTTTTGTTGATAACAAATATAATGTTATCATAAGTAAAATTATAAGGATACATGTTATTTTTGTAAAGCATTTACATATATTCATTTAAATACAAATTGTTGTAATAAATCATTTGTTGTAATAGTTTACTAGGATGGGTAAAAACCACAACCCATGACCCATGGTATTGACCCATACCCATTTGACTAGATGCATTGCATCTATTAAATACATTGTATCTAATGAAATACCCATGGACCAACCCATAACCAAAAAACCCATGGGCAAAGAGGAGCGTCCCACGTATCCCTGGTGTTACACTAGACGGATCCCTTAAGGGAGGGATCCGTGCAACAGTGGCATGTTTTTGCCCATAAATAGAGAGTCATTTCTTCATTTCTCCTCACCCCTCTTCTTACTAACTCTCTCATATATTCTTACACTCTTCTAACAAAAGATCACTTGATCTAGAGAGTTGTTCTTCTTTCTTGTATTGTGATTCTCATACGTGTCCTTCTAAGGCGAGATCACGAGCTTTCTACAAGTCATCCAAGCAAGGGTCCTTGATTGATTTGTTCCTCCACAAGATTTCTGTAGCAAAGATCTTGTACTTGATATTTCACATAGTTGTTGTGTAATAGTCGTGTTGGTTTGGTCCTCCGTGTTACGGACTCGGTATTTAGCTTTGCATCGAAAAAGGTGTAAGCAACGCTGTGAAGGCTTCTCCGCCAAGTTGAAGGAGTTTGTTGACATAGTGCTTGAACTCTCGAGTAGGTGACTCGGGGAGTGGAGTAGGGCAAGGAAGGTGTCCTTGTAACCGAACCACTACAAATCGGTTGTGTCATTTCTTTCCCTTACTTTACTTTATTTACTTGCTTTAATCTTTGATCTATACTTTATCTTCATCCATACGATTTGACATAAACATCGAATCTAAAGATTTTAGAAACTAACTTAAAATCGGCAAAACTATTCAACCCCCCCTTCTAGTTTTTCACACACATACTGGGCCCAGGCCAACAACGAGAATAACTACGAACACTGGACCAACAGTAAGCCCAATAACGAAATTGGCTATAGTCCAGACTAAAAGACGCACGCAGGATATTTAGCAGACCGAACCTCCGGCTACGGAAGATATCCTGTGTCCGCATCCGCGATTAACACGGAACCTTGTCCGACAAGGGCCCGGCTCCGGCAGCCAACTACTATATGCGTGTAACCAGAAAACCCTAGCGGTAAACCTCGCCTATAAAAGGGGCTCTAATCACCATACAAGGTACACCTTTCTCTCTCATAATTACACACACATACTCTTACTTCTCTGACAAGAATGTGTACTTACTCTCACGCCGGAGTCTAATCGTGGGGTTCGTCCCCACGGTAAGACTAACGGTTTACTCTTCTTGTGCATGGAATTCAATCAAACTACTTGGATTAGTACAAGATCAGCCCACCAATAGCTTGTTAACCCAATCCAACAAGCGATACTAACATCCATTACAACCCGTCACACTTTTTGTACTAACATGTATAATTAGGGTTTTAAGTGTTAGTGTTAAATTTATCATAATACTTTGACTTTGGATTACTTTGAATCGGGTTAGGTTAATTAAATAATTGGGACCATTCGTGCACTTTTAAGTTTGTCAATTATGACCACTGTAAGAAAGATAATTATTCCCTCGCGCGTTAGTCACGTGGTTGGATGATGCTAACTGACACTAACTTTGTTAGAGACCAAGGACCAAAACGGAACCAACATTTCCTCTCATGGAAATTGCCTGCACTTATTGAAGACCAGCGACTAGACGTGCAATCTGGGCAAACCACAAGGACCATTTCTACAATTTACTCTAAAACAAATTAAGAAACAAAGGAGAACATCAGAGAAGAAAAAATGGAACAAAGGACGCCGTATGCACTTTTCAAATCATACAAACGAAACATGCAATTTGACCAAATCATAAAAACAAGTTTTGCAATTTACTCTTAATATTAAAACCATCCACCTTAAATTCCAACCAAAACACGCATATTCTCCTCGTTTTTAATTTCAAATACCCCAAAACCCTTTGAAATTAGTAAAAGATGCAAAATGATACATATCATTTTCAGTTTTTTCACCTACACACACCCAAAAGAAGTAAGTAACTTATGTACGACTGTACGAGTAGTAATTACTACTAATAAATTCCCTGAGAACACATAGTAACGTACATACATCACAAGAGTACAAGACACACTTTCACTCCATGCATAGTATTTTTACTAAAAAACTGAGAAACAAATCATCTAGCTATCATCCAAATGGCCAACCACCCACACTCCGTCGTTGCAACCACCATCAAACTGTCCCTATTCCGTCATAACATCTGTCCAGCAAGACACTCATTTAATCCAATAACATCTTTTCCGAATACTTGTAGTCCTGCTGTTGATATGTATAATAATAATCAAAGGCGTAGTCTTTTATATATCCCACCAGCGCGTGCTTTAAGCGTGGATATGTCGTCGTCAGGTACTCTTGTACAGGACGCTGGAGCTACTTTTCTTATGGTTGCTGGCGGCTATGGATTGGTTTCTGGGTTTGATAGTCTTACAAACCGGAACATTATTCAACAGGTTTTTTTTTTTATCTCAATCTTTCTTGTTTATACACTAGATTTTTATTATGTTTAAACATGCACTATATAACGCACACTGATTTATAAATTTATACTGTAATATTAACATAGATTATACCGCCTGACCGGTTTCATTTGTAGTTACCTTTAACTATAATTATGATTAATACTGTATAAGTTTAATACAGTTTGACATAGATAACGTGGACTAATTAGAAAAGACATGTTATATTGTACGGAGTACAAGATTTTGGGACAATGTTCATTTATGAGAAAAGACAATAAATTGGTTTCACTATTCCCTCCAAAGGTGAATAATTTCATATATATCCTTCTTACAGTTTTGATCATTATAAGACAATAATTTTTACGCACGAAAGGATATATACGCAATTTTTGATCTTTGAAGGATATATATCTAAACGACCATTTTTTTTAATGCTTATGAATTTATGATAGTGATTTCACATTTTAACTATTGCTTTATTATTATTATTATTATTATTATTTTAATGCTTATGTGTAACATATTTTTTTGAGTATCTACGATGCAAATTTTTTTCAAAATCTATTTATCGCAAAAGTGAAGTTTCGAATTCTCCAATCCTTTGAAGCTTTGTACCATACTAATATATTTTTATCAACGCATACTCTTTAAGGCTTTAACTTATCTTATAAACCAATTTTCTCTTCAAAAGAACTTTTTGTAAGAAGTTTTAACATTCAAGTGTTTTATAATAATCGGTTGTTGATATTTAAAAAAGTAAGAGAAAGTATAATGTGAAAGTGAAAAAAGCTATTGAATAAGTTGAGCATTTGAAATGCTAGGAGTTTTGTTTGAATGCCTTATTATCACTATTTTTTTAAGTTAAAGAGGGTGTTTGGGATTGCTTTTTTTTCGGCTTTTATGATTATGTGCAGTAAAATAGCTTTCTAGCCAAACACACTTTCTAGTTATATGCTTATTTTTAAGCATGCAAGCATTTTTTTTATAAGCAGCTGCTTATTTCGTATTTTTTATTTCATATTAAGTTAAAATTGTTTTTTACTCACATATTTAAAGAGGTGATATCATGTTGTTTTTTTTTGACATGATGACGATTTCACATTCAGACACCGTATTGATTGCAGACAATGTAGAATGCACAAATAGCAGACACATCAAAAAATGTGTGTAGTGATCAATTCCCATATTTAACCTTGAAAGTTTGGTAAATAAATTTGATTAAAAACTTCTATACAAAAAATGTTTTATAGAGTGTTTATTGCACCTTTTACAAAATAAGCAACTCCAAACACTATTTCCTAAGTACTTTTTTTTAATCAGAAAAAACAAGCAACCCTAAACACCCTCCAAGTGCTTATTTGCAAGCTGAAAAGATAAGCAACTCCCTCAATCTTTTGTTTTAGTTTGATAATGTACTTTTTTTTTCTCTACTGCAAACACATATGCACCAATCTACACTGAGTAAATTTTTAGTGAGGAAAATTTCACTCTTTATTTGTGACTGCATGATCTAAATTGTGGAGTGTGCAAGGTGGTTTTAGATTTTATTAATTGACCTATAGTAAGAGAAAGGTGGTTTTAGATTTCACTCTTTATTTGTGACTTCATGATCTAAATAGCAAGGTGGTTTTGGATAAGGATAGAGATCTCATAAGGATATTACTTGGAATAGCCATAAAATGCATCAATAAATAGTACAGTATGTATAATTGTACTCTCAACACTACTGTATTTTCACTTTAACAGTTTAACAGTACCTGCTTTTATGGCTCCTTGTTGTTGCTCTTTGTGTGACATGTACAACATATTGATATTATATTATTTTAGGCGTATCCATTTATTCTATTTAACACCCAAAAAAGAATAGCTCACTACTAGCTAGTCATTTATGCAATAAATGTTTATTGATAAATTATTATATTGTAAGTTTGTAACTTGTATCTTGTATCTTGGTCACTCTGCAATCTTTTTAATCTTCGAAGGTTGCAGGGGTAAACTGGAATAAATTTCTAAAACCAAAAAAGAAGTAGATATTGCTTGTAATAATTGCATACATTCATAGCTTCAATATTTTGGAATAATGACAGCCTCATTTGTTCTTATGTTGGAAGAGTTGATCTTTCATTTCAAAAGTGGTCTCTCCCCAATGGAGAAATGATGCTAGCCTTTTTTCCTTCGATGACAGAGATTGAAATGGATAAAGTGGATTCTCCCTAATAGTGAAATGAGACTGATTTCTAGATTTCACTGATTTCAGTGATTGAACTGGTGTTTTTTAACAAAAGCAACTTAGGTGTATAGTTTGCCATAACTTTTGTTAGGTGTTGTATGGTTCCCTACAAAATTTATTATTGAGTTATAAGCATGTGACTTAATAGGTAGAGGCAAGTAGTTTTTTAACTGCTTCAAGATTTTGGTTGGTATATTATTTGTTACTGTGTTAAGAAAAAACAAACGACCATTTTTTAGTGTTTGGACGAAGAAAAATGCTTATACTTATTTAAGGGTAAGTGAGTTGTTTTAATAAGCACTTTGAGATTGCTAATTTCAAAATGATTATTCTTGGTGGATTCGAAGTTTCTAAGTTTATCCTTGGGGTGAATTAAATTGTTCTTGTTAAATTGGATTATTTGTTTATGCTTATAAGCATACGTTGTTTGAATAAGAAATTCCAAACATCCGTTAGTTGGTATTTATCAACTCCTTTTTTTTTTCTTAGACCACCCATCCTATAACATGGATCTACCTGGCTACCCATGCAATTCTATATAAATTACTTAGTTTTTGTACCGTTATATATTTGGGTGTTGTACATTTTGTGTGCATAGCATATTGACTGAGTTTATATGAATCCTGCCAAAAGTAAAGATGTTTTCAGTACATCGTGCAATCCTAATACATGTGTAAAAGGACAATACTGAGGTTTGGTGATTGCTATAAGTATGTGTTGGTTTATACATCAATCTGATGCCCAGTGTTCGTGTTCTACTTTTCATATAAACTACGGAGTAATATAACTTTGGTCTAGAAAAAAGTGGAAGGGAATCTATGATACTTTCCAATTCATGTTTCATGTTTGGTGAAATTTGTATAGTGACTCTTGATCTGTTTCGAGGATCCACAATGAAATAATATATGCAGGCACATGCTTACATGTGCATCCTACTCCCTTTCGGTACACACATATGATATATGAAAGTCAACTGAGATATCATGCACCTTCAGAATTGGCAAAGATCATCTATTTGTTTGGAAAATATCAATAAGCACATCAAAGCGTATCATGAGCACCACCAATAGGGAACTTTTGTCTTTGGTGTTAAAGTGATGGACTGATTATACATAAATTTGATGTTTGAAAGTACCACATATTCAAAAAGTCAAACTTGGGATCTTTGAGTAACATAGAGTATAACTTAGGTTGCCATGCTAATTCCTTGTTATTAACGGTGGAAAATTTGGCGAGTAGGGCAGTAGGCCAATTGGTCAAAACATGCAAATATTTTGGATGAGTCGAGTTCACCCACTTCTTTTGTGCAAGAATCAAGATTGTCATTATATTATTATCGTGTCAATCGTTAAGTATGATTACAAATACAAACTTATGTTCTTTTAATAATGGTATAGGAGGATTTGTGCATTTAAAGTACACTTGGACGATTTTTGACACCCATTTAAAGTACACATTTGGCCCGTTAGAGATAAACAAAACACAAATCTACCCATTGTAAGTAAATGGGTCAAAATTGCCACATGTACTTATTATCATCCCTTCTCCTATCAGAGTCTAAGCAGAAAGCTGGTTCATATATTATCTGGATTGCTGTATATGGGTAGCTGGCCACTTTTCAGGTATTTTTCGATTCCTATCATTTGTTTTTGTTTTGTTATAAATGAAGTTTTACCGCCACGCCGTACAGATATCGACCAAATTCTTACAGTTGATATCTCAATCCTAGATTAGTACATCAACAGATGCTCGCTATTTTGCTGCTTTAGTGCCCTTGCTGAACTGTGCAAGGCTTCTTGTTCATGGTCTTTCACTGGTAACCAATGAAGATCTCATAAAATCAGTCACCCGAGAAGGGAAACCAGAGTAAGTCATTGTAGCACTATTCTCGATGATTTCTTTTACATTCCAATAAGTTCCCAAAATCCAAAATACACGGACAATTTCGACCCATCTATTTATGTGTCTATTTGGGTTATGTTATATCTCTAACGCGTCAAATGGATAAAATAAAAAGATCAGAAGAAATGGACCAAATGAGTCAAAGGTCGCAGGATTCATAGTTTTTATGCATAAAGCATACCAAATCATTTAATACAAAAAAATGTATATTGTTGTCAGTGTAATAGATATTTAGTGAAGATGTTTGACCTGTTTTGACCCAATACTGACTCGCTCATTTTGCCAACTCTTCAGGGAATTGCTTAGAGGACCTTTATATTATGTTTTAGTGTTGATTGTTTGTTCTCTTTTCTTCTGGCGTGAGTCACCAATCGGTGTTGTTGCACTCTCGATGATGTGTGGTGGCGATGGTATCTTTTCTAAGTCTTGTGTTTTTATTGTTCGCTTCATAAGCTTCTTTCTAACCTGATAATTACAGGTATTGCAGATATCATGGGTAGAAGATTTGGAGTCCATAAAATTCCGTACAACTTACAGAAGAGTTGGTGCGGTAGCATCTCTATGTTTATAGCCGGTTTCTTAGTCTCAATTGGGTACGTGGCCTCATATTCAAGATTGTTTCCATTTTTAAGTATGGGAAAATATGCGTTTGACCTAGAGGTAGCAAAATATGCGAGTCTTGCGGGTTGATCTGACCCAAAACATGCATAACCTATAATGATCATAAAATTAACAATGATCTAAATTTTTGGATAAAATGATTTGGTAGGTTTTATGAATATGATTACACTTTTGGTGACTTTTAAGTTTCAACTTTCAACTCATTTAGCTCGTCTCTCTTAAGCTTTCTATTTTCTTTTACGCGTTGGATTTATTTGAGAAAAACACATTTTTATCCTCTTAAGATGCATACACTGCTTGAAATTCTGCATCCGCCATTGGGTGTTGCTCATGTTTAATTTGTGTTGGCTTTCTGCAAATTGTCATAATGGAGCTATTTTACCCATATCCAGGATGCTATTCTACTTTTCAATGTTTGGGTACTTTGAGCTAGACTGGTATCCGACAATTGGGCGAGTGGCGCTGGTGGCATTGGTGGCAACACTGGTGGAGTCACTGCCAACTAAAGGAGGTGTGGATGACAATATCTCTGTTCCTATGGCAAGCATGTTACTTGCATATTTGACTTTCGGCTTCCAAGCTTGATCCTTTTTCATTTATGTTGTAAATGAATCCTTTTTGTTGTGTGATAAATTCTTGATAACGAATTTTCGAGTAATAGATGTTGAATAATTCTGTAGTAGAATTATTTTCTGGTAATTTTAACTGTTGTTAAATAGAAGTCAGTGAGATGGATGTTGTAGTTTTGAGTGAAACTTTGAAATGATCAAAGCGTTGTTTAGTCATCTATGCCCTTCTTCCACATTTTCTCGATCTAGTTTCACTTTTGAACTGCTAAACTAACATATAACTCAAATAAACTCATTTCACTGCATACAGTTAATATTGCCCCTCCATCAGAAATTTATTTGATTGAAAAGTGTTCTAATACGTATCAAAATGTTTGACAAAAAATATCTAGATTTTGCTTCATTAGCAAAGAAAAAAAGGGCATCATAAAAATTCTGTGGTTGTTGCCAGACTTCTAAGTTATCATACTTCAAATTTCAACTATTCTAACAACTTGAGTTGCAAAACCAAAATAACAAAGATACACCATGTCCCGAAACAAAACATTTTGGTTCATAAACGATCTACATGTCATAGCACGTCATATAACATACAAGAACTGTAAAATGTTAGTATTATTGGGTGAAATCTTTGACAGCAAGAGGTTCATACCATTGAGGACCAAATCCAGCAGTTTTTCTAGCTGCCTCATTGAAAGGAGGCTTTAACGGTCCCCGGAAATACGCCCTCACAACCTCATGGAACTTCTTAATTACTTCATTACTTTCTTCTTCTCCATTATCTTCCACATTTTCACATGATATCACGGTTTTAGATCGTGAGCACAAATACTTGAACCACTTCACTCCAGCAGCACAATGAGTGATTTCTTCAGGGTAAATCACTTTCTCCAGTAAATCAGCAGTTTGGTTGTCACCTCCGTTTCGGAAACGAGAGATGGTTGTAGGCAGCACATCCAGTCCTCTTGCCTGTGATTTTAATCAACTCTATGAGGTCAATGAAGTAATTTCTGATTAGAAGTAGAAAAATAGACAGGATTTAGTGGCATGTCAAAATGAAATTTGATTAAAAAAAACAAAGACAGGTAATTCTATGTGTTGGTCAAAACCGGGTTCGGATGGACCACCCAGCCACCAACAGTTCTATTCTGTTGGTTGCAATCGACAAACAACTAATGCATTAAACATGATTATAAAAACTATAATATCAAAATCTTACTGGTGACAAGATTTGGTAAGTTGTAAGCATTTGAATGAAGTTACGCCTTTTTGACTAATTTAACCCATTCGACAAATTTGACCCGTTTTGATGTCATACACGAAACTACCAAATCCAAACACTCTGTTCACTCTGTACACAGACATCCAAACACTCCAGTATCTCTGCACGGGATGAGGATTCTACTGAACAAGAGCATGCTTACGTGTCACAGGATGTAGTAGATGTAGCTTAGTTATTTCAGTTACTAGATATTTTGTACAGTTGTAGTATTTATACCCACAAGATGGTATCACTTTTTACTTTTCCTTCATTAATTCAATTCAAACAATGTGTTCACTATGTGTTTTTCATTTCTCCATAGGTTCCTGTTTAGCCGATAGTTACAGTTGACCCGCTAACAACAAAGTATAAAGAAGAGAAAGGAGGATACTGTATTACTGTGAAAGCAAGACAATGTAAGATTATTAACGTTAGGCGCACCTCATGAACGCAGTGCTCCACTGCAAGACGTGCAAATAAGTCTTTCGATGTAGCAACAGCTGAGTCCCACAAACCATCATGAGCTGGGAGAGCTCCATAGAAAGAACCCAATTCCTCAAGCCGGGCGGCAAGGAGAGTAAAGTGACGACCTTCATCTTGTGCAACTCTTACAAAATCATCAAAGAACTCTCTTGGCATCGACTCTTGCTTACCAAAACGTGCAATTATGTCCTGTTTGAATAATATGCGGAGATGATCAAATGAATAGCATTTACAGAAAATCTAGAGAGATCAGTACTCTTTCGTCCATTTTGGAAAATAAATATACATAACCAATAAGCCGCAATATTACGATAATACATAAACTATTTGAACAAATAGATTTAGGAGGTTGTATGCATTAAAAGTAAACTTTAGGTAACCCTGAAGTTTCAACCACCTTGACCCATTTTACGTTTGTCATTTTAGGCTTCACTATTCGATTTAACACATTTGATCTGTTAATAAAATTACATAACCTAAATCGGCTCATTTATAAGTTAAAGGTCTCCAATTGCAACCTCTAGTTTACGGCATGATATTAAAACATAACGGTTATTGCATATAAGATTAGCAATCGCTATCAATCCTAAAAAATAGAACAACCAACATAAGCAAATATCAATATTGAAATCATAAAGAACATGGAATACCCAAGACAAATCAATAGCCCAACTTTCAGTATGAACAAGACTGTGCACAATGGCTTGTCTGCTCTGTAAGCTTCCGGCTTTCCCAAGCTTCGGCATTAGGCTAGGCGACACTAGCTGCACCTGCACAACAACATTTTAACGACTATTACCTACTTTAAAGAGCCAATATCATGACTAGCACCTTACGTTCACAAAATGTACAAATTTATGTAATGTAAACATCTTTGTTTATCAACACCATAAGCCCGCTATATAAGCTCAAACAAATACCTAAAGCTTATTTGATGGGCTTATCAGCTTATTAAAAAGTAAAAACTTGATGAGCTCATAAACTCAAATTTTTTGGCTTATGAGCTTATTCAATTGAGCCTATGAACTTTATAAGCTCATAAGTTCAAGTGGATAAGCTCATAAGCCCATCAAATAAGCTTACTTAAAAAGAGCTTATTGGCTTATAAAGTTTCTAATAAACTCATACGCCCATGAAACAAAGATACATGGCATAAAACAAAACATTGAGCTAGACATTTTATCAAACACTTGGTATGCATACTTAAAAATACATATATAAAAACTGATAGCAAGAAGCTAACATTAGTGAGTCTAGCGGGTCGGTCAGGGACGTTTAAATCGGGTTGAGATGAATGGTAAGGATCCGGAATAAGACCATTAAGCCAATTGTTAGCTATTTCATCTCCAAGTTTAGCTTTTTCAACTGGGTCTGATGTATTCAGTACACGTAGTGCTGATTCCACAAGGGTTTCAATATCGCTCATCTTGATGGTGTGTGTATTTCAAACTTGCTTTTGGGTTTCAAGTACTCTACTTGTTTTTTACTTTTGTTTGGATTTATCACGGTAAAAATGTTAGGTGGAAAAAGTTTAATAATTTGTAACCCGAACCGGCCAAAATCGGCTATCTTTCCGCATACACAACTCACTCAGCAGGTTGTTGCTATGGGATGTCACGGATTAAACTATTGACCTTATGCTTGTTAGGTGCAAAGATGCCCCACCTTTTACAAAGTGAGCTATGCGCCATTGGCTATCACTATAAAAATGTAAGAGTATTTTGTAATTGGGCACTATAGCAATGGTATCATTCACTCACCGCTAGCTAACCGGTCAAGGTCATTAAGATTACTAGAAATCTGGAATAGCTCATCGTCTGAGGCTATGTCCTTAGGAAAGGGTCGGTCGCCATCTTAAAAAAGGTGCATCAGTGTGGTTTTTTTGCCGATTTAAACCTTTTGAGGAAGTATTTTCCGCCAATTTAAACATTTTGAGGAAGTAGCTCATCTCATTACACCCTCATGAAACTTTATCTACTTTAAATCTTATTCAGACTTTTATCTACTTTAAAACTTTACAATATAGTTAAAACCTTCTACGTTGAGGGGAAAAAAACAAGTTGGTGACGATGCTAGTATTTTTTTTTTTTTCCTTTCAAGTTTGAAGTGACTGATGCAACGCGTTTTCACCTGCGTAAAATAACAAATTTTCCTAGTATGGGAATGACGTATTCACCATAAATAGTTCAAGACTCGTATCACAAGTGTACTAGAACTCACGCACAAAGTATAGGTGTTGATAGCCGAAAGCCAAGCCCCTTGTTAGTGAGACTGAATTTGGTCTTAACGAGGTGACAAATCAAAACCATCACACGAACTTGCCCAAAGCAATCGGCTCAAAAGAAAACATCAAGTTTGAACTCTTATTTTTATACCTCCAAAATTTCAACTCAAAAGAAAATCAAAATGCATTTCATTTATAGAATGGCTTGTCTCTCATATCAACCATTTTGAGAGAGACAATCAATTACAATAAACTTTACGTTAAGATAGTCCCTCTGTTACCCAGTTGCATCACATGTATCAAATGCCAATGCATAAACATAGAATGTGATTTTGTGTTTTTGGAGCTCAGTAGTGCCTCGGCTTTGCCCAGGTCACGTTTGTATTGTATAGTCTCCATTTTGGAGTCTTTTGCTTTCTTGTTTGATTGGTCCTCTTCCTTTTTGGGTTATGCCTTCTTTTTAAAGCTTTGCATTTAAAAAATAAAAAATAAATAAACGTAAAATGTGATACTCTATTTTATACATTAAAGATTATACAAGTTAACAATCTGCTATTTTCCCATTCAGTTTTAATCAAGAACAAATAGATGAAATGGCGACAATACTTAAGCATTATGAAGAATGTTAGATACCATCTGAGAAACGCAACTCTGAAGGTCCAGGACCTAAAATTCCTTTCTGTTCGGATATCTTGCCCAGACCAAAAGTTGATTCAGTATGTAATCCCATTTTATCATCCTCCCTCCACGCACTACCTTGCCACTCTCTCTGAAACAAAAACCATGTGACAGGGAAAATAGTAAGTTACAAAATTAACAAAACCAACTTTCTGTGATTTATCAAGTACAGACATCAAGGGTTGAATAAGGCACATCAATTAGCATAAATATGTCGTCGTGGATCAATGGTATATCTCTCTCAACTTGCAGATTTGGGTATTACAAGCTTTCTCGGACTTTCAAGACATCCGCTTTGTTTGAAAAAACTGAATAAATTATACTACATTAAGGTATTTAGGAACTAGAATAAAAAATTAATGGAGCTACATTTTTCAGTCACAAAGGACTTCTTTTGTCTCCAATAACTGAAGCTTATACAGAATAAAATAAATAGTAAATCCCTAGGCATACTGCAAGTCACAAAGTCACAATACATTACTGCTACTATAATATTCGTAAGAACTGAATTACAAACAATCAAATACACTAAACAAAAAGATTGAGGAGCTATTGACAAAAAGGTAATAAGAAAAACAACTAAAAGCCTTGTTTAAGTAAGCTGGGAGAGTTAGATCTGAATTTTCAACACCGACAATGAATTCTATTATGAGACCATGAAAGTATCCAACAGTTTTATCATTACTAGAAGTCTCAGATGGAAAACTAATACATTATTATCTTCATTAACAAAATACATGGCTAGAAGTTCTATGAAGTGGAAAACATAAAAGTATCATGGCTAGATCGAAGTTAAAATTTCTCTAGAATCCTTTCTAGCACTTGCGTGGTGTTGCTGCATGTCAATTTCATGGATGCTGCATCAAAATGTATAAGCAGTTAAGCACCCACTTGCTAGCTTAAAATTTACATTCCACCATCTAACTTAGTACTTTTTTTAATCTCAAATTACAATGTGGAACTCATGCACCCAGATAATAGATCCTCAAATATTTGTTTCAATTACTAGTCAATAATACTTGACAGAATGTCAGGAAGGTCAAGGTTCCAAGTCAGAGTTTGAGACATTGTGGAATTTCAGATTTAAAATCGAACTGTTCGGATTTAGATATAAAACACCTTATAGAGTCCTAGCTAATAAAGTCATTTTTTTTATTTTTGACGATCAAAGCATCAAACTAGTGTACACGTCATATGCTTACAAAAACTAACCTCATCGATGATCTGGGTTCCATGACTTCCATCATGCAATAATGGGGTCATAAGCGGAGGGGCAACATCGGGATCAGGCTTTTGAAATATGAACGTTGTATATAAACCTGCAAGATAAGTGAGTATAGTTGAGAACAAACATGAGATGATATAAAGGAAGGACATAAATAACCCAATATTTAGATTTGAGACATGTGTCCAGTTTTCGAAACAGCTATAAGATAGAAGGACACTGAACAAGATACACAACCTAGTATATCATAGAATTTCGGTAAGAGCCTCCCTCTCGGATCCACAAGACCATGACCGGATTCTAGCAGCGTCCCAGAAAACTGTGCTCTGATTTAACAGAGTAAAAGAGAAAAAATCACCCTTGGGAAACACTTATCGGAGTACAAGTCTAAACAGATTTTGAATCTTACACAGTTATCCATGTAATCAAGACCTACTTACCTATTATCGTCATAAAACTCCAGCAAGTTTTGTATCTCCACGTATTCAAGACCAGCTTCCCTGGCCAACCTGGTTACATGCTATAAACATAAGTCATGGATACTTCAAACTGCCAGCTTGCAAAATAGGCAAGTATTAACAACTTGTTTCAAGTTCTAAGTATGGCCCAATCACATTCCAGAGCATTTATTCTTAGAAAAGTGATTACAGACAACATAAACTGTAAAAAAAGTCATTTCAAGTTCTAAGTATTGACAACCTGATTCAAAAACACAGGTCAATATATGCACATCACAGCCAGACCCGTGTTGCGGCATTATCTCACTTTGACCCCCCCTCCCCCCACGATAACTTCTCTGGACACTTCAGTTTTTCGATACACCTTAACTTGCACTTAGACCCACTATTGTAACACCTACCAGTACCACGCCTTAAAGGCCAATCAGATTCGCCATCATTTCTAGTTATAAATCACCCTATATCCTAAGAATGCATTCATTCGACATTTTTAACAATGCCAAATCAGGTTTGTAACTTGAACCGAATCTATTAAAGTTCGTGACTCTAAAACACATGATTCGCACAAGAACAATATGACCACCTTAAATGTAGGCTGAAAAAGTCAAAAGTCAAAAACCCAACCTAATCAAGCTTGGGAAATGTACCAAGCAATGTGTTTCAGCAGAGGCGTCGTTTGCAAACTTAAACTGGTACTTTTTCCCAAAAAATGGAAACCTGTAATTTGCCATGTAATAAAGATAAATTCAGGTGTTTGATTAATTATGTTTAACATGAAATGTATTGTGATGGATGTTTTACTGTACTTTTCTTCTTCAACTTCAAAAGTGATCATATAGTTCTCTGAACGAATGCAATTCGGAACAAGATTGGGCTTCATGCCACCACTCCGGTTATGGTATGCTTCAACATTTTTCTGATACTTCGCCCTGCAAGTTCATTGAGTTGCAAGGATTCATACTTAAAAACAATAAGACAGAATATGTATGCATATATGTATATATAATTAAGTATGTAAAGCAGGAGTTATTATATCAATAACATATTTTCCAAGAAAAAATTACAGCCATGATGATTGGACACTTTCTGATCTTGAAACGGTTATGATTGCCAATAGGTTCCGTTAGGTGAATAGATATTATGTTGCCGTTGTAACTAATTGCCATTTGCCAATAGGTTCTATTTGGTAAAAAGATCTTATGTTGCCATTGTAATTAAAGAGTAACGACTACCTGGCATAGACATGATTAACATATCTACAATACCAGCAACTACGAGATTATATAAAACAACAAAAACTATCCGCACTACGCTGCGGTTTATAACCCTTGTATTCGTTGTCCATTTAATTGCAGGAGTTACAAAAACGTTAAAGACCCAAAATATATTTAGAAACTAAATAATTAATAACTAAATATTTGGTATGAACAGTAAGGTAAAAAGTAACTAGATGTTTTAATTACAAAACATATAAGGGCAGGTTTGTGTTATAAAACAGCTTAAAATGTTGGCTTTTTTGGAAGGGCAAATTATTCACACACCTTTAAACCACCTAATACTTCTCACATCTCAACTCGGACTTGAAACCACCAACCACCACCTTTTGGTTGATAGGTCATCTACATGCGGCTAGGCCAAAGGCCCTTTGTTCCTTATAATGTGTTTTATAGTGTTTGATACAATTCTAAAGCATTTCACGTTGAAAAGAGTAAACCAATTCACAATTTTACAAATGTATAACAGATACACCGATGAATTAAAATACAAAGATAAAATTATAATTTTTCTAGTCAAATGCTTCAAGAAATATTACAAGACAGCTTGAGTCATGTTTTCCCATCAGATTTTTATGATAACAGCCCATATATAGTAAAGTATATATGTCGTGTAAACGTAGAAAACGTGCAGAATAACCCAAAAATGACAATTTTTTCACCACGCAATGAATATATGAGTAATGCTAAAATTTTGGATCTGGTGAAAGCTGGTGAAACAAAAACTTTATAACAAATATGATGTGTTGCGGTGCAGGGTTCTCCGACTAGCTAAAATTGTAATCAAAATAAACCGCCATCAAATAAGTTACCATTTCAGGCATAATAACAGAATACAGCAAACTCGCTATTCTCCAAATAAAATTAACATGCTGTTTAAAGTAATATGTTAATCGCACTGCAAACAACACGCCAGTTTTCAACGGATTTTGAGCAATAAGCTAAGAAAAAACTCATAACTATCGCAATACATTTCCTAGTTAGTAGCGACATCATGTCTTTGTATAACTTACTAGATGATCCCTAAACTTGCCCCCACCTCCAAACCCACTCAGTTGTTGTGATTATCTTTTATAGCGAGTATCACTGTACACCCTTACTGTTATATTCTATAAGTGAAAACTTTGGTTTCACACTGCAAGCATAAAACGAAGCTAAGGCACATCCCCCTCTCTCAGCACAATAATTGAAACTAATAATTCCTTACATGAGTGCCGAAAGAGGCAGAATCATTTAAGCTATGTAAGTGCAAAACTTTATTAACCCAGATGCATCCAACTATTCGAACTGACAAGAACGTTGTACCTTACCATATCGTAGATGAGTCCAACGTAATACCGATAAGAAAACCCCCTGGTTTTAACAAAGCTGATACATTATGCAGAAGTCTTCGTACTTTCTCCTCAGTTTCGAAACAGAACTGCAGTGAACAAAAATTTATTGTTATACAATAGCGAGTTTTTGATATCCGCACAAACAATGGAGTCGTACCTGCAAACGCTGCATGCAACAAACTATATCAGCTGTATTTCCTTTGTCCCCCAAATTCGCTTCCAAGTTATCCTGCAGAAGGTCAACAACATTATATCAGTCGACAAAATACAAAGTCTAAAATGCTTGAACACGTGACATAGTCAAGATACAATGCAATTTCACGAACTTACGCTGCAACTTAAATTCCATACCATAAATGCTTTCAAAGCAGTTTCGGACTCGTATTAAACAGAATCAAAACGACGAAATTTACTTAATTATCTATTTAAACGCAAAATACACGACTCACAATGCAAGGATCAAGTTCATAAAACTCGGAAGTGTAAGTCTTGTGTTGACTCTCCCACGCTTCACGAACTTCACTTACTCCAGACGACACTTCATCTGCCAACATAAACACATAATCAACATTTAATCACCCTACATCCTCCACTTCAAAAAAACAACGCAAAAGAGCAAACAAAACTAAGTGGAAAAAAAAAATCACGAAAACTTAAATCTAAAATCCAACTCGTATATAACTAATAGTTCGTATTCTTATACAGTATAATCATAACCATAAGAAGTAAAACTATTGTTATTCATCAATCTCAGCAAAATTCGATACATGTTTACCAAAATACAATCACTTAAACAACATAAGGTAAGTCATTCTAAGGTGAAAACTGAAATTGAATAGCTTACTTTTCAAAATTTATAGGTACGAGTAACCTAGTCTTATTTATTGTATCAATATAAATAACTTTTCTAGCGTGCGTGAGATAGGAGCACCAACAAAGTTATTCATACTGATAAAATATATATTACAGCCGGAGGTACCGTTGGCTGGTAGCCACCAGACCTCGTGCCATAGGGTATGGCGCCGAAATCACCTCATTTCCTTTCTTTTTGTTGTTGTTGTTGTATTTGTGTTTTATAGGGGGTGTCCTATAATGCCAACTTTTGAAGGGAGGGTGTTTTGTGCCGAGTTATAACACGAACTTATAGAGTAAGTTACTCATATGGAGAATCGTTAAAGTAGGTTATTGATAACTGTAAATTTGAAATTCATTTAAAATTACCAATTCCAATGAAATGTCCAATTTGAGCATCATTCCATCTCTCTTCATCCAGTACTCTTCCACAATACAAATCACACACCTAATAAATTATTACAAAAACCGAATTTAGACATTACAAAAATTTAATCAAACAAATACTACAAATTATGATTACATACAGTGGCGTATGGATGGACGAAGATGTTGATAAGAGTACTTTTGACGATTTCGAGTAGTCGATTCTGAGGTGAATCGGTTATGAATTTGTTGTTGTTGAGTGTTTGGTTTATTGGATTGAGTATCATCTTCTTCTTCTTGTTTGTTTGGTTTGTTTAAACCCTACATACAGTGGTGGTGTTTGGGGAGAGTTTGTGAAAGCTAACTGGTGTAAGCGCCAGTTTTAAACACAAGTATGAATGATGAGCTAGTTTAGGAATAGAATGATGTGGTAATTTATGAGGTTTTATTGTTTTAACTTGTGCCATAGAGGGGGCAAATGGGAAGGGGAGAAAGAATAAGGTGGTGATTGTTTTTCAAAAATTGCCTATTAACAATATCTTAATCTGACTCATTCAGATGCGGTCAGACATTTTATTCATTAAGACGGTTTGTTTTTTTCATGTTATTCATAGATGGTAAGAGGCAATCTATATTAAAAACGTTTTTTTTTTCTTCTGACCATTAAGAAGCAGTAAGAGACATAAACCTCTTATTGAACTAGATGTGAAGAGGGTGTCTTAACACCTCTTAATGCCTTTTTTTCTATTATTATTTTTTTTCTTATGTTTTTCTATATTTTTTTTCCGTATTAAAAGTATTATATATAATCATTGTATATGTTTTGTTAGATAAAAATGTATAAGATGATATGTGACAATTCATATTTTTTCAAGTTGAAGGGTCGGTTTCAAACTTATATATCTCAACTCTAACGCGAGCCATATAGTTAATCATTTTTAAAAGTTTAATTTAAACTCCGACACGTTTATTTTTGTCAAATAAACATGAAATTGCATGTTTTGTTTAAAATACTTTTAACTTTAAATTGATTATTATATTATAGAATTTGTTTTTTTATATTTAATAAATTTCATATATTGTGCGACTGCAATGGTTTATATTTATATTGTAAAACCTGATAGTTTAACACATTCAGACATTTTTACAAAAACAAACAATTTTATTTGAGTCAGATTCAGATTTCTCAACCACATATTCAAATTAAGATGGGAATCAGATTCAGCCTTTTCTACCGCATATTCAGATTCAGATGTGCGAATCAGATTCAGATTAGCCTCTTAATAAACAAACAGCACTTTACTTAAATGAGGTGAGAATTCAATATTTTTTTATTTGTATCGAAATATTTTATCATTTTAGTTATTATTATTATTTTTATTTTTTTATCTTAACTTAGAGTGAAAGAACTAAAATGAGAGTATTAGTATAAGTAAAATTGGTAAAGGACTTTTTTACAGGGAGAGATATATGTGGTTGAATTGAAGTATCATCGTTCATGTTTGTAAGGAAGAAATCTGATAGTAAGAAAAATTAAAATAAGAAGATTAAAAAAAAATTAATCACACATTTCAAATAAGATGGATAATTTTAAGGGGAGATGCATGCATCTGAAATAAGTGATTGTGATTTCTTTTTGTCATTCTCATTTTAATTTTTCATCTTATTTGATACAAACTCCATGTTTCTAACCTATTAGGCATCCAAAGACATATAAGTTAGTGATGTTTGAAATTTAATCCTCGTGTGAAGTTATGTTTGAAAAAGCGCGCATCAGGCGCGCCTGATGCATAATGCGTTGCGATGCGCGACCCTGTTGCATTAGAAACCTTGATGCATTGCGATCACGGGATGCACGGTGAGGCGCACGCATTAGTCATGCATCAGCTTATGCATGCATCGGTGCTTTTTAGTGCATCATGTACTTTGACCATAAACATAAAATTGGACTTATTATGGTGTATTGGTCCTACTTCTAATGGGCTTTACTTTTAAGATATGGGTCCAATTTGACCAATTACTAACAATAAGTTACAGGTACGACCTAATCTATCATTCCCTCCAACAATTGAGCACCTCTCTTTTATCTCTTACTACCTTCTTCATCTCAATCTTCATCAGTTGGTGAGTTCTTCTAAATTCTTCTTTCTACACTTTTAATTTCTACTTTCTAAACTTCTTATATCTTCTTTTAAACTTTCTTTATCTATAATCTTATTGAAATTTATGATTAATATCATCAAAATTACAATTCTAAAATTCTAGCCTTAATTTAAGAATGGATGCTGGAAATGTTTCGGGTTCAACCAACCCCAACCCCAACCCCTTTTGTGCATCAACTGATTCTAAGGACATAGCTCACTAATTTGCATTCCAATATCCTAAAAATAGAAACAACTTTACATGTTACTTATGTGGTAAAGTAACTAAGGGATGAGCATTTCGGTTAAAGAGACATTTGGTTGGAGGTTTGTGTGGTGTTAGTAACTGCCCTAGAGTTCCAGATCATGTCAAAGTACAGGTTGAATTGTATATGAAAAACAAAATAATATTTATATGTGTCGTATGATGGATGAAGTCAATAAATATGATGAAGAGGAGGAGGAAGATTGTATTGTCACATCTATGAAGGGAAGTATCTCGGGACAAGTAGGTAGCAAATGTGCTCCTAAAAACCAAGACATCAGGGTCCACTGAATATGTACTTCGCTAGTAAACCATAAGGTGTAAAAGGAGGCGTCAGACAACAAACGATATATGAGGTGTGTAAAAAGGAGCTAAGGAACAATGCTTTTAAAGAGATAGTTATGACGTTTTATGATGCAGGGCTTTCTTTCAATGCAGCTAGCTATGATAGCTTTCATATTGCAATGGAAGCGGTTGCTCAATTTGGCTTGGGGTTTAAACCACCTAACATGTATGAGCTTAGAGTTCCTTTACTCAAGAAATAAGTGGAAGAAACCGAAGACAATATAAATAACTACTAGAAGGAATGGGCCATCAAAGGTTGTTATATACTTTCTGATGGATGGTGCGACTCTACTGTTCAAGAAGATATTGTGAACTTCTTGGTAAAATCTCCAAAATGTTCCGTGTTTATAAGATCTTTGGATGTATCAAAAGTTACAAAAGATGCTAACACACTATTTAAAATGCTTGAAGATATGGTGGATGAAGTAGGAGAGGAGAATGTGATTCAAGTTGTTACAAATAATGCTTCAACTATATTAAGTCTAGTAAGTTGTTGGAAGCTACGAGACCGCATTTATATTGGACTCCATGTGCAACTCACTGCATTTATCTTATGTTGGAGGATGTAGGAAATATTGGAAGGGTTAAGTCTTGTTTGAAAAAGGCGATGTTCATGAATGGTTATGTTGGGTTTTACTAATCATAACAATTATAAAAACATGTAAACATCGTCAAAGCATGCAGCGGAAGTAATAAGGAATAATATATGTAAGTAATTAACCGAATAAGAATATGCGTACCTTTTAGCAAATCAAGAAACACACGTTAATGTGAATGAGGAACAATAACCAAAACCCTAGCTTAGGGTTTAATACCACTCGACCTACACAAGTCGACCACCAAGAAAACCCCACAAACACAAGTGTATTTGTCCTTCGCTCTTGTACACACGTACTAATATCGAATTGAAGTGAAAGACTAGGTTCTTGATCACAAACAAACCAAACACTTAATCTTGAGTTGGAAAAATCGAAACCCTTGGGTGGGTTTGGAACCGATCGGCCAAGCACAAGAAAGAGGGAAAAGGATAAGAGAAATTAGGTTTGCAAGTCACCAAGATTAGGTTATAATGAATACAAGGGGTTTGTATATATAGGTAACTAATCTTGGAGAACAAGTTAAGCCTCCCTTGGACTTTTTTCTTCCCACGACCGGCCATGCATCCCCAAGGGGATTCTAGACCCTTCTTGTCCACTAATTTCATCTTTATTCCTCGTAGTTTATATTTAACGACCGTTAGTCAAACCTCGTTAAATATTAACCATCGTTAAGTATTTATTTCATGACTAATAATTAATAATAATAACATTTATATATATAAATTATTTAACATCAATTCTCATACGTAATGTGTGCAATCCCGAAGTCTCGAGTTCGAATCCGGTCATACGTATATATTAAAATATCCATAAAACCTTTTAACTCCCACTTGGATATTACTTAATATAGTAATGACATTGGTTTAGTCCGTTTACTTAATATAGTAATGACATATGGTTTCCTGGAAAAACCATTTAATGATTCATCATTTTTACTTATCCTTTTGCTACTAATACTACATTAACCATGAATATGGATCAAGTCATTTCATAAGTTAATATTTTGTTTCTCGTTATATCTGATTGAACAAGATTACCAAATCATCTGAACGTATTCCAGATTGATCTTGGGTATGGTGATACAAAATCTTGTCAACCCTACGAGGGGCCCAAATATAGTATTATGCTTTGAAACAAATTCAAAAGAACAAATTCTCTTGACTACAAACATAACTCATGAACTTTGTAACACTTGTGAAAATAGCCCTTATAACTACCAGTTACGGATAGCGTTAGACTATCTCACACAAGTGCACTACATTCATAACAGTTATCTGGTATCTTAAGTCTGAGGATAAACATTTCATGATTTACTTAATGACAAAGATCCATAAGTATAATCATGTAAAGTTGGGATCTATCCTATATTCAATTCATTGAATATCATGTGAATCTGGTATGTCCCACGCATCAATATACTTTAAATATATTCTACCAAAACTCAGATTTGTCTTAATTCAATGACATTCCCACATCATTGATCAACAACGAACTATTTAGAATAACATAAGTCATTCACGGATTAAACATGCAAATATAGGATATAATATTAAGAAAATGAAAAATAAACATAAACAACTATTTTATTTCATTAATTAATATTTGTTCATAACATCCTTTATGCAAATACTAATCACAGTGCATGAAACTACTAGCTAAGCGAAGTCCTATCCCATCGACATGGTGGGTAAGTTTTCCTTTGGCAAAGGCTTCGTAAAGGGATCAACTAGATTATCATCTATATGAACTTTGAGTAGATTGATTTCACCTATTTCGACTTGTTCTCGAACATAGTGATATCGTCGAGAAAATGGTGGCGCCTTCATGACTCCGGGCTCATTGGAAAATGTTATTGCGTGAGTTGTCACAATACACATTTAAAGGTAATTCGATTGAGGGCATTACTTTGAGTCCCGAAATGAATTTCCTAATCAAACAACTTCCATCGCGACTTAAGCGACTATGTACTCGACACGTAATAGACATCGCAATCGTTATGTCGCTTCTTGCTCTTCGAGTCAACTGCTCCTCCATTAATGACAAAGACATATCCCGTTTGAGATTTCTTATCATCTTTATCGGTTTGGAAAGACGATCGCAAAAACACAGAACATCAAGTTCGCATCCGGATTCCCACCATACACTATAAACATTTCTTTAGTAGCCCTTAGATACTTAAGAATGTTCTTAACAAAGATGCCGATGTTTCACACCGGATTACATTGATATCGATCGGTGATATTTTGTGCAAACGCCACATCGGGCCTCAGACATCTCACAACATACATGATAGATCCTACGATGAAGCATAAGGAACTTTTCTCATGTGTGCCACCTCTTCGGTGTTGGCGGGCATAGTTCACTACTTAAGCCATGTTCACTTGCATCGGAAATATCCTTTCTTGGAATTATGCATATTGAATCTCTTCAATATTTTATCGATGTAAGTACTTTTGCTTAGTCCAATTAACGCCTTGATCTATCTCGGTAGATCTTGATTCCCGAATAAATGTTGTTTCCCCAAATCCTTCATAGAAAAGCACTTTCCAAGATAAGACTTTACATCTTGCAAACTTGGAATGTCTTTTCCCATGATCAATATGTCATCGACATACAAGATAAGGAAAATAACATTACTCCCACTAGCTTTGTGATATACACATGGCTCATCAAGATTTTGAGTGAAACCAAATTTCTTGATTTCTTCATCAAACTTCTTGTTCCATTGCCTTGATGCTTGCTTCAACCCATAAATGGATCTTTGAAGTTTGCATACACGCTTTGAAATTTTGGATTCACAAACCCTTCAGTTGCGCCATATAGATGTCTTCATCTAGCCGACCATTTAAGAAAGCACTTTTGACATCCATTTGCCATATCTCATAGTCATATGCGCAACTATGGCTATAAGAATCTAATAGCTCTAATGTCCGCTACGGGAGAAAATGTCTCCTCGTAGTCTATCCCAAAGTTTGAGTAAACCCTTGAGCTACAAGGCGAGCTTTATAGTGTGTACATTGCCATCCATGTCGGTCTTTATCTTATAGAGCCACTTACTTCCAACTACCTTAGCATTTGGAGGTAAGTCAACCTCTATCCGACTTCGTTATCTCTCATGGATTTCATTTCCCCATTCATTGCGACTTGCCAATTATCCTTTTCATGACTCATCATGGCGACCTTATAGTTAGCGGGTTCACCAAGATCCCTAACATATTTTCCTCGACTTCTACATTAAGACATAGACAGCTCGGTGCACGCGTAGCTTACGGATCTGAATGGGAACCACTTCAACCGGGTGGAACACTCGGACTTTTAGGTTCTACTTGAGGTTAGCTAGTGTTTCGAGAAGGTGTTGTATCTTCTTGATCATCTTCCGGATCATAAACTCTCCCATCGAATTCATGAGATATGAGATCCCTTTCAAGGAAGTCTCCATACCTAGCAACAATTACTTTGTTTTCGGTGGAAAGTAAAAGTAGTAACCCATAGTTTCCTTTGGGTATCCTACGAAGATATACTTAACATATCTTTGTTGTAGCTTATCGGTTAGTCACGTTTAACAAACGCCTCACAACCCAGGACCTTTAAGTACGACAAGTTGGGAACTTTCCCATACCACACTTCATAAGGAGTCTTTTCAACCTTCTTAGTTGGAACCATATTCAATATGCGAACAGCCGTTTCTAAAGCATAATCCCAAAAGGATAAGGGAAGAGTTGTAAGATTAAACATTAATCGCACCATGTCTAACAATGTACGATTTCTTCTCTCAGATACACCATTTTGTTGTGGAGTATATGGAGAAGTGAGTTGCTGAACAATTCCACACTCAGCAAGATAATCTTTAAACTCTTGGCTTAAATATTCACCACCTCTATCGGATCGAAGAGCTTTAATCTTCTTTCCTAGTTGCAGTTCTACTTCACTCTTAAAAACCTTAAATGTTTCAAAGACTTCATGTTTATGTTTAAGTAAATAAACATAACCATAACGATCGAAATCATCGATAAAGGTTAAGTAGCTAGCACCCTTCCTTGACACATGTCTTAGTGGTCCACATCGTCAAGATGTATCACACCAAGAAGATCGAAGCCCTTTCTAAACTATTTGTAAAAGGTTTCTTGGTCATCTTCCCAGATATGCAAGACTCGCATTTATCAAATGATTCATCATTGATGTCTTGCGAAAGCCCATCGTGTTGCAGCTTTTGCATGCGTTTATTGCCTATGTGAGCAAGTCTACAATGCCAAAGATATGAAGAATCCAAATCACTTTTGATTCTTTTATTATTGATGCTAAAGACAGAATTATTTTTATCAATCACATTATCATGCAAATCAATTTCAAACACACCATTCTTTGGAATAACATTAAAGTAAAAACACCATTTAAAGAAACCGAAATTCCATAATCATTAAATGTATGAATAAAACCAATATCTTTTAACAAGGAAGCGAAGCGACACCCCTAACAATGAAGGCGCGATCGACAATCGTTCAAAGACAAGTACTAAACCCGAATGTAAAACTAAATCAAACGTGCCTATAGCTTCAACGATCGCATGTGCTCCATTACCCACGTCACGGTATTGTTGTCCATAGGCGAGCCTTGCACCTATAAGTTCCTGCGGTGTATTACAAATGTGAATACCACATCTAGTATCATATACCCATGAATTTATTTTATGAGGAAAAGAAAATAATTCTACCATCAAAAGAGTACGAAGTACTAGCCACAGTTCCAGATTTTTATACCTCTTAGTACGCAACTCATCAAGGTAGAGCGGACAATTCCTCTTCTAGTGTCCTACCTCGTGCGGTGATGACAAGCTCGATCCTTCTTAGGATTCTCACGCTTTTGGAGGGTACTTGAGTTCTTGTTGATAAGACATAACTTGTTTTCCACTTATCAACTTTACCCTTACCTTTCCTTTCTTGTTCGCTAGCGGCTTATTAAGCTTAGAAATCCTACCCTTTTGGATGGTTAGAACCGTAGGTATAGGAGCCTTCTTGGTCAAACCTTCTCATAGTCAATGAGCATTGCATGTACCTCACTAACTGTCTTCCCATTGCAATGCATATTATAATTCGCATGAAACCATCAAACTCCTTGTTAAGGGATCCATTGATAAGGCCAATTTGAATGTCATTGGGGTAGAGCGTAATTGAGTCTCCGAAGTGGTCCATGTAACCTATCATTTCGAGCGTTAGGCGCACAGATTTCCGTCCGCTGCTTGCAACCGTGTAGAGCATCTATCGGATCATACACTCTCTGATCACAGCTTTTCAAGCGACCTTTGTAATTCGAGCATGAGATGAGGAAGTAATTCTCAAACCATTTTGCAATTTTGGAGCCATACTCCCAAGCATAATGCAGCGACCTCATTATACCTATCATACTCGGTTTGCCATGCAGCTCGTGCTTGATAGTAGCATTAGTTGCGTGTTCGGGAGGACAAGGCGTAGTCAAATAATCTAGTCTTTTGGCAACCTCAAGACAATTACGAGTTGCGATACCAATCATTGAAATTCACGCTACGGTCAATTTCTCTCGATCAAACATAGATTTGAACGCGAGGCTAATGCGAGATTCACTTGAGCCATTTCTACGAAAATAAAAGTTCAAAAGTTAGTGCTTTCGATAAATAAACATTCAAGAAAATAAAATACCCTTTGGTCGATATTCATATTAACCATAGAATTTTCCTTAAATTTTGGATCCTCATTATCATAGTTTCACCACATCAGTTGATCTGCTAGTGGTGAAAGTATAGAATAGGTAACTGTTGAAAAACAATAATTGACAAGCAAGTTTTTAATTCCAAAAAAAATTATGGGATTTACAATTTTGCCAAAACAATTAATGCAAAACGTAAGCATGTTTTATCCCATCTTATGCCTTAAGTTATAGGTCTCACTAACTAGCTTAATTAAGTTGTCTAATTTAGAAAAGACAAATTATTAAGCTGAGGTCTCACACAACATAAAGATTCACCTTGTTATCGTAATCTAGCTCAAGGTCTCACATAACTAAATTACAACTTCAAGTGTTTCATATCATTAGATGGCATTAACTTAAATTTAAAGGGTACAATTTTTAACGTGTAATCAAAACTTACGTATAAAGAAGCATGCATACAACTTTATAACACAAAACTTTCGAAAAAAACTTACTTGTATTTTAATTGCTAAGATTAAATTCTACGAAGTTTTAATCGATGCGTTGAGAAACTTACAACTTTGCACTAAGATGCTTCGTACATAGAATGGTTATACTAGGTAGCTCCAATCGAACGCATGTGGCGAGAGGACCAAGTAAGCGCATAAGCATAACCTTAGACATCCTTTCAATGTATTTGCTGCACTTCTTTAAACCCCTTTCTAGTTTGTTCTATTGGGTAGCCGTTCTAACCATTTAGTACAAGTCGCATCAATCGATTAAAAGTTCAAGAATTAATACTTAGAAAAACAAATCAATTTCGCCATTATTTAGTCCATTTAATTTCTATTCATAAAAAATCCATTTTGCTTACTAACATGTCATACAATATATAAACAAAAAAGCACTTTAATAAAAATTAAACAAACTCAAATAATATAAACATATAACTAAACAATTTGACATATGTAAAACAATTAGCCACATGCATAATTATTACGATAAACGCTAATAAACAATTCTAGGCGTAAATAATGCATACATTAACTAGGGCTTTCAACTACAAGGTAGATGAGCCACATGCATCGACAAGTCGATTGCGTAAGCCAAAGTCAATAGTATACCAAATAGCACATAACGAATTTTTATTAGATATATTGAGGTCTTCCCCAATTGAATAATTATCAAATAAATAAACATGTGTATATCACTTAACAATTAATAAACAACAATAAACCATAGCAAAACATGCATGTTCCACAATGGATTCATCATAACAATTATATCTCAAGATACGCATAATACATGGCACATAACAATTATTCATTAAAACCACATAAAATATACATGCAATCCTAGGGTTTCTACAAGTTTTACAAAATTAAAACCTAATTATTATAATAAAGGGTAATCGACCCTATTAAAAAAAATTAGGGTTTCCAATATCAAAACCCTAGAAACTAATAAAAGCATGCAATAATCATAAAGATTCAATTTTTATGTGTTTGTAATTATATATATATATATATATATATATATATATATATATCTCTATATTATATATAACAGAGGCATTTGGCATTAATTCCACCTCAATGCCACCTCAATGACACCTCAATGCCACCTCAATGCCACCTCAATGCCACATAATCATTTTAATGCCACCTAGACATTTTATGTCCACCTAAGCAATTTAATAATCCAATTATTAATATAACTAATAATTTCGGTTTAAATATATAATTTTATTAATTTTATTAATTTTTTTTAAAATTCGTTTTATAAAAATGTCATTAGTAAGATTTGAACTTGGGTTGTTTTGAAGAGTAGCATTAATAACTTTTGTGTTTACCAATTAGGCTACAAGTTATTTTGATTATTATGTTACATTCTATAATATATAATCACCTCTATAAATTTCGGATTTAATAAAATATTTAGGAATATGTATTGTTTTAGGATTGTGTTTGTGTTTTGATATTTACTTAAAATAATATTATGATAAGTTTGGTATGAAATCATTGTTATCTTAATTTTTTTTTTTTTTTTTTTTTAACCTAATTTGACACTATATATAGACCATTATTTACATTGGTTTACACAATTACATATTCTATATTCTTAAATCTTAAATGTCGAATATGGAGTCCAAGAGGTTCTCAAAGAGGCTTTCAACTGCCAAGCACAATATCAATTCTGAAAAATCCGAAGAAGGTAAGTGAATGATTGTTGAACATTCAGGTTGTTTATTAGTTAGAAATTTGATTTTTAAAAACATAATATGATTGTTTTGTTTATATATTATGTATTTGCAGGAATGAATGCTCCTGGATCAAAAAAACGTGTTGGTAAGAAAGTGACTACAAAAACTTCATTAGGTAACAGTTTGAGTTTCTTATAATTTGTAACATGTTCTTTAATTTAAAACCTTTATCAACTACAAGTATTATATGATTTATTCTTCTCTTCATGTTTTTATTTTGGTTTTTTATTTGCCTTATGGTTTAATAGGAACAAGTACTTCTGATTTTAACAAGAAGAGACAAATCAATGTTGTTAGAATTGATGCACAAGATGCAGGTAATATATAAGTTACTATGATATTATTTGTTGCATGTTGCATGAATGGTAGATTTCATGTTTTTTTTTTTTTTTTTAATTAATGAATTTACAGGAACAAATTGTTTGGATCTTAACAAGAAAACAGGAAGTAAAAACATTAATGTTGCTCCACAAGCTGCAGGTATTAAAGAAGTTATTATGTTTGATGTTTTTGCATTATCCATGTTTACTTAGTGCATACATGTTTATAAGGTTTCCATAGTTAGGTATAATTGAAGCTTTTGTGTTTTTCTGCATACATTAATGTTGCTCCATAAGCTGCAGGTATTAAAGAAGTTGATGTTTTTTCATTATCCATGTTTACATAGTGCATACATGTTTATAAGGTTTATATAGTTAGGTATATTTGAAGCTTTTGTGTTTTTCTGCATACATGTTTATAGGGTTTTATTAGTGTTGCACGTTTATGTGTTTGATGTTTTTGCATACATGTTTATAACCTTTTATTCTGAAATAACACAGATAAGATTAACGATACAAATGAGACAAGCACAATTAGAGATCCTTCTACAGGTAGTTAATATTAATATTTTATAGTGTATATATTTTTGTTGTTCTTACAATTGAATTGAAAACCAAACACAATTTTCGTACCTTTGTTGAAATTTTGTTACGTTTGTTGAACAGTTGCTGCACCATTAGGTGATAAGAGTGTTTGTGATATGTCGTTATTTGAAAGTGACACACCGGAAAAGATCTGGAACTCATGTGCAGACTGTTTCAATGGCATCAAAGGGTAAACCTGATTTGAGTTTTATATTGTGCATTGTTTTAAAATTTGATAATATAAGTGTTTGATTTTGAGTTATTTGTCTTAGTTAAACACGCAATTGGCAAAAATTTTGGAAAGCAACTGCCATGTTTAAAGTCTCAGACATCTTATGATATCTCAGAAAGTGACACACCTGCTAATAAGGATATATCTAACATTGTTGATTGTGTAAGATCAGAAAAAGGTACAATATTTTTTTAAATACAAACATATAGTATATTATGAATGAGTTGGTACTTATATATTGTATATATGTATCAGTTGGTAAAAAAGGGTCAGTTGATTACAATACTGTGAACTTTAAAAGGATGGAATACATTAGGAATCAGCAAAAAGATCCTAGAAGTCTTGCTTATTTGAAGTCAAGAAATTCCAAATTTGGTTATCAAGAAGTCTACTCGAGACACCTAAGTGCGGGTTCAATAATAGTTTGTCGAGCGGACATCAAACAAAAGAAGATTATAGTGTACATTCTACGTCGTTTGGAAATTAGTCTTATGGTTTGTGTTTCTTGTTTTGAAATATAAGTTATTTTGTAATTGCATTTTATATATAACAATGTTTTGCAGGTAAATCTCATTCTAAAAAAGCAATGGAATGCATAGTTTCTCCAATGGAAGTTCTTGACGGTATATCGTTATATTTTAGTTTATACGAACAAGTAATGATTATTTTAACAAGAATAAATAAATGAATCAGACTTTAAAGGATGCATAAGCTACAGGTAGTAAAGAAGTGTTTATGATATTATTGTTTAAAAACAGGTAAATCTTATTCTAAAAAGGGTAATGGAATGCATACTTCCTCCATTGGAAGTGGTTCATCAGGTATATTCTTATATTTTAGTATAATTTACATTGTTGTTTAAATTTTGTTTGCTATATTTTAATCTTTAGAAATATATAGATGAAAGCGAAGGATCGAATCATAACTCCGATAAGAAACGTTAATCCTATGGCTACAAATATGGCAATCAAAGGAAGATGTATTTCTATTTGGCATTCTCACAAATTAAATGAAGAACATGATCCATATAGTTTGAATTGTGTTTTCCAAGATGTAGAGGTAAGTCTTTTATTTTTGGTTATTTGTATATTTAATTAAATTAATATAAATGACGACTAATTTTTAACAATGTATATCCAGGACAACCGAATCCAGATTTACATCAAAAAGGAATTAATGTTTAAATTTGAGCCTCTGCTTCAAGAAGGGCAATGCTATATATTATCTAACTTTGGTGTTGCGGAAAATGGTGGAAGGTTACCGTTGTTACCAAACAGATGGAAAATATCTTTTTTCAAAGGGACTAATGTTACACGTGTTGAGCAAATAAATGATAATGTCATTGGTTTTATATATGAGCCATTTTCCGGATATTAGACCACGTGAATGAGTATCATGATCATGATTGTGTTGGTATGTATTTCATTGACACCTACTTATAATAGATATTTGTATTTAGTATTGTAAATACCAAAACATTAACCTTTGTTATTGAGCGGATGTGATTGGAGCGATGGTTGCTATTGGCAAAATCGTAGGTGTGAACAACCATGGTGGTCCAAAATCCAGAACAATTGTTATTGAAGATCTTTGAGTAAATGAAAACTTTAATATGATAGTTATATTGTATACAATTTTACAATGTAAATGTATTTATTTATATCATATTATGCAGATCCTCTGAGCTTGAGTGCACTTTTTGGGATAATTGGGCGTTAATGTGGAATGATTATGAAAACAGGTTGGAAGAAATTGGTCATATAGACATTCTTTTGATGCTTGGGAAGGTCAAATATTGGGACAGTAAGTTTTTTTGAATTTATTTATAAATATTTAGCAAGACAGTAAAATAGTATGCTTTTTGTTAATATAATATTTTTTGTGTTTGTTTATTTGTTTTTGTGTTGTTTGTACAAAATCAGATAAACCAGCTGTGCATAATGCGTTATTTGGAAGTAGGATTTTTATTAACAGAAAGATTCCGCCGTTATTGTTATTCCGGAAAAGGTTTTGACAATAACTATACTTTTTATGTTGTCATATAAATATGAATTTATCTTTAAGTGTGTATGTAATATATTTTTGAAACATAAAAGGTACGAATCACAAGAAGGATATAATGCAAATGAATTCAAGATCCAGTTGCACAATCAAGAGAAAGTTGTTGTTACACCATCAGAATTTATGCATGGTTGTTTAAAGAGTTTTGTTGGTATGATCCGAAGTATTGAACCGGTAAGACAATAGTATTTTATGTCATTTATTTAATTATGAAAAAGCATAAAACATCTGTCATAATATATATTGCTTATGTATTGTATATGCGGGATACATGTTGTGTTGTTTTGCTACGTGCATAGCATCCAATATGAAAATGGTTGGACGTATCTGACGTGTAAAGAATGTAACACAAAGAGTAATGAGTTTCTTCAAAAGGTGGAATGAATAATCGAAACAAGAAGCAATTGTGGTTACAGAAGAAACACGGTGAAACCTATCTTTGTTGCATCGAGGTATTAATAACATTGTGTTTTAATTATTATTTGAATATATAAAATTATTATGATTAATTATTGAAATACTAAAACATTATGATTTGTTTGTTTTAGGTTCAAGATCATTGTGCGTATTGTTGATGATAGTGGGCTGCACAGTTGTTTTATTTGATAACAATGTACACAAGATGATTAATTTGTCTGCGTGGCAAATTATGGACAAGCATGGAATGGACTCTGAAGAATACTTCCCAGATGAAATTAACCAGATTATTGGCAAACAATATCTATTTAAAATAAAGTATTCTGAATTTAACCACAGCAACAACAGTCATATCTATCGAACTGAAAAGGTGACTGATGATGTTGATACGATCATGTATTTCAAAAACGGTTTCCTAGATGAAGAGGTATGTATATTAGTATTTTAAATTAGTTGATGATTTTCCAGTCTTTATTATAAAGTTAAATTGTATATAATAGTTTTAAATATAAATTGGAATTGTAACACATGACAGGATGTAGAAGATGAGGAATACAATATGAAAGAATTTTCAGACAATGCAAATGATGTGTTACACAATAATGATGGTGATTTAGATGATAATGTAGATGAGTTTGTCAATGGTGAAGACGATTCTGACAATGATGAAGGCGATTACGAAAAAGAAGATTATTGTTTGAATTCGACAATGTCTCGGATGATAATGAACATGATATTGAAGAATCTTTTATTGGTGAAGAAGATTTGGATACTCCTCATGTTGATATTGAAGATGGTTCATATGATTTAAGTGATTTAGAAGGCATTGGAAAGAATGCAGAAAATCATTTAAAAAATGTTGAGAATTTGAATACAAAATCAACAACTGATATTGAGGAGGTAGTATACATTATTAATTAAATACACTTTTCAATTGTTTTTTTCATAGCAAAAAATTCAAACTGACTTAGTAATTGTTGTACATTGCAGAATGTTGAAATAAACACTCCTAAATCTGCAAAGAATGCAAGCAGTGTTGTAGGTGAAGAAGTTGTTGTTAGTATGATTGATCCAGTTGGTGTTTTGAAAAAAAGAAATCGTGTAATAGAAGAGTTAACAGACAATGATTGTGTTGATGAGGAAGATGTTCAAGCAAAGAAAAAGATGCAAACATATGATATAGAAGACAATGATGCATAGAGCATGCAATGCATCTTATTTATCCTATCTATTTTATTGTTATTGATAAACAATCTATTGATTTATTTTTTGTTTTTTGCAAACATATTATTATTTAGGTTATTATTGGATAATTTTGAATTTGGTTTTTAGTTACATATTTGAGTTTGTTTTAATTTATTATTTGACAAGTATTAAGTATTTTTTAATATGTTTATGGTTCTTATAAATTTTTAATATATATGCAACCTTGCAATTATGTGGGTCCAATGAAGTCCACAATGCTTTTAAGTTTCTGTTTTTACAGGATCAAGGTGAAAATGAGGGGTTCATCATGATGCTTGGTGAGAAATGCAATGATGTTTGCCTTCGACTTGAGAAGAGGATTGAGTTGTTGCAGGAGGGACGCTGGTTGAGTGGCCACAATGATGCTGCGAGTGACGTTGTTGAATGTCTGGAGGAGAGCGCAGGGCGAGGACCATCGATTCTTCTTGCCGACCGATTCGGGTTCTTGATACATCCAGGGAATTGCGCATTGAGAAAAGACGTCATGTGTTTACAATGGAATTGTATGATTAGGATAGCATCCTATGTGTGTCTTTGATGGTTTGTTTCATCGCTTTGTATGTTTAATGGTATGGTGTTATGTGCTACATTAAGAGGGTGTTGTTAATCTTTGGTGGTATGTTTGTAACTTATGTCGAAAAGCAATTACGGTCGTTTGTGGTCCGACTCGATTATGTTTTAGTTGTGTATAAAAAAGCTGTGTTTGTTTGTGTTTGTTTAATAATTTTGTTGATACATATGTAATGGAGAAAAGCAATGATATAGTTGGGTCACATGTCTTTTATTCGGACAATGTGTGGATGGTTTACTGATTGGACTTAACATGAACACGTATCATCAATTAACAAAATAATTCTTAAAGCTGTGCATGCGTATCATATTTGACTACTAAAATTATCAAAGATTATTTAAAATCGAAAATGGTTAACCGTTTAAATAAAGTTCGAGCGTAAAAACAAATCATGGCAAAATTTGATGGTTGCTACATAAAATATATATTATCTTACATATAATATTTTACAAGTTAAACCATAATCTTACTTAAGAATACATATGACCAAAGTAGAAGATTAAACACTTGCTTGAATGTACCAAATTACAAAAGAGTAAAAGCATTTGTTTTGCCCAAAAGATAACCAAAGTATTCCTGCAAATTGTTTTCTAACATACATGAAACACAGGGAACACACCTGTGTCAGGATCATTCAACTCCTCCAGATTTAACATGTACTTGAACCTTAGCATTTTGTGCTTCTTGAATTTGCAAACTTGAGCAAACTTCTTCCATTCCCCAAAGATGTTTACATGGTTTATTCGGTCAGGATTTTCTAAGTGAAGTACCATTTTTATACGCATCTTATAAACTATGTCTTTGTGTCTTATGAAACACTTTTATAAGTATGCATTGGATGTTTCTCAAGGAAATAAGTGGTATATTTGTAATTAAGTGTAAATATTAGAATAATATGTTATTAAGTTTGACATCATAATAAATTAAAAATCAGGTATAAGTACTTACAAGTCGTTGTCTATCTATGGTATCTTCATAAGCCACATAAAAAGAATGTGTTTTTTCACCAAAGTGGTCCATGTGTTTATCCCAAAAACATTGATGCCTCATTCTATCATCAGCTGTAATGACACACAACAATAAACAAATTTAAACATATATGATATATCATTACATTTAGTCTTTTAAGTATTAGAAGGTTTAACATGTCATACCATGTTCCCAAAAATCAAGGTTTGGTTGGTGTTTTCTTAGTTTTGTTGCTCCAAGAAAATGACAATCAGTTATTGGACGACCAAGCATATTAAAGGCACAGAAGCGTAAGTAGTTGTTCTCTCCTCATGAACACTACATAATCGCCTACTCTAAGATTGAATCTTTCAACAATATTTTTCCAACCAACCTCAGACATAATATATTGATAACAACCTTTGTTTTGCTTATCTTTTTGACGTCTCACAACAACATTGTACTTACGTTTGTTAACAATAATTTTGATGTCGTCCTTTTTCTTTAAACCCGGTAGGAAATCAACTGGAAGTATCTGTAGTTTTGTATAAATTGAATAATTATGTTTAATTATACAAATTTGGAAAACAAAATGTACGTAGGAAGGATAAAGATACCTGAACCATGTTATGTTGAGGGACAATCCTACTCAAATACACCGCTAGGCCGTCCAACTATTGTTTCATAACCACCGTTTCATATCCATTTGCATCGTAGTCGGTCACATAATCTGAATCGTCCCCTTCTTGCACAAAGTGTAATGTCTCAAAGATCGGTTGGTATGAATGCAAAAGCAGGCGGGACCATCTATATCCGGTCAATTCGTATTTGTTACCACGAACTTTGAGTATTTCAACTTTAACCTCGATTCTCTCTCTACTTGTCAAGTAAACATGATTGTTACCGGTGTAACATTTTCACTAAACACATCCGGAAGATATCGTAAACAAACATAAAACATGTTTTAAAGGGTTAAACAGACACATTAAATTTTACTTCGATATCATGAATTATTTTAGATAAGAACACATTTTGCAGAAATCCTTGCCGATTAATCTGAACAATAAATTCCATAGCCATTATCCTACATATAATTATAGGTAAGTATGAAGTAAGAAAGTTGGCTATATTATTCATTATACAATCGAAATTATGTATTTTAAAAGATATTAACATCTTGATTCAGTAAATAACATATTCTTAACCCTAAATTATATTTGGGCGTTTTATTAAACCAACTATTAAGCAACATGCAACTTCCTAACTATAAACATATGCGTATATAATGATCAAAATCAACTTTTTATCTTTGATTAGCTAAGTTGAGATGAATCACTCAGAAGTATACTCGGAATGGCAGTTTTGTAGGAACGTGAAGAACATCAAGCTAGGTAAGGTCTTTTGAAAGACAGTTAGCCATCATTTTCTTCTACAGTGTGCATAATTTAGGAAAGGTCATACCACGGCTGTGGAGCTCAGACAACCACGATGAAGCATTTTTGGCCAAGAATGCAAGAAAGTGAATAAACATATGCGTATATAAAGATCAAAATAGACTTTTTATCTTTGATTAGGTAAGTTGAGATGAATAACTCAGAAGTATACTCGGAATGCCAGTTTTGTTGGTATGTGAACAACATCAAGCTAGGTAAGGTCATTTGAAAGACTGTTAGCAATCATTTTCTTCTACAGTGTGCATAATTTAGGAAAGGTCATACCACGGCTGTGGAACTCAGACAACCATGATGAAGCATTTTTGGCCAAGAATGCAAGAAAGTGAATAAATTCCAATACGAAAGTCATACTTCGCCTTCAACAAATGTTTTTTTATGCTAAACCTATAAAGATAATAAAAACAAAATAGAAGATTTGGCATACCTTCTTCATTTTACAGATCAACTACAAAAAACCTAAATTATATTTGGGCGTTTTATTAAACCAACTATTAAGCAACATGCAACTTCCTAACTATAAACATATGCGTATATAAAGATCAAAATCAACTATTTATCTTTGATTCTCTACTTAAAAACAAATTTATTTAAATTTGTATAAGTTTTAAATAACAATCAACATCTACAACTTCATATAACATACACACTAACAATGTAATGCAATCAAAAATATTCATTTGTTGTAAAATTTACCTTTCGTCATTCATGATTGAAATTGTTAATCCGGACTATGTGAATCAAAGTGTGCTTATGTTTATGTATGTGGTTTTTAATGTGTTTTAAGTAGTTGAAAAATATTTAATAAAATATGATAAATAATTTTTTATACCTAACAAAGTATAGTTTTTGTAATTTAAAAATACATTAAAAATATATATATTGTAGGAAACATAAATAAAATAAAAGCATATATGTGTGTATATAGTGTATTTGTATAAAGCATATTTGTTTTTAAAATTTGTAGGAAATATTTGTTTATTTAGGTATATGTATCATAAATATAATTTAATGGTAGGTTTTTAATATTTTATTAACAAATACAAAATAATTTAAAAAGTTCACATATTATACCAAACATATATGTTTCTTAAATTGCAATTGACTTTACATTATATTGGAAAACTACTTTGTCATATGATTAAAAATAA
Organism: Chrysanthemum lavandulifolium; assembly: GCA_022545495.1. NCBI lineage: Eukaryota > Viridiplantae > Streptophyta > Magnoliopsida > Asterales > Asteraceae > Chrysanthemum > Chrysanthemum lavandulifolium. The sequence goes on from CM040245.1 coordinate 52,961,265, forward strand.
AAATTTATAGCAAATCAAACACAATATATGCAAATAAAATGCAATTTTATTAAAATATCGGTCATAATTATGAAATTTAAATTTGAAAACCGTGTGGATAAAAACATTAAAGTTGATTAAAATATCGGTCATAAGTATGAAAATTACTTTTAAAAATTGTGTAGACGTAATATAAGAATAATTTTGTTTACTAATTTTATTTAAATAATTGTACTTTTTCAAATCACAACTTCCATTAAGTTGTATTCAACTTATAACGAAAATAAGGCTAAAGCAAAAAATAAAAATTACGTTAGTAAATGTTACATTAGTAAACATGAAAAAACCCAACGTCAATATGTTGGGTTGAACCCTTAATTTATCAACGTTTCGGTAAGACCGTTTTTCCTAATTGTTGCAATAAGCTTAAAGCAAAAAATAAAAATTACATTAGTAAATGTTGCATTAGTAAACGGGAAAAAACCCAACGTCAATATGTTGGGTTGAACCCTTAATTTATCAACGTTTTGGTAAGTTTGTTTTTCCTAATTGTTGCAAAATTGTTTTGGTGTAAAAAATTTTAACAATTACACATATTACATGATTATGATGATGTTACATGTATGGTCATTGTTGATTATTGTATACACAAATGATAACAACAACAAAAGTAAGTTTTATTAAAGGGATAAAAATACAACGAGTTGCGACATATAACAAGGAGAATAACAATAACAACATTCAATTGAACAACAAATACAATAATTACGACATCCAAAAATACACATAAAGAAAAATTAGAAAGAGCGAATATTGTTGATATACCCAACAAGTATCACGTAGTGCAACATGGCGTTCAACGTAATGCATAACAAACACGCGTTTCAATTTCTAAAGAACCACCACGCAACATGCTTTCCCATTCACGTACAACTAGAACCTCCATTTGAAAGAACCAAACAATTTGATCTTGCAAAATCCAAGTTCGCTTTGCCATGTTTTTAAAATTACATTAGGAACAAATAAAAGACACATACATTCACAAATACTAAAGCATTAATTTATAGATAAAACAAATGAAACAAAGTTTTCCATTATCAACAGCACTTGCACTTACAAAAAACAATGTAATCTGACTAAGCAAAGCGTGCAACCACGAATGTCAAATTTGAATCAAAACACTACAGATATAACTCTTGCAAATAAGTATAGAATAAAAAAAAATATTATATATATATTTAAATAATATTAATAAAAACGAAAATAATATACAAAAAAATATATATATTTCTTTATATATGTATATATAATGTTTATCTTCATACCTAATATATACACAGAATATTATGATAATCTTTAATTTTACAGCAACTATATTAGCAAACAAATTGGTTACTAAGTATAGTTTATCTTAACAGCCTATAAATAAAGCCTAAAATTACACTTGAAAACCTAAATATTGAATAGTCGAGCTCGGAAAAACATACAATGGCAAGTGTAAATTCAACACATAACCCGCAACATCTTCCCACAATAACAACAGAACATCTCACATATTGTCATCTCGGATGATGAGGAGGTAACGTTTATAATTTAAATTTGTATCTTTTAAAACATAATAATGAAAACAAAATTTACGTATCTTTTAAAATATCACGGTGAGGTTACTGTTTCCATGTTCAAGACAACGACAACTCGTAATACTTATATCGGATGATGATGAGGTATCATTAACAAATTTTAGATGTATCTTCGAATACCTTAAACAATAATCTTGAAAAATTTTAAACAATTGCGACTGCGACTCTTGATTTATCCAAGTCGGACGAAACACAATTGTTTTATCGGATGATGAAGATGTAGAAAGAGTATGCTCGTAAGTTATTCACCAAATTTTATAATTACACAAAACTTTAATTTGCTACATGTTTGCGACCTTCTCTAGCGTTAGAATAAAAACCAAAAAAAAGCAATCGAATAATGGCAACAAGGTTAATAATGCCATGAAATTTCTTGATAATGACATCAACACACATAAAAAAAAACAACTTTTTAGCACAACAAAATTTGCTGACACAATGGTATTTTATAATACTGATAAAATTTTAAACAATTGCAGCCTGCAGCTATTGATTTATCCAATCTGGACAGAAACACAATTGTTTTATCAGATGATGAAGATGTAGAAAGAGTATGCTCTGTAAGTTATTCACCAAATTTTTTAATTACACATAACTTTAATTTGCGACATGTTTGCAGCCTACTCCAGCGTTAGGAAAAAGACCAAGAAAAACCAGCAATCAGAATAATGGCAGCAAGGTTAATAATGCCATGAAATTTGCTGATAATGACATCAACACACATAAAAAAACAAACAACTTTTTTAGCACTACAAAATTTCCTGACACAATGGTATTTTTATCACAAACATATTTAAGTTTTTTAATATACAAAAGACATATATTTGATCAATAATCATGTATGAATTTTTTTTTAAACTAGGAATCTGATGATGAAAAACCAATCAAGTTTAAGCGTACAAAAAGAAGTGAAGGCTATAATGTTAAGAAGAACCGCAAGTATATGCTATGTGATGAAGACACGGATGTGAATCGTTACCAACAAAAGCGATAAAGAAGATGGTGTTTGGGTTAACATCAATGATCTTGATGAGCCTTTCTATGATTTAGATAACAACAAACCCAAATATACTATCCTAGATGAAGATATCAAAGAAGATTCTTTGTGGGTTTCATTTAATTGAATAACTAATGAACAATTGTAACTTAAACAGAACTATATAACGTATAATCATGCGATGTTTTATGATATGTTTAATTTCTGGTGACTCAAAATACGGCGATAGATGAATGCAACAATGAATCCCTTGAATGTAATGAAAACATTAACAAAGACACGTGGGTGATATGGTTGATGTTGATGGAATGGTTAATGGTGAACATGCCTATAAAAGCTATTTCGATGATGAAGCTTGGGAAGTTGATTCGGATGCATACACTAAATCATCGACATCCGGTAGAGACTATATGACTTCATAAACATTTATGGATTATGAAACAAGCGATGACTCCAACAACGATGACGATTTTTAAGATTACATACCAACATTCTACAAGTTTTTTTTCCTTTAGGATTTTGTTTTAGAATAATTAAAGTTGAATCTTTTGATAAAAGGATCAACCGACGGAAATAATGTTTGTTTAATAATAAAATTCACTTTTCTAATCATGTTTTACATTATTTATATTATGAAGAATTACATAGTTTAAATTCTAAATACCATTACGCAAATGTATGTGTTTTTGTTGTTTTTAATAACCAATACCAACAAAAATATTCACTACATTTTATTTGATGAAAGGTGCATTGAGCGAATTATTTGCAAGCGTATAATATTTTTGTTTATGAATAAAGGATTTCAAAATTCTTGAAAGTAACACGAAACAAAAGGAATTTAAAACCACTATATTATACGATATTACTTTTGATTAAGTAGCTTTGTTAATAAACTTGATATTCTAAAACACAATGTGTTTAATGTTTTACTTATTTCAAAACCTACACAAGAAGAAATTTATGTTGTTGGTTTTCCCATGACAAATAATTCAAATTTTTATTTACTCATATAAAGTAGGAATAATTATTATATATTCAATTTTGATAATGAATAGATTGAATATTATAATTATCTATTATAAGTAATTATTTTGTTACTTTATATTCTTATATTATTCAGATTTAATAAAAAAAAACAAATTTAACATAAGATTATCATACAAAATTAATATCACTTATCCATTAAATATAAACAACCACACAAATAAAATTCTCTACAGCATATGACCTACATTTAAAACTAAAATAATGGAGGAATATGAACCTGCAGGTATGTCTCTGGAACAAGTAGCAATAACAAAAGATACAGCGATATCACCAAAACCACAACGATGGCGTCAAGCGTATCCACAAGAACCAGGTACACTGATATTTAAAAAATAAATAAATAAATAAGTTTTGGTAACTTTCAAAAACACAATAAGTAATTGTTTACTTATAACATTTGTGTTTAATTATCAAAAAATTCGAAGATCATGTACAAAGACTAACAAACATACCTCATATTGTTATTGTTTATACGAAGCCACAAATGTCTCGAGCATTGATCAACCATGATTACGCTTGAGAATATTTTGTTTACATCTACAACTTCACAATCAAATCTTGAAAGTAACACAAAAACAAAAGGAATTTAAAACCACTATATTATACAATATTACTTTTGATTAAGTAGCTTTGTTAATAAACTTGATATTCTAAAACACAATGTGTTTAATGTTTTACTTATTTCAAAACATTACACAATTATTTACAAGCGTATAATTTTTTGTTTGAATAAAACGCTTCAAAATTCTTGAAAGTACACAAAACAAAAGGAATTTAAAACCACTATATTATCATATATTAAGTAGGTTAATAACTTGATATTCTATGTGTTTAATGTTTTACTTATTTCAAAACCTACAGAAGAAATTTATGTTGTTGGGTTTCCCATCCATAGCTAATTCAAATTTTTATTTACTCAATTTTGATAATATCAATAGATAATGAATAGATTTAATATTATAATTATCTATTATAAGTAATTATTTTGTTACTTTATATTCTTATATTATTGATTTTTTAAAAAAAACAAATTTAACATAAGATTATCATACAAAATTAATATCACTTATCCATTAAATATAAACGACCACACAAATAAAATTCTCTGACATATAAGCTACATTTAAAACTAAAAGAATGGAGGAATATGAACACTGCGGTATGTCTCGGAACAAGTAGCAATAACAAAAGATACAACGATATCACCAAAACCCATAGCGATGGCGTCAACCGTATCCACAAGAACCGGTACAGCGATATTTAAGAAAAAATAAATAAATAAGTTTTGTTAGCTGTCAAAAACAAAATAAGTAATTGTTTACTTATAACATTTGTGTTTAATTATCAAAAATTCGAAGATCATGTACAAAGACTAACAAACATACCTCATATTGTTATTGTTTATACGAAGCCACAAATGTCTCGAGCATCTACCAGAGAAAGAAAACAAACATCTACCGCAACACAATCAACGACAACATCTCCACGAGAATCAAACCAAACAAAGGTGCAGCGTGTATTGTAAACAAAATACATCCTCTTATGTAGCTGCGAGAAAGCAAAGCAACTAATTTTAAACATATAACGGAGGCCTTGATAATGATATAACAATTCAAAGACCGGTGAAAGTCAACCAAACATACATCATCTTTTACTTCATCTTCGTTAGCGGCAAGTGTCTCGGTGAATCCAAACAAAGAAGAATGCGCTTATATTGTATATTAAAATATCCACTTGCATAAGCGCACAAAACACCTCAACTAATTTTAAACATATAACGGGCCTTGATAATGATATAAGAATTCAAACACCGGTAGAAAGACAAACAAACATATATCATCTTCTACTTCATCATCGATACGCAAGTGTCTCGAAAATCCAAGCAGACAAAGTGCGGTTATACTACAAACTAAATATATCCACTTACGTAGCGCAAAAAGCAGGGTATCTAATTTTAAACATATAACGGGACACGATAATGATATAACAATTCAAAGACCGGTGAAAGTCTAACAAAGATGCACCATCTTCTACTTCATTATCGTTACACGAAAGTGCCTCTCGGAATCCAAATGCTATAACAATTAAAAGGCGAGGTAGAAAGACAAAAAACATACATCATCTTCTACTTCATCATCGTTACACGAAAGTGAATCGAGGAACAATTACTCAAATTTAAGCGTACAACAAGCGGACCGGTTTCAACGCCACAACCATCATTTATCCAAACCAACGGTACGCGATATTGCAAAATAAATATGTGTGTTTACAAAAATGCACAAATTACAGAAACTAAATGCTCAAATATAACAGTTGACAATAATGATCTGCTAATTCAAAGACCTGGGAGAAAGCTTAACAAACAGACATCGTACTCTGTTCCTTCAAGTAAGTAAACACACATAAATAAATTTACAATTTCATTATTCCATGTATTTACACAAAAAATATATGTTAAAAAATTAATTCATTGTACTTATGTCAGGTAACAACGATGAGATACTTCCTGGTAATATTGACAACCCTCCAACGAAAAAAACAAAAGCATGTAAGTAAATTTCTTTTTTTATAGGCATCCAAAAAGTTAAACAATATTGTATATTGTTAATAATATTCGTCAACAAATTCAGGTACAACAAACGAACAAGTGACTACAACACGTCGACCAAGGGGACGGCCACCAAAAAACAAAACCACGCAATTGAATATTATGTAATAGTTTCCAAGAATTATAAAATTTTAAACAAAAACAAAAATTTTAAAAAATTCAATCATGACAACAATTCAAACATCAACGTATCGCGAAGATGATCAACGGTAAGATATTCGTCAAAGCGAAAGTCACAAAGATTAAAAGACAAAACAAAAGTTGTAAGACGAAAACATTTCATCAACAAGTGTTGGGTGACACAAACAAAAATCTTGAGCGTGACATCTAGAGAGATTCATTATTTGGAATTTCAAGCGGTACTAACACTCTATTTTAATTTCAACAAACATACTAACATTCTTTAAACATATACAATACTAATAAAATTTTTAAAATATCTCTTATTTTCAGATTACATAGATCACGGAGATGCAATTTTCGATGTGCATCATGTAGCGCACTATTATGGCATCTTGAGTGTATGATTGGCAACACATTCAACATCGATTCCTATTATTTGTGTTGTAGCGGAGGAAAAATAACATTAGGAGAGGAAGTCGGACACCACCAAAGCTGTTGATGGATCTTCTTGCGGTGACCATCAAAAGCGCAACATTCATTGAGAATATTCGGCGGTATAACGCAATGTTCTCATTCACCTCAATAGGCGCCAAACAAGACATGTCGATCAGCGATGGTCGAGGACCATATTGCTATAGGATACAAGGGCAAAATTACCATCAAATAGGTACTTTGTTACCTAAGCAAGGAAAGCCGCCAGCGTTTGCCCAACAATATATTTATGATCCGAAAATGAGATACAAAATAGAATTAACGATTATCGGTATGTAGGAATCGATTAACATGTTTTGTATCCAATTATTTGATACATATTAATAAAAAATTAATTTAACGATAAAATAAAATGTTATTATATAATGGTTAATTTAAATGTGCATTCTGACAAATCTGAAGAAAACAACTCCACCAACCATATGCTCGACCACCAACTAACGGTTGATTTCTGAGACATGCTAGATGGAATTAACCCATTAGTCCGTAATTTCCGCATGGGTGGAGAGCGTTTTCAAAAGCAAATGAAAAAATAACTTTAAATTACGACTTATTGGCACTAGAGGCGTGGCGGAAGAAATTACAACCTTCCAACATCTACGGAGGTGGCGGCACTAATTGTAGGAGACTTTGACTCTTCAACAAATCAAAGAGACATCATCTTGCACATGAAAGAAGGTGGACTAAAGCGAATAAGTGAGCTACATCCATCATATCTTGCCTTTGCAATACCCATTGTTGTTTCCGTCTGTTGAAGATGGTTATCGAGCGGATATTTACCACTTTGGTATCAGCGGCGAACACCAACAAATAAAAAACAAGAGTTACAATGAAGGAATATTTTGCATACCGATTGCAAGAAAGACCGGTACTTTCTCAATGGTTTTGAATGCACGGAGGCTATGTCAGCAGTTTATAGTGAGCGCTTACACGATGGTCGAATCGAAAGGATGTCATACATCAAAACCGACAAAAAGATCTAAGGTCGAAACATACTCCAAATTAGCAAAATTATCCGAAGATGAGAACTACGGAGTTAAGTTGAGGGGAAAAAAGTTGTGTTGCCATCATCTTTCACGGGAAGCCCAAGATATATGATGCGAAATTTCCTAGGCGCAATGACAATTTGCAAGGTTTATGGATATCCGGTTTGTTCATAACATTCACATGCAACCCAAATTGGCGGAGATTGGCGCTTTCTTCTTGAAAAAGTTGAAATCGGAAGGCAGACCGGATGTGATAACACGTGTTTTAAGCAAAAGCTAGACACCATGATGAGACAATTCAAAGACAAACATTACTTGATTCGGTGAAAGCGGTTTTATATTTAAAAATTTTATGTTAAAAAAAAAAATGTAATTAATGCTACATTATCGACTTTCTTCAACGATCAATTTCAAAACAATCAACGACATTACATTATTCACGCATTTGTGTACACCATTGAATTTCAAAAGAGGACTCCTCATGCTCACATCTTGCTATTTACGGAAGAAGAATACAAAATAAAATATCCGGCACAAATAGATCGGTTTATTTCATCGAAATTCGGACAAAAATGAAGATCGAACTTTATAAAATTGTTCTGAACACATGATCCACGGTCCATGTGGTCGAGATAGACCGACTGTCCGTGCGGTAAAGAACAAATGCACCAAAAATTCCCAAAGGGTTTAATGATAAAACATTTATTGATGAGTGCGGATATGCAATTTATAAAGGAGAAATAGCGATTACAACAATAAAAAAAGCGGAATCGATTTGCATAACGGATATGTTGTACCGTACAATCCGGAGCTTCTTGGGCGTTTTCAATCACATATAAGCGTAGAGTGGTGCAACCAAGTTGGTTCCATAAAATATCTATTCAAATATATTAACAAGGGACGGACGAGCCACAATGGCACTTGAAGATGAAGATGTCGATGAAATCAAAGATTATTACTTTGTAGATATCTGTCGTCGTGCGAAGCGACTTGGAGGATCTATGGGTTTGACATACACTCTGGGTTCCCACAGCAGAAAGATTACCGTTTCACTTAGAAGGAGAGCAATCTGTTATATTTGAAGCAGCGAAAGCATTGATTTTGCATTGGAAAAGGCTTACATCAATGAAACAAAGTTTGTTGCATGGATGGAGCGAAACAAAACCGACACAAAAGCTCGAAACTTCTTTACCATGAGTTTCACGAACATTATGTATGGAAGCAAGAAGAAAGGATCGGCTTCCAGGCAAAAGGCACATGTATTGGACGCGTACATCATGTGCCACCTTCTTGGAGAAATGTTCTACTTAAAGTATTGCTAAACAAGGTGCGAGGAGCAGCAGTTGGAAGGACTTTAAGAGTGCGATGGTGTGGTTTACCCAACATATAAAGAGGCACATCAAGCACGCGTGGTGCATTGGAAGATGACAAAGAATATATAGATGGTTTGATGGAAGCCGACAATTGGGGAGCAGAAACTACTTGCGGTCTTTTATGTGATGCTACTTATGACGGACAGCATGTCTAGGCCAGAGATTGTTTACGAAAAAACATGGGAAAAAATGGCAGAAGACGTTATATATATCTAGCGTAAAAAAAGAAATGACCCAGGTATGTCTACAACAAGTATCTTATACTTACAAATAATCAAAAAAAACACATATTAAACTTAACAATCACCACCCACATCACTGAAAAGGTACTTATGTCTTTTACCGACAAAAACTATAAATGGATAACATATACAAATGTAAATAAACCATATAGCAAACACTAAACTACTAATTAAAAAAAAATATTAAAAAAAAAAAAAAAAAAAAAAACTTACACAAAATGCAACCACATCCACGGATAATACTTCCGGACATCGAAGAACAAACTAAACAGACGGCCTTTAGCTCCAATTCCCTGCACGCAAACAATAAAAGTCAAAAATTGAATTTAAAAAATACACAATACTGACACAAAAAACTAAAATATACCACTGAAAGAAAACAAACCTGAAACTCCAAAACTGAAGATGGTATTCGCTAAAACAAACTCTGCGGCATCAAAACAAAACGATGCACAACTCAAGTGACACATACATAATACAACAACCAATAAACAAACAACTTTTGAATAACAAAAATACAATAAAACCTACGCAAACCAAACAAAATAATAAAAAAATATAATGTCATTACACATTCAAATATACAACAAAACATATGATGCTCTCATCATTTTAAAAACACACCGTCCAGGGTATAATAATGTGTAAAATACATTTAAAACATAAAATAAAGGGAACAAACACAAAATAGAATAACACGTCATAATTATATAACATTACAATATCTTACACAACCAGAAACATAGTCTACCTAATTAACATCCATACTTACATATTACATGACCAAGAAACGACAACATACATCCAAACACACTATTTAAACATAAATACATAAGGAAATATTGAAACACATAACTACACCTTTACGAAATAAGCGCACACACTTAAACAACTAAACCATACGACATCATCTTTGAACCAACAACCAAAGCATAAAACACAATGTGCATCTTCCACCTTACTGACAACAACAAATACTACTGTTTTTCGTGAGATATGGAATATTGGATATTCGGGGTTTTCACCTTACGGAGCATCCACCGTATAACCATTTCCAACATACTTAAACACGATCAACTTTGAGTATGGGAACCGACATGACTCCGCTAATGACTTCCACCTCCCAAACACATTTACATGGTTAGTCTGGTAGGATTTTACGGGTGAAACTCCATACGTACTCGAATTCGTCCTGTATTCTTGGTGTATGATCAAACTTACATTGTAAATGTGCATAGGGTTGTTCACTTGAAATAGCGAGAATGGCACGGACAAAATTACAGTTAAAACAAATACGAATGCCACATATTTTAAAACATACACATTCTATCAAAAGTAAACACCACACATACCAATCGCTTTTAGCTTGAATATCGCGTAACTCTTATAAAAGCTCTGTGACCTTCTCCAAAGTGATCCATGTGGAACGGCCAGTAGCAAACATGTTTCATCCTATCATCAACTACAAAAAACTAATTTATAAACACTAAATCCTAAAAGAATTAAGCAAACAACTGTAAAAACAATATGAATAAAAATATATAACCAACTCAACTTACGCCTTTCATCAAACGTCAACTGAAGCTGCTGCCTTCTTAACGTTGCTGCTCCTTTGAAAACAGGGTCAGTAATAATACTCCCATCGCCACTGAAAGCATCAAACCAGAATCTCCGTCCCCTGTTTTTGGTCAGCACACATAATGTTCCGGGTTCAAGTCCTATTGCTTCAATCATAGCGTTAAATGAATCAGCAACCAACTGATAGTCATTAGTTACGGTTTCACGTCTCACATTACACCCAAAAGAAACACCATTTCTGAAACTCTTATTTCATCTTCCTCTCTAATCGAACATTAGCTCGGTAGGAATTGTCGAAAACCACCAACAAAACAAGCGTTAATCTAAATCCTACAATTTTAACACATAACAACATACAAAAATATTATGTTTTAAAAATTAAAACAAACAAATAGCATTAAACTACAGACACGAAGCACGTCCGGATACGGCATCACGGTCATCTTAAACCTATTAAGCGAAGCAAGCGGCCCTTCATAACCATAAGCTTCTTTGCGGTTGCTATAGTAGCCGATCGCGTAAAGCAATCGTTTCCTTCCTCCACAAAGTGTAAAACTTGAACCTCCTCATCAAGGTATCGGTTGCAATACTCCTCCATCTTTCCCCACACGGTACCATTGTCCATAACGTGGTTTCTTCAACATCACTTTGAAGCGATAACCATCGGTGACAATATAAGCGTGGTCACTACCATTATAAGCCTCAAATTATAAACAAGCGGAAGGACCTACAAAAAAAAATTAGCGTATATTAATCAAATTAATAAACATAAAAAGCATACCATAATAAACCAATGAATACGACAATCGGGAAAAGTAAAACATCCGACATTGTAACAAACTCAATAGCCATTTCCTATCAATTTGAAACAATACAAGTTAAACAAACATAACAAAGCATAATACACACAAAATTACAAGGCGTAAAAATTAGTTTACGAGAACTAAATATTTACAAATAATCATAAACAATCAAATTAAAAAAAAAAAAAAAAAAAAAAAAAACCGTATCTTCAATTTAACACCATTTTAACGTTAACTTTATACTGACATTTAACATATAACTTATTAAAATGTGTGTTGTCACCATTATGATTACCTAAATACAACAACATATACCTCATAAACGTAATTACCTAACGACAACTCTGTCAAAAGTATAAAACCAAAATGACTATTCCATTTCATATACCATATTACATAAAAAAACAAAAAAAAAACTCAAATAACAAGTCAAACTAAAAATTAAACATGTAGAACAACAAACTACTTAAGCTTCTAAAGTATGTTTAACAAACAATGATCACATCATGTACACAAAACAAGTGAAAAACACAAACCTACACAACCTCAAACTTCCAAATAACAAACCAGAAGCAAATAAAATAATACTTCAACAAACAACAATTAAATTACAAACACAAACCACATAGAACAACATCAAAACAAAACAACCAATTTGTATTCAATACATTATTATATAAAACACTTTCCACCCAATAAAACCAAAACATAAACATCAACAGCAAACACATCTACAGTTTTAATCATTACAAAAGTTAGGCGTTTTTTAAATATAAAACCAAACAACAATCAAACATAAAAATCAAATAACAAACAATTTGTAAACATAATACCCCACTTATTATATTTTTTTTAAAAAATATTAACTAACAATCACTATTCAAACCGGAAAAATAAAACAACAACTCAATGGCGACATTAAAGCATAATTATAAACCAACAACAGTACAAGTCTATAAACCCAGAAAAATAATTTACACTAACGGCCTACGAAAAAAAAACCCAAAATACCTTAGATTGATAGGCGGAGAATCGGTGGAGGAAGAAGTTAGGTGGAAGATTAATAATTTATAAGAAAAATAAAACAAAAATAATGTCTTAATTATAAGTAAATATAATGTGGAGAAAAAAAATAGGTGAAATGATTGCCTATCTTCTAAGTTCAATGCAACTTGATATACTGTGTAACATGCAGAAATACATTTAATACAAAAATAAAATTATAAAAAAATTTACATAACTTATCCATTTGTTTCCATTTGCAGACTTGGAGCTTACAGACATTGAGAGGAAGAATATATGTCTAACATATATTGAGCACATGCTACTTTGTAACAACAAAAGCTTAAAAAATATACCAAACATGCCATACCCTAACGAGATGTTAACAATGGGCAACTAGCAGTTGGTGTATGATGAGCTTAAATACAACAAAGAAGAATTGAGAATCTGACGCGGGCAGCTTTTCAAGACATTAACACACGAACAAAAGACATATACCGAGCAGTAATGGGCGTTGTTAACAATGAAAAGGAGGAATGTACTTTGTATACGGATATGGTGGGACCGGTAAAACATACCTATACAAAACATTATCCGCGCATTAAGATCAAAAGCGAAATAGTCATTAACGTAGCATCAAGTGGCATCGCATCACTTTTGTTAGAAGGCGGAAGGACCGCACATTCTCGATTCGCAATCCCTATAAGCGTTGTGGAAGATTCGATATGTCATATTCCGGTAGACGGTGACCTAGCCGAATTGCTAAGAATGTAAAGCGATAATATGGGATGAGGCTCCTATGACACACAAACCTTTGTTATGAGGCATTCGATGGGACCTTAAGAGACATATGTCGGACATCCACATTCGAACAATCCGAACAAGTATTTGGAGGTAAAGTGGTTCTCTTTGGCGGAGACTTGAGCAAATATTGCCGATCGTTACAAGCGGCGGCCGATATGATGTCGTTCATGCTTGATCAACGCTTCATATCGTGGCAACATTGCAAAGTCATGCGGCTAACTATAAACATCGAGGCTTGGAGCAGGATCAACTAACTACGAGAGAAAAGAAATACAAGACTTTGCGGATTGGATATTAAGCATAGGAAGCAGTGCGGTCGGTGGAAAGAGCGGCGGAGAAGCGGCGGTCGAATTCCGGATGATATGTTGATACGATTGACGACCATATCGCAAAAATCATCGAAGAAACATACCCGTTTGGTCCAAAACCTCTGGACCAAAATTCTTCCAAGAAAAAGCAATCCTCGCACCGACTCATGAGCTTGTGGATATGATCAGCGATCGAATGCTACAAAACTACCGGAGAATCTAACACATACAATGACTACGACTCGGTTGGTATTATCGATATGGATGCGAACTTTAACGAATCACTTTACTGGCGAGTTCCTAAATAGCATTCGCATTCACGGCCTTCCACACCATTCCATAACATTTAAAATAGGAGCTCAATTATGTGTATGAGAAACATAGATCAAATGGCGGGATTATGCAACGGAACAAGGCTTCAAGTGCTGAGGATGGGAGTAAACATAATAGAAGCCAAAATTATATCAGGTGGTAATGTGGGTACAATTTGCGCAATCCCAAGGATGGTGTTAAGTCCTTCTGATAATAAAATCCCGTTTAAATTCAATCGTAGACAATTTCCGGTTGCATTGTGTTTTGCAATGACCATAAACAAAAGTCAAGGACAAACTTTAACACAAGTTGGATTGTTTCTACAACGGCCAGTTTTTTCACACGGACAAGCTGTATGCGTAGCGGTTTCAAGGGTCAAAAGCGAAAAGGATTGAAGATTTTATCTTTGTGACGAAGAAGAAATCATAAAATCAACTACTAATGTTGTTTACAAAGAAGCTTTGTTCGAATTTAAGTTCATCGTTATATGACATTAATACATTTTCATTATCTAACCTTCACAAAAAACATTCGATTCATTAACATAAACAAAATTATATACAACGTCATGCTAACAATCCATCACTTTACATAAACAAGGGTTAAATTTCAATTTTGCTTTCATCTCAACGACGCTTTGCACAAAGCAAAAAAAAACTAAGAAGGAAAACTCCAAAGCAGGTTTCAATTTTTGTGCAACTAATAAATTTATTATACAAACTAAACACCTTCATTATTTAAACAAATGTAATGATAGGGTCAAACAAATATTTGACACACAAACTAAAAAGCGCATTCACTTCAATCCATTCACTACTCAATGTTAATATATTAATCTCTAAATCTCAATATGCAATATACTCATGTTTGATGTCTCGGTTGTGAAGTTACCAATACATGCTTCACCATCTATACCAATTTCAATCCTACCAACACGGACAAATAACCCGGATCTGAACATCCAAATACATAAAGCGATGTACGTAGCAATTTAAAACAATACTTTAAAGTTTAATCGACATACATAACACAGGTTAACTTATAACCACCATATCAGGTAGCATTGTTCAACAAAACTATCATGCCATACAAAACCAAGCAGAAATTAAACATACACGGCAAATAAACAAAAACATAAAATATGTTCAAATCCAACATACTAAAGGTTTAAATCGATCACGGTACCAAAATATATTATACCATCAAACCATCTTCTTCTAACACATATGAAACAACGGAATCATCACCGCATACGTACATTCACAGTTTGCTTTTCATCCTTTACCATCCTAATCAATTTGAACCTCACAGTTTTGTCTTTGTCCCACTCGCACCTCTTCTCAACATCCTTCCAATTAGTCTTGATAGTCACATGATTTTTCTTGTCGGGCCTATCTTTATGTTTTTCCCAATCGACATTCACATAGAAAGTTTCATCATCGTGAATCAACCTTTGCATTGTGGTACTTATACATTTCATAAGGCCAGCAAAATCCCATGGTATAGTCGCATTCAACAAATTATTTTGGAATACAAAACATAAGAAAATGCACAATCAAAAGTAACACAAAGCGTATGTTGCATCGTAAAACATTTTCGCAATAAATATAACAAACACTTACCGGCCGACCTCTGCCGATTCGTAAGCCACAACATCTTGATAAAAGCAATCAACTTCATCATCATGATCGGAGTGATTAAACCGGTCACATTTATGTTTCATACGAGGATCTACATTTTGTACATTCAATGATATTAAAAGATGCAACTATATTATTATGAATCTCAAAATAACATCAAAACACATGTTATTGAGAATTACAATCTAAAACATACCTTTGTCAATGCGACTTTTTAAGCGGTTTTCGTCATTCAAAATCACCGTGGTATGTTCTCCAAGCGCATTCCTAAACCATCATCGACAAATGAAATCATAGACACCGTTCCTTCTCCAATCTCGGTGAACACCATACGCGATCCAACCTTCAATCCTTCAAAAAACCAACAAATCCCATCCAACTCCACTAAAACATATCCATGTGTGTTACCGGGAAGATCAATGCGATTACGTGTGACGATCGCGACCAACCGACCACTCACCATAACTCTTACTCTCTTAATTTGAGGCATAAATTCTTTGAGGAATCATTTGCATAACAAAGAAAATATGTGATAAACATAGCATATACAATATCAATTAAACTATGACCGTCGATAAATTAAGGCAAAATAACTTACATCGGTGATCAAGACTTCCCAACATACCAAAACACCGCCTTTTACGAGTTCCAACATCGGCATTCTTATATCCACCAACTTCAGACTGCATTATCATACGCGATTACATAATACATGTCTTCTCCTTGGCGTATGAAATGTAGCATTGCCGCGTTCGATAACGACTCTCATCAACAAAGCTGCTTCCATTCGTCCGAAAGCGATTGCATAAAGGTTACCGGGAACTTTCTTAATAAACACTTTGTGCATTGTACATTTGTTGTGAATTAAATAAAGCCATCATTGCTGTGTACATCTCATACGTAAAGACACTTGGTAAAATCGCATTCAATAACACACACTCGTCAATTAATTTCAACTTTCTTTATATCCATATTGCAAAATTTAGTAACATATATATACTATAAGTAACAACGGCTAAAATTACATAGTGTTCTAAAGTTCGTGTGTTTGCGGAGCGATAAATTGAGTCGTCATTCTATTTAATCATAAAACAAGCGTATATTAGAACAAAAGCACAAGTTTTCAAAAACTAAAATGTTATAATACAATCATGCTTCAATTTTCCTTCATATACAACAATGTTATTAACAAACATCTCACGTAATTCAAAATAATATATTACGTAATAATTTATGTTAAAACATTCAAACACAACTACTAATCACCTAAACCTAACAACCAATAACCGTTCACTTTTCTTGGTTTTAACCATATCAAACATCTACCATCATTAACATAATCATTAACTAATACAACATGTTTAATCATCGATGTTACTAATAACAAATTAAATCTCGCAACTAAGCGATCTTCATTAAAACAACTAAAACCTCAACTAAAATCATATACTAAAATCACAAAGTTGATAAAAACAACTCATAATCTAAAAAAAAAATTCAACAGTCATATTACAAATTACAATATACATCTTCTTTAAACCAAATATCATAACTCAAAAATTGATAATCACTATTATTACCAAAAAACAATGTTTCTTCATGACTAACAACGAATATGATAACAAACACCTTTAAATTTTATGCTAAACCACGCATGCATTCAAGATCGGAATATATATCGCATATTAAAAATCATCTTATTCTTCCTTCTAACAATGCTATAATCATACAACGATTGATAGATCAAGTAAAACTACAACATAAAAAAACAACAAAAAAAAAAAAAAAGCAGCGAACACATATGATAGAAATCAACCCAAACTAACCGGTGTTTGATGGTGTATTCGAGAAGAAAGAGTAGGTGACTTGGAAAGACTAAACATACCAATGATAACAAAAGTCAATATATAACAAAAATCATACTCTAATCTATGTAAAACTAATATCAACTTCTTCTAGCAATGATGATATGCATTGATAGCGATAATATATTTTCTTTTGTGTATTATGTAGACTTATTTAAAACATACACACACAAAACAAATACAACTTTTCAAATTGATAGGTATTTTATAACTTACCAAATGATAGGTAACATACAAATTTAATAAAATTCCATCTACTCATTAGTAAAATACATAAAAGTCAATTTTATAAGAATGTGTTTATGTTATACTTTTACATGTCGTATTTTGTAACGACAGTATTTGTCATTCATATCTCAATAAATCCTTTTAAGTTTCCGAACAATACGTTTTCAACAACATACAAAATACTTTTACATGATAAAATTATAACTTTTTTATTTTAAATGTTATTCAACATAACTAAAATAAAGCGCTTATGTTACATGATAAAATTTACATATACAACAAAATACAAAAATACACTAACTATAATTATATCATTACGTTTCTATAATTTACATACACACCACAAATAACATTTTTATAAATATTAAGAAAACAAAATTTAAAAACAATTAAATAAAACAAAATAATTTTTAGTTTTTTAAAACAATTATAAGTATGGAATATATTAGCTACAATCCTTCATAAAAATACACTAACAATAATTCGAGAACCCATAAAAATAATTAGGACCCACAAAATAATAATGGAACCACAATTTTAGTACAAAATTGTAGTCAATAAACTTTTAAATTAACAATAAATAACAAACAAATAATTATACTACTAAAAAATTACATATAAAACAAAATACAAATATACACTAATTATAATTATTTATTACATTTCTAAAATTTAAATACACACCACAAATAACAATTTTTATAAATATTAAATAAACAAAATTTTAAAAAACAATTAAATCAAAACAAAACAATGTTTAAGCTTATAAACAAAATACAAACATACACTAACTAAAATTATATCATTACGTTTCTATAATTTACATACACACCACAAATAACATTTTTTTATAAATATTAACAAAACAAAATTTTAAAACAAAATTAAATCAAAACAAAATAATTTTTAAGCTTTTTACAAACAATTATAAATATAGCTTTTAAATTAACAATGAATAACAAACAATAAATTATAAGTCATGCGCCCATGGTAGGGTAGCATTGAAAATCTAGTATATATATATATATATATATATATATATATATATATATATATATATATATATATATATATATATATATATATCGGGTCATGGTTGTGTCGAGTTATATTAAAACCGAACCATATGAATAAGGACCGAACCATGCATATCATTCGACTAAGGTATAAAACATGATAACTTGAATGAGTTAAGTATGTAGATGAGTTAAGACTTGCGTAATAACTTATTAATTGAAACCCTAAGTTGAACCGAACCACATATGAGTTTTAAAAGTATATTAAGCGGGTAAAGGTCATGAAAACGTAAACCCTAGTTTGATATGTTAATCGAATAAGGTATGCCAAACCACAATGGTTTGTGAATTAATTCGAGTAATAAGTAACTTGTATGTCACATAAAATCATAAGCGTGTATGGTGAAACATAAAAAGGAAGGATTATTTTGTGGCGTGTTAGGTTAAATGCGAGTCATTAAAAAGCGTAACATGTAAGTAAATGCATATTAATGAGATATTAAAGATGAGAAAACCACAGAATATAAATGAGAGTCGATTAGGGTTTTGAAACTAAATATAGTATTCGTTATTTCATGTGTGAGTTATAGCGTTTTAACTATTTTCACATTTAACCCTAAACTTTAATGATGACATATGAACCTAATCTCGATATTAATTATAAAACATTTAAGTCTCATTTAAATTATAAAACCTAAAATATTAAAGATCATTTAAGCGATTATGGAATCATTAATAATATATACGACCATTAATGTGTATAGGTTACGTGAAGAAGGAGTAATTCTTTGCTTTCCACATGTCTTCTTTTCGATCATTTGCTTTGGAATAAAGTGCAGATATTCGACCTTTTAG
Source organism: Chrysanthemum lavandulifolium (assembly GCA_022545495.1). Lineage (NCBI taxonomy): Eukaryota > Viridiplantae > Streptophyta > Magnoliopsida > Asterales > Asteraceae > Chrysanthemum > Chrysanthemum lavandulifolium. Next base: position 52,981,163 of record CM040245.1, read on the forward strand.
GTAAAGGTTTCTTATAACGTTTACTTTTCGTTAACTTTCATATTAGGATTTCCTAAGCCTTTGCTATGAACCCTAATGTGTCTATTTGAGCTATTGCTTATCTGAACTTTGATTTTTGAATCATAAAACATTGATTTTGAACTATATGATATAAGACTTTGATTTTGAAACATGACTAAACATTTGATAAAATATGATTTATGTCGGTTATGACATTCTTATTTGACCTAAGATAGTTTGACACCGAGCCAATTATTAACTAGTCATGGGGTTCCATGTCCGTGTCGACAATGCACTTGACATGACTACAAGGCGATAGAGTGAAGTTACGCCACGTCCCTTATCTCATTATTGTTATGAGCTCAATTTATATTATATTATCAATGTATGTTTGTGGGGTATGGGTGCATCCTAGATCCATTATATGTTATATATTATATGTTATATGCTATATGTTATTTGATGATTGATCTTGCGTGCATGCGCGTCTTCATCTTCTGGTAGGTCTCCTACAAAATGTTGCCTTATGTGATTATGAATATGTTTATGATATGGCATGTGTGTTTGGGCTCGAGGTAGTTAGCTATAAAACTTATTCTTATATCACGATTTATCTTTTGAAATGATTATGATTTTACTATCTTTCTTTCACTTTATTTCGTATTCGTTCTTGTTTCGTATTCGTTTTGCTTGTATATGTCATTCCTTGGGCTTTTGAAGCTCACCGCATTTCTTTTTCTTCCGGCGGTATCTAAGCATTGGGCTGGGTATTGCTTTGGGATGAGTCTTTGTGTGGACTTACCTTAGAGATTTTAGCTTTGATCTTATGATGCCTTTTAGACTTTATATTTTAGACATTTCATTTGGGTTTATTTTCATTTGGGACCTATGTATTGAAGTCGTTTGACTTGGATTATTTCAATATTTATGTTGAGATTTCTTTTGGATATTTATGTTTGCTTTGATATGACACCATTACTTGTGATTCCTTTACCCTTGTCGGGTCGGGGCGTTACATGCAACATCTTTAATCACTCTTGCACAACTACACAAACAAATAGACAATTTGCAAAGGATGATCACATCTCATGAATGGATTAATAGCAAATGGTCAAAAGACAAGGCAGGGAAGGAAATGGTGAGAACTATTCTAAGCAATAAGTTTTGGAGAAATGTTGCATATGCTCTTAAGTTAACAGGACCTACTGTTAAGGTTCTTAGAATCGTTGATAGGGATAAAAGGCCTCATATGGGATATATCTATGAGGCCATGGATAGGCTTAAAGAGACCATTAGCGCTTCTTTTGCAAATAAATAAGTGCATTATAAGAAAGCGTTTGAGATTATTGACCGAAGGTGGGATTTCCAACCCCACACACTCAAGTCCCATTTTTGGTTCAAAGGTCACATTCCAACTCAAAATAAGATTCAAACTTTACTACATATACTTCTATAAATACATTGGCACCTAACTTCATCTTTTACACACAACAAATCAACACACACACACACACATTCTTTCTTTTCTATCTTGATATCGGTGATAACACATAGGAAGAGGTTGCTAAATTTTGGGTTAATAGCTTATTTGATTAAGGGTTGCATAAGTTAGGGTCTTTGGTTCACGATTTTGGTTTTGGTTAAGTATTCTTGGGTATCTTTTGCAAAAACATCCACAACACTTTGTAAGCATCAATAACTCTCTTATACTTATTTTCTTACATATACATGCATGACATAGTCATATTAGCTCTCGTATATGCTTGTAGTGTTAAAGAAATTTGATGAATAAAGTTAGACAAAATCTACATAATTTGTCCTAGAAATTCAGCCACCTATTTCGACCATGGAACCCTACCTAGACATTTATATGAACCTTTCCAATTTTTTTATACTTACATATATGTCTTGTGAGGTTCCCTTAATTTTTTTTATAATTTTTAGAGTTGGTTTGATATTTTTAATAAACCACATGAAAAAGTTACTTAATACCGACACAAATTTGAGTACTATTTGCAAATTGGAAAAATCACTATCTTAGGGGCATTTCGATAAAGTGGGATAGTTGAGACACTTTTAAAGCACTCTTAAACCTTTTCATAGATGGCAAAATCAAGTTATAACGATAAATATCGAAGGTGCTACGGCCCCGAGAACATAGGTCTAGCATTTTGAGTTTTTAACAGTAATGACACCTTGGTACGTTTTTACTCTATAAATTATCTGGTGAAGAACCGAGCCTAGTGGCTGCCATTTTTGGAAAGTAGACTTGAAAAATATGAACCTAGACCCTTTGAAACAATTACCTTCTTTATAAAATGAGTGAGCAATAACCCGATTAAGTGAAAGTTTTCTGAAAAATAAGTCACTGCTGGACATTTTTTTTGTTTTAATAGAACCCAACACCTAAAACTGATTTTCTCGAACCGGAACTTTGAAATAATGAAAGTAGATCGTTTATCTACGTTTAGAGAGTTTAACAAGGAAAACCGGACTTAAAACAAATTAGGTACACTCTTGTAAATCGAGTTTAATTTAACTAATATAACTTAATTTTGCTATGGTTTCAAAGTAATAAGCAGCGTTTTGAATATATTTCTTAAATAATCGACTTACGTAACTTGTTAAAACCTCATTACAAGTATATAAAGGTGCTAAAACTTCATAAAACTCATATGCATTTAGTAAATCTTGCATATTCCTTAAAGCGACTTATATTTCTAGGTCACGTTAGGATTCCGGTTTATTGATACAAATATCGTCCAAAACATTATTTATATTTTCGATCTTTACCTTGTTTTGTTATCGCGTCGTTCTTGTCAAAATTGGGTCAAGGGAACTTCCTTTTCTTGAGCAAGTTTTATAACACCCTAGGCGGTGAACCTAATCGTTGTAGTGTAGTAATTAGGGTAAGCCACGGGTATTGATATCGTTCTCTCTCTAGGGAATAGTGTCGTTAGGCTGAATTATATGTCGATTTAAGTCTAAAGGTGAGGATGATTATTTTTGTATTTTATATTTTATGGAATGGAAAGGTACGAATCTCGGGGTTTGGATTTGGGGGTGGAATTAGTTGCTAGTCAACTATTCCAAAAGATACTAACTAACTAAGGGATCTACCGATGCGTGAAGCGTATCTACTTATGATGTATTACTCCTTGCTAGCTATCCAATTCTACCTCTTGAATTGTCACGTCCTATTGATGGTTGAATTGTCACGTCCTTATTCCTAGTTGCGTTGTGTGTCTAAGGTTATAGGGTATCGTTTCTCCTAACTCTTTGAATTCACCTTTAAGTGTAGTAAACAAAATCCACTAAATCATTCATAAACTAACTTTAAGGTTATCTTTGGTTTAGTAAGCGAAATCCACCAAGTCATTCATAAACTATCAAAGATTTATCAAGTATTAAACACAACGATAGCCTAGTCGCACTCTAAGCTAATTACAATTAAGATAAGAAACAACCAATCAAACAAGAGGCGGTGGGATGCAAGAATTATAAACTAAACCAATTAGATTCATTGAAGTTGTCACACCCTAATGATGAAGATAGACACAAGCATCACTAAGAAATCAATAAGATCTAATTAATTATATACAAGTTTCACACAATCATAAGCAAACACAAGGTGAATTAGCCAAGCATAATTAATGAAGAGCAAGCAACAATTGTGATAATTGAAGACATACCATAGGATTGGATAAACAAACAAACCATTACAAGATGTTTATGGAGTGGTTGAAACCCTTTAAGTTCTTTGGAAAAACACCCACTAAACCACGGAATCGGACTTAGGGTTTAGGGCTTACAAAAAGTGAAGTTATAATGTTATATTTATAGGCGATTTTACGTCGGCAAAAAGTGACGGCGTCACACTTATAGAGTAATGACGTCACGACCATTTTTCGACAAATTGTAGATTTTCTCGTTCGGTCGCGTGGGCTTTTGAATCACCTAAATCCGAGTTCGTATGCAAAAGTTATGGCCAAAACAATATCAACTACTTGGCGCATCTTGAGCATCATTAGGGTGACTTGATCGAATCTTGCGGCGCGTCACCTTATGGTTGTGACGCCGTCCCTTCGATCTCGGCGTCGTCGGATTGCATCTAGGCCGTGCGAGTAGCGACGGCCTACTCTTTCACAACTAGGCGCCGTCTCTTGAAAACACGAGTTTTGCGTTCGACCGTCACAATAATTCTCCGGCGGCGTCGCAAATAGAACTCGGCGCCGTCGCCTTCTACATTCGCGTTGTGAGTGTCTCGATTTCGACTTTGGCCATTTTCTTCATATATTCGCCTTTTCGTCCAAATAAGTGCCATTCCGACATTTTGCCTTCACGAGACCTAAAAGTGAAAAGGCGATATTAAGCAATAACGGATACAAAAGTGATCAAATAAGGACTTAAACGACCCTCAAAATGGTACCTTTTAAAACCTTATCAAATATCCCTACACTTGTTATTTGCTTGTCCTCAAGCAAATGTGCTTTTTGATTAATTTATAAGTTAGGGGTCATGAAGCATTAATTCAAAGCGGTCCACAACACATATAAGCCCATAAAAGTCATAACAAGCACGGAAATTACATACTAGCACCTCACATGGGGTGTTTGGATACTCGCATCTCTCTCGGTGTATAAATGAAATATAACAATATAGGAAATGGAAGATAAACACTCATTAACGGTCCTAGTACATAGATTACCATAGGCTTGAGAATAGATCAAACCTCCATCGCTTTGGCGTAAGCACCTAGGAAAGACTATCAAAGAGGTCTTTTAAAGGGTTGTAATGTTAGGCTTACGGTAGGAAATAAGGGTTTGGTGGGATAGGCTATTTAGTGGTGGTAAGTCAAAAATCTTTATGTTAGCGCATATGAAGAATGGCGTTGCTAAGCCAAGACTCGACACTCTAAACTCTAGATAACTGAAATAAACAAACATAAATTTAAAGGATAGATGTAGGATGGTAGCCAGTATGTTTTTTTTTTTTTTTTTTTTTTTTTTTTCACTCTATTTTTTTTTTTTTTTTTTTTCTTTTTTTTTTTTTTTTTTTTTTTTTTTTTTTCATACACTTTTACTCTACCATCCTCTACGATAACATCAAAATACTAGGGATTTATAGGCACATCCCTACACTTGAGTTTTATTACTCTAACACTAATTTGACCCGATTTGAAAAGATCAAAACACTTGGGGTACATTATTATGCAAACAAAGGGAATTTGAATTTAACGTTCCCTTCCGTCATTTCATAAACTTTAACTTTTCCCATGAATCCCAATCATCCCAAAGCGTATACAAAGGATATGACTCGACTTAGCAACTTATGCAAGCAACTAGATAATTGAACTAAGGGTTTAGGGTGATAACAAATATTTGCACTAAAAGTGAGTGCATAAGGGGTGAGCTAAGGCGATTTGGGTGTATATTTGGGGTGGGGTGTAAACAATGCTCTTCATTGATATTAGGAAAGCGAAACATCACGAGAACCGCGAAAAGGATAGGCTCGAGGGGTTAACTAGGGGTATCGTGTACTAAAGATGAGTACAACGCAAAGGGTGTGGGGAATTACTCAACCGATGTGGAAGAAGTAATTATATTACGGTATCAAACAAGGGTTATCCTAATGCCTCTTATCATTTAGTTATTCCTAACTACACAAGTGTAGCCTCACTTGCGATCTCGGAATGCATCACAAAACAAGTTCTAGAATCTAATATACTACGGTTCACACTCTAAGCATTAAAGATGAATGCTTTAATTCCTACTAATCTAAGGCGATCCTCGCATTTTGGGTGGAATTTGGGTGGTAAGGGTTTTGTGCTAGTCATGCAACTTCCTATCCGTGAGGCGCTTTTGTTAAGACTAATGGCCCACTCCTATATGTCATGAAAAATTTTAAATTTGGTGCCAAAATTACCCTAACCGACATTTTCTCATGGTTTATTACACAATCACAATTGGACAAAGCAAATAGTCAAGGATAAGCATAGTTTCAAAGTTCCGTTTATTTTCCTCCCTACACTTAAAGCGAACATTGTCCCCAATGTTCCCGAAATATCAAAGTTATGATAATGGAAGGTAATTAAAAGCGAAAGAAACTAATACTCCACGATTAGCTCGGTAGGATCCGTGTGTGAAGTAGTGGTTAAATCCTTTCCAAGAAGAATGTATGCGTGAAAAGCTCCTTCCAATCTTATGTATCTTCTTCTTGATAAATAAACCTGCACACTTGAAGAAAACAAACAACCCAACGCATCAAACCGAACAAAGAAAAATCACAACAAGATGTAATTCCAGACTTAAATAAGATATAATGCTTGTGGAATGGATGTTTGCGATTTTCTAGAAAATTAAGACACGGAAAATTCCAAAAATTTATAAGTACGAAAAGCGAGAAAAAGTTAGAAGTTGTTTCTACTCCTTCACGGCCGTCGGTTGCAATCTGACGCCGTCGGTTATCACGACAAAAAGCGGTGCGATTTTACGAAAAAAATTCGGAAAATTTACATCTTTAGAATCTGGAAAAATTTACGCAAAACATCCATTATGACTCGATACAAGCATTTGACTCGAACAAACAAACATATATATCTTTTATTTAATTGTTATTCTCATGTTTACGTTTCTTTTGAAAGCGTGTGTAATCCTCCTACACTTATCCCTTATGTAAAATACCTTTATATGCAATTAAGGCGAGGTTAAAAACAAAATAAAGCATTTTACAAATTCAAACATGAGAATAAACAATCAATAAAAGATATCGACACACAAATGAAAATAAAAACAAATACACATGGGTTGCCTCCCAAAGCGCTTGTTTTTGTTCGAGTCACGAGCGACTCTACCCTTATTTAACGAGATAAAGGGAAGTTTTCCTACACTTAAGTTTAAGTGCGGGTGATAGTAGCGATACACACCCTTAGGGTGGAAATATGCCACGTGAGGTGAAGGGGTGTGTGAATGGCTTCCTTCATCCTAAAACTACCGGACTAAATTGGTTGATGGGTGGGTCGGTTCCTCGTTTATTTAAGGATGGAAGTAAAGATTGAGGTTCGGTTCATCAACACTATGAAATTCCCTAGAACTAAGAGTAAGGCGAGACTACAAGTATTCAAACCTATATTCTCCGATTGCGTTTGGTTCAAATGTTCTACCTCCATTGGGATTCCTAAAGTCTCTTCTACTACTTAGGGTAAGTCACGTGCGGTGTGTATGCCTTAAATGATGGTGGAACTTGTGGGATACCTTGTGGGTCTAGACTTTTCACCTTATCCTCAATCACATCTACATCATCTATATGCTCATCATGTGCTATTTCCTTAGGTCGTGATGAAACCAAACTTAGTAATTGATCCAACTTATGGTTTAATGCTTGGTTGCTTTCCATAATATTTTCATAAATTTGGTCGGTTCTCTAAGGGCCTCACTAAAAATAGTTTCTAAACACGGAGGTTGTTCATGAAAGTCTATCCTAGGTGAAGGCTCAAGCGAAGCATAGGTTTCACTAGATGAGGTATTTTGTGGGCTTGATGGAATGGTGAAATCCTCAAAGGTTTATGGACTTGGTTACTTTCTTCCCACCATCTTGAATAATCCGCTTTAGTAATATCATAATTTCTTATGAAAAACCTAATCGCGGATATAGTGGATTCGCGTTCTCCATAATGGTGAGCGGAAGAGTCAATGGACAAGTTTTACGAACAAAGGCACAAAGAAGGGGATAGACTACAAGGAAGCTAATAAAAGAAAAAAATCTCACTTGATAGGAATCTTGTGAGTAGACCTAAGCGAGATAGAAATCAAGCCTAAACAATAACTATTCCCGGCGTGGCGCAAAAACTTGATAACGCTACGCGTCGTTCGGGGTCAAAGAAACTTCCTTTTCTTGAGCAAGTTTTATAACACCTAGGCGATGAACCTAATCGTTGTAGTGTAGTAATTAGGGTAAGCCACGGGTATTGATATCGTTCTCTGGGGAATAGTGTCGTTAAATTTGAATTATATGTCGATTTAAGTCTAAAGGTGAGGATGATTATTTTGTATTTTTATATTTTATGGAATGGAAAGGTACGAATCTCGGGGTTTGGATTTGGGGGTGGAATTAGTTGCTAGTCAACTATTCCAAAGATACTAACTAACTAAGGGATCTACCGATGCGTGAAGCGTATCTACTTATGATGTATTACTCCTTGCTAGCTATCCAATTCTACCTCTTGAATTGTCACGTCCTATTGATGGTTGAATTGTCACGTCCTTATTCCTAGTTGCGTTGTGTGTCTAAGGTTGTAGGGTATCGTTTCTCCCAACTCTTTGAATTCACCTTTAAGTGTAGTAAACAAAATCCACTAAATCATTCATAAACTAACTTTAAGGTTATCTTTGGTTTAGTAAGCGAAATCCACCAAGTCATTCATAAACTATCAAAGATTTATCAAGTATTAAACACAACGATAGCCTAGTCGCACTCTAAGCTAATTACAATTAAGATAAGAAACAACCAATCAAACAAGAGGCAGTGGGATGCAAGAATTATAAACTAAACCAATTAGATTCATTGAAGTTGTCACACCCTAATGATGAAGATAGACACAAGCATCACTAAGAAATCAATAAGATCTAATTAATTATATACAAGTTTCACACAATCATAAGCAAACACAAGGTGAATTAGCCAAGCATAATTAATGAAGAGCAAGCAACAATTGTGATAATTGAAGACATACCATAGAATTGGATAAACAAACAAACCATTACAAGATGTTTATGGAGTGGTTGAAACCCTTTAAGTTGCTGGAAAAACACCCACCTAAACCCTGGAATCGGACTTAGGGTTTAGGGCTTACAAAAAGTGAAGTTATAATGTTATATTTATAGGCGATTTTACGTCGGCAAAAGCGTGGCGTCACACTTATAGAGTGATGGCGTCACGACCATTTTCACCAAATTGTAGATTTTCTCGTTCGGTCGCGTGGGCTTTTGAATCACCTAAATCCGAGTTCGTATGCAAAAGTTATGGCCAAAACAATATCAACTACTTGGCGCATCTTGTGATAGTCTTGATCGACATTAGGGTTTCGTCTTGGCCAAGTTGGTGACGGCGTCACCTTATCGCCCGTCCCTTCGACTTTCGGCGTCGTCGGATTGCATCTAGGCCGTCGAGTAGCGACGACCTACTCTTTCACAACTAGGCGCCGTCTCTTGAAAACAGGAGTTTTGCGTTACGACCCGTCACAAAAATTCTCCGACGGCGTCGCAAATAGAACTTGACGCCCGTCGCCTTCTATGAGTGTCGATTTCGACTTTGGCCATTTTAGCATATACTTAAGTGTCTCGATTTTGACTTTGGCCATTTTCTTCATATATTCGCGCCTTTTTTCGTCCAAATAAGTACCATTCTCAACATTTTGCCTTCATTTGGAGACCTAAAAAGTGAAAAGGAGCGATATTAAGCAATAACGGATACAAAAGTGATCAAATAAGGACTTAAGCGACCCTCACAAATGGTACCTTTTAAAACCTTATCAGGAGCTTGTTGGTAGTGAAGATAATTCTCGAGTTGGAGACTCGAGGAGTGGAGTAGGGCAAGGAAAAAGAGTCCTTGTAGACCAAATCACTATAAAACAACCGTGTCGTGGTTTGATTGTTTCTTTCCTTACTTGCATATTATTCATTCTTTAATTGCATATCATTTATCCTTTAATATTTATATTGATTGATCTCATAATAAGTTTTCAAAACAATTAAATTTTAACGGTAAAACTATTTAACCCTCATTCTATTTTTCACATATTGCTTACTTTTACATAGGGACACAAGTATTTTAACCATTTATCCATACATAACCGAATGAACCGGTCAAACTGCTATGTACATACATGACCGAATCTTGGTGTCAAACCATACATGTTCATGGTGAATGTAAGATCATACAAACATTAAATCTTGTGGTCCTTTTACAACTACTTAAACCTATGAACTTACCAACTTTATGTTTACACTTTAGCATGTATTTATCGGGTTAGTAAGCTGCTCAATATGACATACATGGAGTCCATTCATAGAGTCGTCATTGGTAGTTACATTCACTAAGATTTTCTGCATGGACTTAACATCATTGATTATGTTTTCAAAAATTATCATTATTCTTTGTGAAACACGAGAACTTGTTGTTATTGAAAATGTATGTTGTTTTAACGAATCAAAATCATATATTTTAAAGCGGCTCATATAAGTCGTTCTTTATATTTGGTGACTTTGTGCTATGAAGTCATGCCCTCGGTTCGTTTTCGTTGTGACATTTTGGAGGTATGACAATCCTGTTAGATATTTAACATCTAGAGGTAGCACACATGGTTCATCAAGCTCTCCAAAGGGAAAAGGGGTTGCTCATACCTCTACCTCTAGCTCTAAATCATATGCAGGGCTGATAGATGAAAATTATGAGCATGATATTGTACTTTTCGAAAATGATATGGTCATAGAGGAGCTCGGGATCGATGTTGATGATGACGAGGATGATGAATATGACTTCTAGTTTAGTCTTGGAGGAGTTAGAGACACAAACCTTTCCATGAATGCTTTTGACTTGCTTTTAGTTATTCAAAATGATAAGACTTTTGATCTTACTTTTTGATTTATGTATTTTATCAATATGGAATCGTGAACAATGAAAATGCATTGTATCTTTTGAAATTAATGCGGTATGAATGTGGTATTAATGTGTTTGTGCATTATAAATAATTTACAACTTTATAAAATTGTCGCCTCGGAGTGCGTGATGCGCGCATTTTCGCCTCGGGCCTCGGATTTTGACCCTTATTGCAATGGCGCGTATCACATTTTTAAAATCCAGTTGTAAAGAAATCAAATATTTTGCTACTATGTCATTAATGATGGTTAAATGACTAGTATAAGTGAATAGTATTTTCGGTGTTCGTGTTATGCAACGTTAATAAATAAAAGGGTAAATTACAAATTTGGTCCCTAAAGTATCACGAAAATGCAAGGATTACACCGAGAAGATTTTTGTTGCAAAAAACACTAATGTTTACGTTTTTTCCAAATCAACCACTGAGAGACACTTTCACTAACTTTCGTTATTTTTCTCGTTAGGTTGCCTCGTTATTGAGGGTAGTATTGTCATATCACTGTTCAAAATTAATTCACCTGTCTATTTTACGTTCCCAATGCACAAATATTTTTAAATGGCTTAACTTCCAAAACACACATTTTGTTTAGCACTACACACACTCCCCTAAATATATACTCTTAATATAAGCTCAAATTCCTCTTTTCCTTAACCATGAACATGTCTCATTGTGATATTGACCTTGTGCTTGTCTGTAACTCCTTTTTGCTAACAGAAATTATGTTTGGCCATTACCAGATAGAGATTCTTCAAGACATGCAGCAGGCACATGATTTGATGAAAAAGTCCCAAAAGATTACTAATAGGGTCGGTCATAGGAGGAGCTGATTGTTGAACTTCAAAAATTTTCACGTTCAATAAGCTTATAAGACTCTAGACTATTGATTTTCGTAAGGCGAGGGCGTTGATGAGGATGGTCAAGCAAATTCAAGACAAGATTCTTAAGAAGATTGAGTTTGTTGTGAGGCAGAGGTTTACGTGAGGGGGTTGGTTGATGGAGGTTGGGATGGGTTTATTTTGTTTTTGATGAATGTAGGTACTAAGTAGGGGTTTGGGACTTGGGGTTATTTTTGTTGGAAATGTATATATTTACAAACATGTGAATGTCCGGATTCGAACTCGTGACCACGGGATTGCACACATTAGCGAATGAGAATTAAAGTTAATAATTAATGTTTATGTTTACGATTAATTATTGCACATTAAGTCCGGTTAACGATCGTAAAGTATTTAACGGAAAAATGACTAACGACCGTTAAATGAAAAGAGAAAGGACTAGAAATGGAAAACTTGGAAAAGTTATGGGTTTCCCTTTGGGCTTTGCATTGTGGCCGGCCATAGGGGCTTTCCCAAGCCCTAATTCATAACTTGTTCCTAAAGTTTCCCTACTAGTATATAAAGAGGGTTAGGTTCTAGGGTTTCATACACTTGTGCATTGAATTAACCCTAGATCTCTCATCTCTCTCTCTTGTCCCATTTTCGGCGAACACCCCATTTGTAAGGGAGTTTGGTTTCGTTTTCTTAGCGAGGACTTGTGTTAGATCTAGCAATCGCTTGATTCGTTGGTTAATTCGTGTGTACAGAGCGTGGTTGTAAGACATTATTCTTACATCATTTGGTTTGAGTTGTAGAGCGGTGAGGACAACTCTTTAAAACCACTTCTTTGGTTTGCTCTAGAGATCGACATTCGCAAGAGTGCGTTCGCATACTTTCGGTTAATTAATTTATTTGTTATGATCTTTAAGTCTTCATTTGTGTACTCTTGATGTCTTTATGTTTTATTGTATTTTATATATTATAAACTAAACAGTGGCATCACGAGCCTTGTATAACAAGTAATTAATTACTGAAACACATAAATAAAATAAACATGTTGTGTTATTTTTTGTATGCATAGATCTAGGGTTTGCTAAACCTAAACCCTAATTTTTTTAAGGGGGGCGTTTATTTTGGTACCCTTATTAGGGTTTTGTATACTAAAGTTTTAATTGGATTAGAAACCCTAAGATGCATGCAACTTTATGTGTATATGCGTAACTCTGTTTAATTGCATTAATTGTTAAGTGTAATTTTATGTCCATGATAATTATCTGCATGTTTTATCATGGATCCGCTTTTATTGTATGTCTTTCTTGTTTAAGTGATATACACTAAATTATGATAGATCTAAAATTGGGAAGACCTCAATCATTATTAATTCAATAGGATTTATCAAAACGTTTGCATGTGGCTATTTGATATGCATGACTTTTATTTGTTATGCATTTATTGTTTATTTGTTTATTTTACAAATACTTGCTTGTTTGTTATGTGTAACAAGGCTATTTTACAAGAAAAATAAACTTACCTAAACAATGGTGGAACATGTATTTTAAGAATAGTAATCATAATCGTTTAATTGATTGATGACTTTGGTACAAATAGTGAGCAGCTCATGCCGAGAATGAACTATAAAGGGTTATTATAAAAAGCGCAATATCACGCGAAAGGATGTCTAAGGTTGTGCTTTAGCGCGTGCACCAGTCCTCGCCCTCTGTAAGTTCGAATGGAGCTACTTAGTAAGCCATTAAATGTGCAAGCTCATCTTAAGGGCGAATTAGTGTTAATTCCATGCGCCACTTGGTGGTAATTATCCGAAACACTAAGTGTTTACACTTATGCAAAAGTACGGTATAATGGATGATAATTAACACTAAATTCCTTGATTGGTGTAACCAATACCTCAATTAAAGTTTGATGATGAAAACTTAAACATTAAAACAAGATATAAATGTTTTAATAAAACCTATATTACGAAGATGAATGCATGACATCTTTGTACATATTTGATTAACATCAAAATTATTACCCTTTTAATTTAAGTTATATGCCATCCAATGAAGCGGAAACACCTAAGATTACTTTCTATTTGCGTGAGAACGTGACTTAGATAGTAATCAAAGGGTAAAATGTCCACGTGTCATGAGAGCGGGCATGGACGATTTTGCGTTTCTTAAGTTGGACAACTTAATTGAGTTAAGCGGTGAGCGGCAATTCAAGGCATAAGATGGGATAAAACATGTTTACATGGCGATTGAAATTGGCTATATGTAAATCCCATAAATCTAGGAATTGCAATTGATATTGGCAATTGAGCAAAAGCTACTGCCATTTTGTATAAGGTTCATTACTAACGGATCAAGCGGCGTGATGAGATTATGACAATTTGGATCCTAGTTTTCAATAAATATTAATTGGTTATATGAATATGAACCTTGGGTATTTAATTGTTTATTGAAAAGGAAAATTATCGAAAATACTAAAATTAAATTTTGTAATTCTTTTAATGTATAAATGCAACATTTAACCAGTAAGCGAGGTTTAGTCTTTGATCGATAAATTGATCCATTACGCTTTCAAACAAATGTTTGATCGAGAATAATTCATCGAAAAGACAAGCGAAGTCTCTTTTCCATGGGAGAAGCATGAGACTCAATCATATTCCTTTACATGAATGAGAAAGGTATAATATGAACATTTGAATTGTCTAAATTCTAAATGTAACTCATAGCAATGAATTGCATCTTATTTTCCATAAAGATTTCATTACCTTCATTTGGTGAATGAATCCTTTTGTAACAACATGAATGTTGGTTAGCTGGAAAATATGTATGTGAGTTACTAAATTAAAGCTAGACTAATTACCATGAAAATTGGTAAAGGCAAACTAGCATATTTTATCTAGTTGTTTTGCTTTAGCCTTTAAAGGTGCTACATACCGGTATGGGGATGGTAGGCACATTAAGGAAGAAATTGCATACCCAATTTTTCGAGTTAATAACATTGATGGATAACCCATCATTCATAGAGTAGAATACACCTTTTAGTACCTTAGTAATGATTACGTATGGTTCTTTAAAGGTGTAGGAAAGTAAAAGCAAGCAAGTTGGTTTCACTAGTTATGCAACACTTACAATGTTGTCGATTCGGTGGGAGCATTTGTGTTGCATTCTTGAATAAGAAGTTGTTTTAATGATTTCTAATTCGGTGGGAGCTACAAACCTTATTTCGTGTAGTAACCCGATTATCTTCAAAGATAATTACTTTCCAATTGTAGGCACTTATGGTTTTCAAGGATTGTCATGTGCGTTTCCTTACTAATCAATATAGTCCTACATCTACTTGTTATATCTATGACACAAATCATATTAATCAAATAAGCGAGCGTGTATCGTGTTGTTTATCGCTACATGATGTTGTTCCATGCACAAGTGGGAGAAATCTTTATTGTGTGCAAGTTACAACACATATAAATATGATTCTCTTGACCATGAGGTAAGAGAGTAACGTTCAATAGGAATTATACATTTAAATATGTATGATTGCCTTATTAAGAACGTGTGTCAAGATGATAACAAAGACTACTTTATTTTCAAAATTTATGTCATTCAATATTTAAGAAACACTTGTAGTTACAATTTATGTTACGTGAGAGCGTGAACTAGATTATAGCCCAGGTAAAATATCCGTGTCGTGAGAGCGAGCATGGATGATTTTGCGGTTTCTTCGTTGAATTTTTCATGGAATGACATAATTAAATGAAGTAATCTAATACTACTTTGAATTTAAGTATTCGTTGAATGACTTAAATATATGTAGTAAATATTAACTTGAAATATTAATTGAAACCCGAGGTGGTGTTCATAATTACTTTAATTATAAATGTTTATGATTTTGTAAAGTCACAAACATGAAGTCTTTTAAAGACTTACAATATAAAGTAAGACGTTAACTTGCTATGTTTTAAGACATATGCATGAAGTCAATGAGTTGATCAAATGACTTATAACGTATAGTGGGATTATAAGCGATATGTCTTTTGACTTGGTCAAAATACTTGTGTTATAATGCATGCAATTGACTTGGTAATTCTATTGTACCATTAAGTTTTACTTTGTTGGTAAATAGATAAGCCAAAGAGTAGATGGTTATCTTAAAATATTGTTAGATTTTCTTACAATATTAATTCTAAGAAAATACCATAGTTTTATGGTATGTTCAGTTAGAAGAATCAAAATCTGTTGGCATGTTTGATTCAAGATAACTATAGTTTCTTCCATATGTTATCCAGGTTAGTAGATTGAGTATAGACTGAATATACTCAATAAGACTCCAACCTAGAAGATTAATAAGACACCATTTTTATGGAATGTGATGAATCACATTAAGTCTTATAATGAAGTTCTGAATTTGTTAAACTACTTGTAAAGTAGGTTGTAACAAACTAATGTCAGGAACTGTCAATGTTTTTTGTAATATCCCAAAAGAGAACAATGTATTGTTGCTTTACTTGCTAAACTATTTAAAGGTAATCTTTAAATTGTTAAAGGCAAGTGGGAGTTTTGTTTAGATCTTGAAAGATTGAATTACAAAATACATAATCTTCTAAAATGCACTAGCAAATATCATGATGAGGCTAAACATGTATATGATAGACCTCGATATGATGGAATTGTCATTCATAGATCCGTAAGGATATCTCGAGATATTTAATATCTTTGAAGATTATGAGTTCTGAGGATCATGGTAAGCCTGTTAATCATGATGATGAATTTACCAAATGTTGAATTATGGTAAATCAATCATACTATGAATGTTGAGATGTTGTCCATAAAGATAATCAATTTTAGATACTTGGTTTATCTAAATGAAGATGATTTTCTTCAAATGATGAAAACCCTAGTGGTTTAAATCTTTGTGTAGAAATCATATGGACAATATTGTACACGTATTTAATGCATGTCTAATGATAATAATATTAATCATATTTAAGCAATTAACTATGATTGAATATTCTTTCCTAGATACATTAAATAGAAGTATAAAGATTATAATCGTCATACTTAGTTTCATTGATATGAAATTTTGACAATGAATATCAAAACTCTTTGTTTTGGAATTACTTTTGCGAGGACGATAAGTAATGCAAAGGAGTTTTATGAAATCAAATAATCTTTGAATATGTACAAATTGCAAGAATCCATGAATGGATATATGCATGCATCTAAGAGATAATTCTTATGTTTAATGTTAAATCCATGTTTGATTTAATAATTAAAATAAGATAGCTCGTAAGTATTCCTGAAAGCTAGTGGGAGTATTATTTTTTAAATCTTATATGTTGTATGGGCAACTACATTCCACATAAATTAATGTTTTTTAGTTGGGAATGAACTTCCTTTGTAAAATTTGGAAATAAGATATATAACCTTGGAATATATGTTTATTATTATAAACATATGCGGTAAATAAATGAGTCTTATAGAACATGATGGATATATAATGAGATCTTAAAGTCTAACTTGAAGATTCATCATGTACATCATGTTTTAAGATTGTTGTGTCATACTTGATTACAAGATGATTTGACAACATTAAAAGTTGTTAGTGTAATAAATATTTTAAAAGGAATATGTTTGGATTTAGAATCACATTCCACAATCTGGAGATGCTCCTAGATTCTATGGATGAAAACATGACAAGTGTTTCATAATTGTCATTGCCAACAAACTTGAGTTTTGGTAGGCACCAACATTACACTATAACTGTTCAAAGTTTACGGATGTTTAAAGAGCATATTGTTGTACACAATGATGCTAGTATAATTGAGATGACACTCAATTCTAGTCACGGTATCCTTGATGATGACCATGTTGACTAGTTATGCTCAACCAAGAGCATAGTTGCATTATACAATAAAGAATAAAGAATACTTTAAACTTTAAAAGTTTTGAAAGATGATTGTCATATAAAGGTGGTTCAGGTTGTCACGCACCTTATGGAATGATATGACAATATCAAGATATGTGTAAACACATACAAGAAATTCACTTATTGAATTTTTGAAATAAGTATTCTCAAAATTCCTATAGATCAAAGTTAGTTGAAATTATGCCTTGTCAACAAGTATGAGTTGCATGACTTGTGGCAAAATTCATTAACTAAAATTATCATGCATTGATCTATTTAGTATTTGGATAAAAGGATATTCTAAACATTATTATTGAAATGAAATAAAGTATTTTGTTATGTTTATTATTCATTTATTATGATGTTATCCTATATTTACATGTTTAAATCCTTGAATAACTTAAGTTATTCTAAATAGTCCGTTGTCGATCAATAACATGGGAATGATATTGAATTAAGACAAATCGAGTATTAGTTAGAGTATACTTGAAAGTATCTTGATGCGTAGCATGACTAATTCGGATGATATTCAATGTATTGAGTATAGGACTTATCCCACCCGTGATGATACTTTATGGATCTTTGTCATTAAGTATATCATGGATATTTATCCTCGACTTGAGATACAAGAGATATGTCATGGATGTAGTGCATTTTGTGAAGCAATCTAACGCTATCGTGGCTGGTAGTTATAAGGGTTGTTTTCGAAGTGTTGCAAAATTTATGAATCCTACTTGTAGTCAAATGGGATTTGTTTCCTTCAAATTTATTTTGAAGTATAATACTCTTGGGCCCTCGTAGGGTTGTTAAGATGTTTGCATGTCCATGCCCAAGGTCTTCGGAATATGTTCGGAAGAATTGGTAATCTTAATCAATCACATAAAGCGAAGCAGAATAGTTAATTAAGAAATGAATGAGATCCATGTTCTTATTAACATGGTATTAGAAACAAAGGATGAATATGATGATGAATCATCAAACTTGGTTTTCTCGAGAAAACCATACACGAGTTATACCAGGGGCATTGGCGTGTTGCTAGGCGCTAACCAATGTCATTTCACGCTTTGTAAACATATCCAGTGGGGTGTTGGAAATGTATATATTTACAAACATGTGAATGTCCGGATTCGAACTCGTGACCACGGATTACACACATTAGCGAATGAGAATTAAAGTTAATAATTAATGTTTATGTTTACGATTAATTATTGCACATTAAGTCCGGTTAACGATCGTTAAGTATTTAACGGAAAATGACTAACTACCGTTAAATGAAAAGAAAGGACTAGAAATGGAAAACTTGGAAAAGTTATGGGTTTCCACTTTGGGCTTTGCATTGTGGTGGCCATAGGGGCTTTCCCAAGCCCTAATTCATAACTTGTTCCCAAAGTTTCCTACTAGTATATAAAGAGGGTTAGGTTCTAGGGTTTCATACACTTGTGCATTGAATTAACCCTAGATCTCTCTCTCTCTCTTGTCCCATTTTCGGCCGAACACCCCATTTGTAAGGGAGTTTGGTTTCGTTTTCTTAAGCGAGGACTTGTGTTAGATCTAGCAATCGCTTGATTCGTTGGTTAATTCGTGTGTACAGAGCGTGGTTGTAAGACATTATTCTTACATCATTTGGTTTGAGTTGTAGAGCAGTGAGGACAACTCTTTAAAACCACTTCTTTGGTTTGCTCTAGAGATCGACATTCGCATGAGAATGCGTTCGCATACTTTCGATTAATTAATTTATTTGTTATGATCTTTAAGTCTTCCATTGTGTACTCTTGATGTCTTTATGTTTTATTGTATTTTATATATTATAAACTAAACAATTTTGGTTGTTGTTTCCCGAGCCCGATGTAGATGTAGATAAGGGTTGTGGTTTCCCTATTATAAAATTGTAAGAATATGGTTATGGTTAATGAATGAAATGGGTCATTTGAACTGCTATTTTTCGTTGTAGAATGTGTTCAAATATGTTTCTATTGTTTTAGTGTCTTGGATTAGTATCACAAACATAAACATGAAATTCGCATAAATCAAACCATAACACACAAACCAAAACATGAAAATGGCATTAAGCCAACCATAAAACACAATGGATTAGGACTTAAGCCTCTAGAACAATGGATTCGGATTTAAGATAGGTGATGCAAAAACATAGTAGTGATAGTAGTGAACCATCCTTTGGAGACTGGAAATATGCATTACTCCAAATAATATGAATTAGCCTCTTGAATGGTACCTATCTCTTCCTATTTTGCTGCTATATGCAGTACCGGTGATCAATGTAAATAGGAAACATAATATATTCAAGTTCACATATAAAGGTAATATAGTTTTCCTGGTGAACAAGGTGAACTTATATTAATCAACCAACAGTTACATCAATAACAATAAAAGTGATATCTAATAGAGGATACTCATCCACTATTGTTTTTGTTTTTAGTGAAGTTTTTTGGCTTCTTTTTTGCTTGACTTGCTCATGCACTTTCTTCTTCTTCAATACTCTCACTAGATTGGGCAAATCTACAAACGTCTACTTCAATATATTTTCTTCCCGATCTTTATATGGTGTTCTTGTCCCACTTCCATCTCCACTACCCACTACACTACCCCCTCTAGTTATGTTTCCACTTCCAACACCTAAGCATATAACACCACCACTTATAGCTACTACACCACCACCTCCACCAGTTGCAGCAACACCTCTGCCTTTGTAAGCATTCCTCCAATAGGAATACCACATACTTTTTCCTCTAGGTAGCCTTTGTACCCGAGCTTCTCGATCTTCATTATTCTCAACGGGTCCTTACCGTTCTACACGCGAAACCAAACCACAAAACCATTCTTATCCCATCTCTTAAACCAATTTACATATCATACATAAATACATACAAAACACCGTGCACAAATATATTACGTGCAAATTAATTGCACGCTTTTGGATTGCTACACATGCAGTTATAAGTTTGTAAGGTTCATAACAAGGTGACATGTGGCAAATTGTTTTTGCCCGCCCTCTCATTTGCACGTACCGTCTAGTTAAAAAGACAACTAATGTTAGTGCAAGATAATTGTTTTTGCTTACCATCTCATTTGCGTGCACCATATATTAAAGAACATAGGTAGTTTCTGCGAAATGTAACAGTCTTGCACGTAAATTGTTTTTGCTCGTCCTCTTATTTGTGCACCTAGTGTATTTCATTTAAATTAGCCGGTGTAAAATTGGTTGGAATCATTTGTAAAAATTAAATCACATTTTATCTAAAAGGTCCACTTTAAACATGACATTTTATCCGAAAAATTATACTTTATTTGTGACATTTTATCCTTTCCCCAATCTCAATCATTTTAAACTCGTATCTTATATTATCCAAGCCAAACATTATCTAATTTGTTACCAGAAATGTCATCACTTTCATCCTATCAGTCAAATCGTTATAAACGATTCCAATAAAGTGTGAATGTGATCGTCCATTGATGACGCTTGTTTCTTGGACCCTTACAAACCCTGCAAGAAGATTTCTAGTTTGTCCTAACAGATATGTAAGTTAATTAAACTCTACTTTTTATACCCTAATTACCCTTAATACATACTTTTTTGTTATAGAAAAAAAAAGAGAGAAGAGTTGTAAACGATGGCGTTGGTCTAATTCATAGTTGGATAATGATTGGTACAGATCGCATTTGCATGATATATACTTGCTACTTAATCCTAATGAAAGAGAAGAACTTGAAATCGAAACGAGAATCAAAGAAGAATTAGTTGTCCTTGAAGTCGAGTTTTCCAATTACAAGAAGGATATAGGGATTAAGATGGAGGAATTGAAGTCATATTTGAAGAAAAGTGAAAAAGGGTGTATTTGTTCAAGGCAGTAGTTATGATGTTTGTGATTTTTATTGGGTTTGTATTAGCATTGAAATAGAGTGTATGAAGAAGTGTTTGTCATTTGGTAATGTATCATGCTTTCTAAAGGAACATATCAACTTTATTAAAAACAAAGTTTTCTTGCCCTTCTTATTTAGCGAGAAAACACTTGATTTTCGGATAGGGACAAAACCGAAACTTCAACTAGCCCGTGTACATAAATATGCCAATTTGATTTACAAACTAAACCCACTTTTCAAGAACAATATGTGATGACGTATAGTGCGGTGTCGGTCATGAACCCGACCACATTAATACTTACAAGCCCAAAGACGACTTGGGCCAATATCAATAAAGTTGGACTCACGAAAGCCCAAGCCCATATCATTTCTGGAATAGATATCCGATATCTTCTAAAACAAGAAGATAATCATTCCCGACCGATTTAGGCGGGATACGCGAAGGTTGGGAACAGAACCAACAAGGATTCCGATGCGTATATAAAGGAATCATATCCCTCGTTTAAGTGCGATCTCATAACCTAAACTCCTTAAACCCTAAACCGATTACTTACTCTCACGGGAGGATAATCGTGGGAAACAATCCCACGGTAAGCCTAACGGTGTTTCTTATCTCTTAGTGCGCGGTCTCGGCGGCAATTCTCAATTGAGTGCGAGCAGGAGCTCCGTATCAAACGTCCATCTTTTGTATCAACAAGTTGGCGCCATCCGTGGGACCATACGATTGGCGACACGTGGATCCCACTAAGCTTCATTGTGTGGGCGAGATGACTTGATGTGACAATGAGCGATAACTTTCCCCGATTAACGAGGCCTCGACTATTCGCATGGATGTCTCGATACATTGTACCTACGGGTAGGTATATGGCTTCTTGGATACGTTCGTATATTACTTGTTTTTGGACTACGGTCATTAGTCTAGCATCATGATTCAGCTGCGCATACTAGGCCGGGGACATGATGACGTATAGTGCGGTGTCGGGTCATGAACCCGACCACATTGATACTTACAAGCCCGGCGCGACTTGGGCCAATATCAATAAAGTTGGACTCACGAAAGCCCAAGCCCATATACATTTCGGAATAGATATCCGATATCTTCTAAAACAAGAAGATAATCATTCCCGACCGATTTAGGCGGGATACGCCGAAGGTTGGGGAACAGAACCAACAAGGATTCCGTGCGTATATAAAGGAATCATATCCTCGTTTAAGGTGCGATCTCATAACCTAAACTCCTTAAACCCTAGCCGATTACTTACTCTCCCGGAGGATAATCGTGGGAAACAATCCCACGGTAAGCTAGCGGTGTTTCTTGTCTCTTAGTGCGCGGTCTCGGCGGCAATTCTCAATTAGTGCGAGAACCGAGCTCCATATCAAACGTCCATCTTTTGTATCAACAAGTTGGCGCCATCCGTGGGACCACGAATAAATTATGTTTCATGTTCTCCGATTCAAAAGCGAGATAAATTCCTAAAGTCGGTAACCTAAAACTTTGCATTTATCATTATGTGCATTACGCCATGCGTAGATAAATTCTATTCGATTATCATGGCGAAAGCAAACATCACGTTAAATTACGCGTTCAAATTAGATTGCATATTGTTAACTTGCATATTTTATTCTTTTATTAAGACATATAAAAGACAAAGTCCGC
The DNA here is from genome assembly GCA_022545495.1 of Chrysanthemum lavandulifolium. Lineage (NCBI taxonomy): Eukaryota > Viridiplantae > Streptophyta > Magnoliopsida > Asterales > Asteraceae > Chrysanthemum > Chrysanthemum lavandulifolium. The sequence goes on from CM040245.1 coordinate 53,004,084, forward strand.
GTGATCGGATCTATTTTATCTTTTAATCCGCCGCGATCGGACCTAAGAAAAAGCCGCGCGATCGAGCTATTTTATTTTTAGCGCGATAAATTGCGCGAATCTTTATTTTACGGTTGAGTGCGCTGTTCGCTCAAACACATAATCGTGATAAATCTACCCGCGTGAAGACCGTGCGTTCGAGATCTTCGCGAGAACGCGTCACGCGAAAACCACGATGCTAGTCAATCGCCATGATGCGCCTTGGACCAAAGGCCGTGGTATAAACATCTGCGATCATCCGAAGCGTTCGAGTCTATGCGGTTAAGATAAATCATACGTATGCATCGATCATGATCGCGGTACATCCATCAGAGTTTTTATATATACATTAAAAATAAACAAAATCTCACGATAGGTTTTATTTTATAAAATTAATTGTTTATGTAGTTTGTAAAACCTCACGATAGGTTGTATATATATATTTTTTTATGCTATCGCGACTCTATTATTCATGCTATCTGCTGTCTATTGTTTTACTTTATTAAGTTTTATATCTTTGTGATTCATGGCATATGCTTTTAATGTTTGCATTAAGTGTTTTGCGGCATATATAAGTTTAATGCTCTACACAGTAGCACCATCAAACTTGGGGGCTACCGGTACATCTACCATTGTTTCCGTCTGTGGTATATTTGGAAGCGGATCGAGGGCAATTTAAATATTCGCATCAACTTGCGCACCGACTTGCGCGGGGCGTCTCTGTTGGTTGTAAAGACTCGCCTTGACGCATATTTTGTCAGCGCCGATCGGTGTTTGTCGCCTTACTTATCTTGAAGACGCGTCTTCTGTCGCACTCTTTGTTCGCGCAACGCGCACTTATGCGCATAAGCACGTCTTACATCGCACCTTTTGTCGCGCTGCGGCGCACTTATGCTACTGAAAGCCGTCTTACAGCCGCACCATGTTGCGTCATTCTGCGGTGCAAAATGTGCCTCGCTGGGGATGCGGCGTCACGGGTTCACTTTCGCTTTCTGTGACCATCGAACTTAAGTCTAGCATAACATAGCCATCGCTATCTCATACTAGACTTGGGGGCTTATAGGCGTATGGTCCGGGCCGGCGGGGAATGGGTCGGGCAGGCATGTTGGCCCATTCTGCGCCTAAACCCCAATCCGTGCCTATATATACACGGATGCGGGTTATCTCTAACTCATCATATAACATCTTTTCTTATGCCTTAACAGCATACTAACTTGACCGTCGTCGGAGGTGGACCCAGGGCTCGGCTCGGTCCAGCTCTAACAGGTTCTCTTTGTTGACAGGTCTCTTGGGGCTCGAGAAGGCACTAACGGCCAAGGAGAGTCGTTGAATCAGGTCATGTGATTATGCTTCAACAATATGTGAACAAAGGTGAAGGTATTTGGGAATTTTTTAGAGGTTGAAGATGTAGGTTTTGATAGATCTTGATGATAATAAAGTTTGAGAGGTTAACTGACGGTGAGTATGTTTGTTTCTTTGCGGTGGTGAGCATGAGGGTATGACAAATAAGTTAATAGTCACATTTTTTTAAATAATAGTCACATGTTTTTAATAGTTTCAAACCAAGGTCACAAATTTTGAGATAGGATAAAAGAGTGGTATTAAAAGATTTTGAGATAAGGCAAATAAGCGTGTGCGTGATATAAGCGTGCGTATAGTTTTGTGCGCCTAGGTACATTTGCACAATATAGCTTTCGATTATTAGAAAAAATAGTGTCGTTTTTAATTATGTGAATCTCCAGATTAGAGATAGGTAATTTTGTATACTAAAAATGCAAAGTTGTAAAGTCTAAAATGAAACTCGCAGGCCTATAATCATAAAGCCCATATCACACACCTGGGCCTCACTTCACACCATTACAAACCCTACCTATAACACCACCCATATCACCATTTCAAACCTAATCCCAATCCCACCACAAACACCACAGCGGCGCAAGGCAAGAAAAAAAACCCAAAAAATGGTGAAGTTTCTCAAACCCAACAAAGCAGTGGTGGTCCTGAACGGCCGCTTCGCAGGTCGCAAAGCCGTCATCGTCAAACAGTTCGACGAAGGTACCCGTGACCGCCCCTACGGCCACTGTTTGGTAGCAGGCATTTCAAAGTACCCAAAGAAAGTCATCCGAAAGGACTCTGCAAAAACTGCTAAAAAGTCACGTGTCAAGGCTTTCATCAAGCTAGTGAACTACAACCACATCATGCCAACCAGGTACACCCTTGACGTTGATTTGAAAGATGTGGTTACTACTGATGTGCTGACGTCACGTGATAAGAAGGTGACTGCTTGTAAGGAGGCTAAGAAGAAGCTGGAGGAGAGGTTTAAGACTGGGAAGAACAGGTGGTTCTTTTCCAAGCTTCGTTTCTGAGCAAGTGGATGGGAGTGTTTGGGATCTTGGTTAAGGTTTTGAAGTGTTTTTTGTTTTATGTTATTTAGGTTATTGTTATGGATGTTGGAATATGTTAAGACTATGGTTTATTGTTATGTTTTGATGTGATTTTGGTTTGCGTTAGCGAATCGATATACATTTTGTTATTTTGGAGAATATGTTGGAATTTTGTTACTTTATTTTGAGATGTTATCTTAGCATTATGGCTGGTTACTGTTTATATTACTCTTGTTTTGATATAATTGGTTTGCGTTTTGTTGGAAGTTTTACTTCACTATTACTTGGTTGGTATGATTAGTTTAATGTGTTGTAGCATTGTGATAAGATAAGTTATTAGAATTTAGTGTTTTGCATTTGTTTGATTGGGATGGGATCCTCTCGAGTTATCTTGACTGAGTTGAGGCGATATGAGTAGTTGGTTTGATCAATGGCTCGAATCAAACTTCTTTTGATTTGAGCCATAAAATCAAATCTCATAGCTCATAATGCCCCAACTTGAGTCAAGTCGTGCTTACAACTTGAGAGGATCCTTGTCCGATTGGTTGAGTGGTTGTATGAGAATGTTTTAGTTTATATTTAAGCTTGTCTAATTTTAGGATTATGGCGAAGTGTTTGATTTATTTTTAGTTAATGATGTGAGACTATGAGTGATATGTGTTAGCGAATTGATATACATTTCGTTTGGAGGATTAATTTCTGAAATTTTCTTTTTTTTACTATGATTTGGTTTTTATATTCGTACGACTGGCATAACTTAGCGTATCATTATGATAAGATAAATTGTTAGTTTCATGTTTGTGTTTTGAAGCGGTTGAGTAGCTGTATGCCTGTACTAGTATGGTAAGATATGATTTGAATTCTGTTAAGGATTTGATCTACATTTCATTATTTTAGAGGATTCTTAGTTCAGGCTTATTGTTTTTTGTTTCTATGTATATTTGTGGCTCTGTTTGTCTTTACGTCTGATTGGTACTGTATATATTAATTTAGGATTATGCTTATAGGTGATTTGTTTGAGTTCTTATTGACATGGTTTGTTTAATTTATAACTCGACCATGTCAGCTAGTTTGAATAGATTATATTTGTAGTTGGCATTAGTTGATATTGTTGCACCTAAGACATTTTAAGCGTAGTCTTAGAAGTGTTGTATTTTAGATCATTGTATGAGTCATCACTTTGTGATTTAGATCATTGTATGGGTAAAAGCTATGTCTAGATTGGTATTTTTTGCTGTATTTTGCGTGAGGCTTTTTTAACTTGTACGTCTTAAACAAAAATGATTAGACTCTGATTCGAGTCTGTGTTTTCTTGCATAATGCACTTTACATTATTTATAAGTTTATTGATTTTCGCTTGTGGAGTCAATGTTCATTTTCATATTTTATATGTTCATTTTTTTTCAAATTTTGTGGTTCAGTTTCTCCATCCGATTTTTGTAAACATATAATTTTTCAGCTCACGTTTTGCTTTTGATTTGGTTGTGTTGCTGGTTGAACCTTTTTGTAATGGATACTCCGTACGATTTTTTCAACTCATTGTAGCATTATCTTTTTGGCGAATGTTTATCGTCTGGTGTTCATGTTTGTTCATTAATATGGTTAGGTCGTTATTTGCATCTGTCATGATTGGTTGGTTAAGTTTTACACTTGCTAATTGCAGTTTACTTTATTAAAGTCGATTGTTGAGTTCTGTTTTTGAATCCTTATACATTTCACTATTTCAAAGGGTAATGTTTTCATTTTGGTGTTTTCAAAGTCGATTGTTGTCCATTAAACTAGTCATTTGTTTGAATTGTTTTAGTTGGTATGATTTGTTCAACTTATTGTAGAGTTAGGTTTTCTGTTACCGTTTCTTGATCTAGGTTTAGGTTTATGCATTGATGCAGTGGAGTTGCTGTTTGAATTTGTCATAATTGGTTTGAGTTGCTCAACAAATCATAGAGTTTGGTTTTGAGTTAATGATTTTATGGTCACAATAGCCAACTTATTAGTAGTCTGGCACTTGATAGTTATGGTTCTGTTTGAAACATTTTAGGCTGATAAGTGTTCATTGGAATAATCTCTAGGCACTATATGCGCCAAGTTTCTTTGACTTGGCTATGCAAAAATGATTGATTTGGGGGCTGTTACTCTAGTCCTTGCATTTGTTATATCACTATATGTGTTACAAAGTCCCTTGTTTTAAACATAAAGCCCATTTTGGGATGTCCATCTTTTCATAGCTTGATCCTGATTCTTTGGGGGTGAGCATCAGGGCACATTCACAAAGTCAATCCTGATATGAATGGGTGGTCGCTTTGAGACATTATGTTTCCCCAAACTGCTGTGATCAACTTTGAACATTCATTGCCAGAGGAAACACATGTATTATAATATTTGGACTCTTTGTTTGTCTTCTAAGTTACAAGTAAATATTAACTACTTTTTAGATTTGTAGTGGATGTTGTTTCATTAGGGCGAGCTTATAGGCTTATGTTGGTTGATGGGTCGCATTTGCTATTAAAATATAATGGTGATCTATGTGCAAGTTTCAAGCAAGGATCATGCCTCTTGTTAGTGATGTTAAAGCTAGGAGACCATCCATGTTACAAGTTTCAAGCAAGGATCATGCCAAAACATCAAACTGAATCATTAGTGTTATATAGTTTAATAATAATATAATGTAGTTAGGATTTTATTTGACGATAAATATGCCCTGTAAATGTGATAAGTAAACATAGCTGTATAAGTTTTCCCTATCTTTAATAGGCCGTAACTAGCCACTAGCTATGGAATTGTGTTCTGGTAGGTTTGATTAATGAATGAAAACGTAGCTGTATAAGTTTTCCCTATCTTTAACTAGCTTAAAGACCCGTGGATTCACGGGTTTTAAAGAAATATAAAAATGAGATAATAAGAAAGCAGCGAATGTAAATATATTCCATTAATATATGGAAAAAAAAAAAAAAAAAAAAAACAATGAGATATCGTGAATTATTAGATAATCAATTGAGTTTGCAACAATTAAAATAATAAGCGTTAAATGCGTTGTAATCTCAAATTTGTGGTCTTGAATAGCAAATAGCGTATGTGTAGTAATCAATTTAATATCAAATGTCAATTCCGTGCACACCTAATTGTCCATAGAAAATGTAAGTAAAGTAAGTTGTGATTCATAATCTATTATAATTTAAAATATGGTAAAAAACATGTGATATGTATATCGTACATACTTATTGAACCTTGTTCATGCGGCGTAATCTTCTTTGTGAGCGAAATTTGTATTAGTTTTAGAGATATTACCGTCGCAGTCATGACGACAACTTTCAAACCTCCTTTGCTTTTAACAGACAATTAATCGATTGTTGAGAATATGTGAGTAAATAATATATTAGATCGGGGTGGTTATTAGATACCTACATTATGTGCTCCTAACTCTTTATTACTCGATACTTAAAGCACTTGAAGAAAAAAAGAGGGAGTCAAAAACTAAAGCAAGTATTAAAAACATAGCTTATGAAGTGTAGATATTTAAAGTTTTGAAAAATGCTCACAACACTTTATTACTCGACACTATATAAACTTCGATGTATATAAATTAATTTCTTCGTATACTTTGAAAAATGCTCATAACACTTTATTACTCGACACTATATAAACTTCGATGTATATAAATTAATTTCTTCAGTATACTAATGGAGTGCGAGACATTGAAAGTTTTGAAAAGTAAGTTTGATTGAAAAAAAATCTTCATGCGATACCAAAATATAAGTTCGTTTTCAATTTGTATAAAGTTTAATAAATTGGCACTAACTAATCTATTCATCAATCAAATATCTTATTTCTCCACTAAAGTGTCTTTTGATTGGTTGAAATAGAAAAAAGACAAGTATTTTGGGACAACAAAAATTAGAAAATGAACTTATAATTTAAAACGGAGAAAGTAATATAGTAGTCACATGAAGATCAAAAATTATTTTTGAAAATTTACATGTCAAAGACTTTTAACTCATTTTAAGCCTTAGTGTTTGACTATGCTTCTTGCGAAATTATGCCATGAAAATGAAACATTTAATTACTTGTGAAACATAATAAGCATAACTAAACTTGAAAATAAACAGACCACAAACTCGGTTTCAACACGGATCTTTGTGTTAGTAGTGACATACTTCAGCGACTTTACCATGATCAAGTTGATCATTATTTCCTCTTTGGGAGTTCTCATAGAGTATCGAGAGTGAACTTGCCCATGAGTCACGAACTTAACCATGATCATCTAACACTTCAATCATATATATGTAAAATGCATCGAAGCGAACTTGCCCATGATTCAATAAAACTTAACCATGATCATTAACACTTGATATAATATTACTCATTTTGAGCGACATGCATAGTCATGCATTGGAACATGGTCAAACGAAAATTTAAAATATGTATTCATATAAAAAGATCATTTACAATCTAATCGCAAGTACTCACCTTGAGCGTGGTTAATTATTGAATGGATCATAAGCACTTGCAACAACAACTATCGACTTTGGTGTAGAGTGTAGTCCTCAAGCTGTAATTTAAAAGGCTGCTATCACGAAAGGTAAGCTTAAATGGTATATAATAGTCATTAACAACTCAATAGTCCAATTTAACGACTAAAGAACACTATAATCTAAGTTAAAACTACATGGGTTAGTGGTCATGGTATAATACATGTCATCCATGCATAAGTCTCGAAAATATATGTAGAGTAAATCACAAGAAGTAAGAATGACTACTCCAACCATAAAATTAAAATATGATCTTGTATTTATGATAGCAAAATTTGATAAACCACTTGTGTGAATGATTGCTTGTTTTTAAATGTTCATAAACTATTATTCATGTAAATCAAAGCGAAGCAAAAGGCATAAATCAAATGAATTAACCATGCGATTAGCTCTTGAATCTCGATACCTTGTTCTTGATTTGTAAACACGGTTGTTTTCAAATGCAATCAAGAACTTTCTAGATTATTGTTTATAAAATGACTTACAATGTATGAAAGCGATCCTCTAAGCCATGTCACTTTTCAACCAAATATTGTTTCTCTCAAAGTAGTATCGGTCGATTAACGAATCTTGTGAGTATGTTACCCGAACATTGAAAACTTATAATTCATATAACCACCTTCAAACGCACAACCAAACCCCTAAAAGGCTTTGTTGAAATAACGACTTATATTTCCACACTCACGAAGTTTGCGGTCTTAGGCGCATTTCATTAACTCAAAACATCAATAAAGGAAACCATTTTACCATCTATTTAAACTAAATGCAACATGCCATTAACATTCAAAGTCGAGACTAAAATCACAACAAATTACACCTACAAAGATTCAAGTATACCTAACATAACAGATCACAAGATCACTAAATTCGGATAAAAATGTACCATATTGAGGACTCACGCCACTAATTGACTCTCAAAAGGGCTAATAAAATATTCTAAATATGTTGTAACCCAATGATACACCAAACATAAAATTGGCGCATAGTATCCTTTTCCAGACATAATTTCGAGCATCTAATGCAATATCTTTGTAAGTAGTTGAATGTATCTTATTAGTATGACAATATGTAAACGATATACTCACCCATTCCAACTCATATATGGTTATGTACCTAAGCAAAGTGATTTTCTTTTAACATTAACATTTCATTTATAAAGAAATTTTGACCCGTTTGCTTTCAAAAGCTTATTCTAGATACTACTAAACCTTAAATTTTGATCCGTTTATTAACTACATGATCCACAATGATTAGACGATATGAGTAACTATTAAAAGTTTAAAACTTGTTAAATAAGAGTAAGAATTAAATAATGAGGTGACAATGATTCACTTCATACATGTATTTGAGATCTTTTGAAAATTTGCCATCCATAAATGTGACCAATTGATCTAACCAAACAAATAAAACCAATCATTGAGCACTTGAATAAACCGAAGGTTTTTCAATAAGGATTCGTTACTGGTATGACCCGTGTACCCTGTTTTGACTAACGTACCACATGCCAAAGCTATTAAGTCTACTTTATTTTCCTGAAATGAATATAATGTGTCAAGCAAAATATACATACATAGAAGGATAGTATGAGAACATGGTGAGCTAAAGTAAAACTTACATTATTGAGCACAAATAATCATCATGATAAGCAACTTATCGTCATCATACAAACATTAATGACAATATATCTATAACCTGATCAAGGAGGCGTGTAAAAAATCTCTTTTAATATTAGTAGCAGAGTATGTCAAACATGGGTTTGGTGTGAGAACAAAATACAAAAAAAGAAAAAAAAAATGAAACATGGAAAAAAAAATGTATAACAGGTAATTAACACTTAAAGATAGTAAACTAATACAAATTTCCTAACCATGGGCCATATTTACATATCGAAAAAATGAAACATGTTATTTTATGAAAAGAAACATAATAAGGAAAAGTAAAATCTTGCACAATGATATCCTTCACATGAGTAAGGATTACTTCCAAACCCACTATGCATTACATAATTATCATGAATAAATATAAACTTAACTTGTCCGTAATGATATCCTTATAATATAGATCAACCGAAGATATTTTACTGACCAAAATCGGGAATCCTAAACCACAATCTGCAGAGAGAAAAAAAAGAAGCCATATGAACAACATGATTAATCAAAACAAAGACTACTCCAAACTATCCCAAATTTTCAAGTGAAGAAAGGCTTAATATTTACCTTTCAAATTGGGGAAACTGCGTTTATGTTTCTTTTGGTCTTTGTTTTGGTATCATCACTTACGTCTACAATTATAAAAAAAAAAAAAAAAAAAAAAAAAAAACTTTGAATCAAAAGCGAAATGTAGAACAATTACATTGATTATAAATTCAATCCATAAAACACATCTATTATAAAAATCTATTCATGGATGTGATTTACAATTTTTATTGGGTTTACAACACACAATTGAATTGAAACCCAAAAAGAACTTGAATAGGCGTAATAAAACAACGAATAACTTACAAATTATGCGACAATATATAATTCATTTGAGAAGGAATACTGTGACAATATATAACCAAAACATAGATCGAAACTCTTTTTTTCTTTTGAATCGGTGATATGGAATCATGCAGAAGAGATGTTGTATAAGGGTTTTATAATCGGTGAGTGGAGAAGATTGGTGTATTGAAGAAGACTGAATAATAGTTTTTTGTAGATGAGATCGAAACTGCCATATCATTTTGAATTGGTATTGAATCTAATTTAGAATGGTTAACATTTAATGTAGAATCGAAACTCCCTTTTGTGTTCATTATATGAAGATGCGTATCAAAGAAGAATAGTGGTGCATTGGGTAGCGGTACAATTTTCTCTAATTATGGAAGTCGCGTCACAACATTAATTGATTGAAGAATGAAGAAGTGTTATACCTACCAAAATATTGTCCAATAGTATAAGAGACACATCACAATATTAATTGCATTCGTCTTTAATGAAGTGATAAACTCTTGTTTATTACTATACGTCACTTTAAATAAGTGTCAGGTTTGACTTTTGGTCAAATTGGATCAACTTTGACATATCTATTTTTCGAGTGTTATATAATCTTGATGAAAATATATGAATTGATTGGGTTTTAAGTGTATTTTTCATTAATATAGTTTTCATCAAGTATTACATAACACACAAAAATATTTACGGTCAGTTGAGCGATTTACTACGAAAAGTCAAAAACACTGCTATTAAAGACGGAAAATATTAGATAGATATGCCGTAATGACGGGGAAGGAAGCCCTCTCTGTTTCGATGGAAAGGTGGGAAGGGTGAATAAGTAAACATATGTTCAACGTCTTGATTGATTATTGTACAAGCAACACACTTCATAAACAAAGACCTTAAGACTAAAAAATACTCTGCATGATGCAAGAGGGGCCTATGCAGGAAAAGCCTTTATGCTATGGTTACGTGAAATTACACTGAAAGCTACTGTAATAAATCTGTAGATAAAAAAGTCCATCATAGTAGCCTCTAGCTAAAACTTTCGTAAATCTGTCCTTGACCAAGTTAGCCTCTAGCTAAAACTAAAGATAAAATCATATTTCTTTATGCTAAAACTGAAAATATTACTGTAGTTGTTACCTTTAATACAGGTATCAAGTATATTTATGACGCACTAAAAAAGGGTCGACCGTATAGTGTGGTCCAAAGTCTTAAGACATTCGATATAAGGCGTAGTTCTATATAGAGTGTTTGTCATTAACCTAATTCAAATGGTGTAAGTATTTTCGAATTTAATATTGTAAAACTATAAGTTTATTTGGCGTGTAAGTTACAAGAAATGCATAGTTGTATGTATGTGCCCATCTCGGTAAAACGATAGGAACTCATAGTCACAAAAATGCCATTAGCAATAATTATTTTAACAACAATAGAGAAATCGTTGCTAAATTGTGCATTTAACATCTAATTTAGCAACAAAATTGTTAACAGGGCTGCAATTATTTTAGCAACAAAAAAAATTAGTTGGTAATTCTACAAAAGATCATAAATATTTGTTGCTAATTTAGCAAACCACTAAGCGATTTTGTTGCGTTATCAAATTAGCATTGGCGAATTAGCGTCGATTGATCTTTGGTTCTTCAATCGAATGGTCTAAATTTTGAATGCAACGAAATTGCTTGTCGTTGCTAAATTGACAACAAATATTTATGATCATTTGTTAAAATACCAAGCAATTTTTGTTGCTAAAAAATAACAACTTTGTTAATAATTTTGTTGCTAAAATTAGATGCTAAATGCATAATTTAGCAACCATTCTATTGTTAAAATAATATTATTAATGTCATTTTTCTAGTAGTAGTGAGTTGTCATTTAAATTTATCGTGACTTTAGTTTATAGTTATAGAGTGAGGATCGAATGAGAAATATAGTAATTAAGATAAGAAAGATAAAAAGAAATTACAACCACAAATTTGAAATGGATCTATAAAAATAGATGCATTTATCTATTTTTTTTTTTCTTATTTAAAATATATGGCTAGTATTTTTTTTCATTCTTCTCATCTTAATAATTTTTCTCACTAGATCCATTCCCTACAGTTATAACTATTATACTGTGTTGTATGTTGTACTAGTCGTGAATAAGTCTTCTAAACAGTTATGTTAGTTCTCTAATTATTTCTGTAACGCAAAACTGAATGTATTCAAAAGATGCTAAAATGTCTCTTTCAAAATAAAAAGGAAGCTAAAATGTCATTTAAACGGTCTAAACATCTCCACAATAATGTAAATATACTAATATTAACTACCATACTCAAATACTTTACAACAACTCATTAATAACGATCACAAAAATATCACATAAAATTTGTCTTTTAAGCTTTTCCAACACACTGACCAAATTTCTTTTGGCATGATTGATGGTGGGAAGGTGGAGTTATTAGTGAAATGGTGACCAATGATATTGTTAATAGCACTCATTTGGATGGTACAGACAAAGTCAGTGATATGGTTGAGAACGGTAAGTGGAAATTGCAAGATGAATGGAACAGATGGAACAGTAGATGTCTAGTTATGCAAATAGTGCCTGTACCAGTGTCGAGAAATGAGAGATGCGACAATGCTATATGGATAACTAATGAGGGTTTGAAGGTTTCATATTCTGTCAATAGACTATGGAAGGATTGGAGGCAGAGAGGAGAAAAAGTACCTTGGAGCAAAGTGATTTGGTTTTCTCAGTGTATTCCCAAACACTCTTTTATCCTGTGGCTTGTAACTTTGAGAAGACTAACTACTCAAGATAAAATCACACAGTCGTACCCTGGTAAGCAATTAAGCAAGTTCAATGTCCACTTTGTGAAGTGTGTCCTAACTCTATTGACCACTTGTTCTTTGAATGCCAATATTCAAGTACAATATGGAAGGTGATGAGGAATAGAATAAAGCAAAATGAAATGTCATGTAAATGGTTTGAGGTGCTGATGAAAACAGTGGAATTACCTTGCAATAAGTCCATAATGAGCGTTGTGAAAAGAATTGTTGTTACTGCTTGTGTCTATTACATATGAAATGAAATGAACAAGAGGTTGTTTTCAAATGTGAGAAGAAATGACTAAGAGCTAATGACAATGATTAATAACTGTGTTAGAATGAAACTTGCTAGTCTCACTATGAAGAACTCAAAACAAGTTGCAGAAGTGAGCAAGATATGGCAAGTCTCTATGAATAAAAGAAACACTGAGGAGATTCTTGTGCAAGAATGGGATAATAGCTTTCTTGGATAAGGGTCAAAAGTGGATAAAGGGGTGTTTGGATTTATGACTGGTAGTAAGGTAGATGGCTAATATCTTGAATCCTTCCTTGACTAGTCAATTGCAGTCTATGAGCTCATGTGTGTGGGTGGATGGAACAACACCATGGCTTGTGGAATGACAATTTGTACTAGGAAAGTATGGGTTTCATAAAGTAGTTTCATGTTGTGAAGTTGGAATTTAGTCTAACTACTGTTGATGTAGTTATACTGATCCAAAATTGATGGCTACTTAGAACCAGTGCTAGATTCTAAATGGCCTTTGCATATATCAGTTAGGAGATAATACTGCAGTGATGATTTTCATGATGCTGCAAACTATATGGTTTAAACCATTTATGCTTATCGTTCAACATCTGGAAGTATAAGCTGTTTAAGTCCATTTCAGCAGATGGCCTAGTAACTTGATGGCTTGTTACTATTTACATTGTCTCTCATTGTTATCATGTAGTAGGCCTTTGTTAGGCAACTGTATGGTGCAGTGAGTAGAAAATGTGAATGGTACAATTCTCATTAAAATGTAGGTTACCTGTTGAGTTGGGTAAATGGACTTGGTGGGTAACATATGATGCTTGGAATAGTGAAGATTGAAGAATGAACCTACTTGGTGAAAGATATATGTTAGCAAATGAGGCTAGGAGGGATTTCAAACAGGGTGTGTGTTCCCAGATATTGACGTCATTTAGTTATCTAAAATGAAAATGTAGGAATCTGGTATAGCTCCTATTTGGAGAGGTTGGGTGGCTATAGCTTGCATATTGATGCCTAACCTTCTCATCCCTTGATCATTGTGGATGAAGGTTGAATAGTCTTAGGTGTGAGTTGATTATGAAATGTAGATATGGAGCTATGGTCTTGGTGCATTTAGGGTGTATTCAGAATTCTCTGTTGGGTTGTGTATAAAGCTGTCCACTATCTCTGTTTTGAGTTGTATCAGACTTAGTAGGGAGCTTATCAGAGATATATGCTTTAGTTGTATTCAATATGATGCAGTTAACGACACATAATAATACAACCACCAGCCATTCAATTATTGAGGGCGAAAATGGCTTTTTCTATCTTATATGCTTTATTTTGAACTTTATAGGTCACTAGTTTTACAAACACAAGTAATATAGAAAGAGATAAGGCGGATGAACAAGTAAAACACACACACACACGATATAAAATACGGTTTAGGCGTAGAGCATATGTGAAGAGAATAACTTGAACAACCAACCTCAAATGAGGGTTTACAAGAGATTTATAGGAGGAAGCTAGGCAACACCCTAGTTCCCATCCTTTCTTATATGGGCTTGGGCCTAAGCTTATGGGCCTTCTACATAAGCTAGACCTTAAACAAACATAAAGGCCATAATAAGCTACCTATTACATATGAAATATAAATACTTGAAATACGCTTTAGAGTGATTCCAACAATCTCCCTCAAGTATATATGAATGTAAACGTGAAGGCGTTGATGTAATAGTAGCTTTGACGCTCATCGACATTCTTCTTTCTTGTGAGAAGAATTGCCTTGAATCGAACAATCTCCCTAGTGTAGAGAGATAGTTTTCTTTGAGCGGTTTTGCTTTGACGCCATCTTAAACTTTGTTCTTTGATCATTGTTCTTGTGGTGAAAGTGATAGTATGTTGTTGTTCGCATCAATCGCTTCAGTTCCGCTTCACGCTCCAAAGGTTCCACGCCATTCTTCAACATGCTCACACGCCTTTGATGTTGGAAATCAATATCGATGAAGTTCTTTAAGTCTTTGACTTTGTAGATTCTTTGATTTGATGAAGAATCATTTCGACGGTTGTGTTGCATTTGAATAGAACTTCCATTAGTGATGATGTTGGCGTGAGCATGAGAAGAATCAAGACGATCATTCCGCCCGAGCTTCCATAAGAAGAAAACATTTCAAACGGTTAGTAATAAGCGTGTTTCCAGACTTACAAGTTTGAACTTCGAGAGTGTTAACAAAGATAGTGTGAAAACACAACTCTAATTTTACAAAGGCCGCTCTCGAACCGGAGTCCCACAAGTGAGATAACGCGATGTACCAAGTACATCTACAGCTCGATGAGTCGCCGAGGTACACCAAGCATCACCTCACGATCAGACCGTTTGAGACACACCGCGTAATCCACGGGAGTTACCGGCGACCGCCGTGGTCGTTTGATGTTGACCCGGCAGAGTTTCCATTCAATCACCGAGGATCACGTAGTGAACCTCTCATAAATGTTCTCGATGATTGCTAAGATCCGTGAAGGACTCGATATGAACCATCGAATCATCAAGATCTTATTTGTTGATCAACAAGTGATGAAATGTCAAGTGTTCCTAAGAGATCTTTTGATGAATCTCGTGGCTCTAGACTCAATAGTGTTTTGGTTTTCCCGAGCGGAGACTAGGAGAGGGTCTCCTTCTTCAATACCAACGATCTCTAAGAGAAAGCCAATAGTTTACGAGGGTTCCCCGTGAGAATGAAACAAGCTTTCGCTGAGAGAAACTTGAGTGGCTAAGAAGGTTTAGTGCATGCGCCATCGGGTCCATGACGACTTTTAGTCTTCAATACGGTGTCACTAAGTGACAACCAAGAGTATATGAATTGAACCCGTGTCCGCCTCTAAGTTGAATAACTGAGGGCTATTTCTTTTCACCCTTTACTTTACATTTCTTTTGATTCTTCAACTCCTTCTTTCTCCGATTCTCATTTTCTCCTTTTACAATCATACCTAAGGACTTCTAAGTACTAACTATTTGTGATGTCCTTGGGTAGATCCTCCGGCTCAAGGATCATAGGACGGTTATTCCTAACCTTAGTCACCTTATAACTCCATGACTAACCTATGTTGCCATTAAAACCATCTGTTTGTGAAACATCTCTCAAAGGGTTTGTAAATGAAAACATGTTTGAACCATCGTGAGAGATAGGATTTTGCATAAATACCCTCCACATGTGCTTAATAGTTTTAACGGTTAAATGCACAATGAGGAAAGAGCGCACATTTTGAATTGATCCACTCGAGATAGACAATCCTCGCGAGACACGGTTACGTTGCATAGTTAAAGAGTTACATTGTCGCCTTTTAGGTGACAACTAGCTCTAATAACTACCTTGAAGGTGTAGACAATCCTAAAGGTTGTCATACCCACGAGTTCATGTCTACCAAGAGTTTCGAATGGTACATTCTACTCGGACAAGTCCTTTGCGAGACACGCTTACATTACTAGCGAACTAGTTTGAAATTATTACCCGTCCAGACAAGTCTTTTCGAGTTACAAACAGCTGTAGTACCGTCAATTCGCTGGTTAAGTCCGAGGTACATGATTCATTTGCATTTTGTACAACATATTTCTTATCACACAATTTTCTCCCTCAAAATGGCATAAAAATGTTATTTTTGAACGGTTGACAATAAATATGACCATTTCGAGTGTCATGGGAAGATGACCACTATGAACAATTTGTGAACAAAGTTTTAATTCAAATACTTCCCTCAACTAGTGATATAAACGGTTGAGGTTTTGAAAATCATACGGGAAGTACTTGTCTTTTGAGCAAAACCTTGAAAAGTGAAAGGTTTGATAGGTTTTACTCAAAATAAGAAGCTTTCGCTCCTTTTATAAGGATTGTGGCATCGAGGCGCACTACGTGGTCCTTTCTTGACAATTACGGGTTGTACATCGTTATATGTGCACAAGCCATTTACATATATAATCATACATCCAAATTTGTAATGAAAGAACCAATTCAAGGGGTACCGTGAAGTGCGTGATGTTCCTGTGAGTGCGTAAAGGGCGTTGAAAGCCGGTTATGTTAATCCTGGTCGACCACCAACATAGCTCTCCAATCGTCTCGAATCGATCCCTTCGAACAACCTTTCATCAATCATTGTGATGATTCGCCTCACATCCCTCCTTTCCCGAGAATTCCAGCCGCTTAGAGACCCAATTTTCGCGATATCCTTCAACTCAGACGCCAATCCGTCCCTAACCGCCTTCAAAGTATGATCCCGATTTTTCAAGATCACTACACGCCATTAAGCGCTTTGAAGTTCATCGCGTAAACAACTCCAAAGGTTTGCCGATGAGCGATATTGAGATAGCCGATTAATGTCGGAAGATCAAGCGTTGGAGGAGTGAGGTTGACACGCGCTCGATAAGATTCAACAACCACCGGATATCTTCTACACGCTCATTGATCACAATGCGCCTAATGAAGATGAGAAGTGACTTGATAAATTCACGTTGAACTTCAACGAGAATTGTCTCATACGACCCGTACTTTGGCAAGGTACATGTCTTCGATGTCGCTGAGGACAAATTCTCAAAGTCGCCTTCGAGAATGCATAGTCCTGCTCATCTTGTCGCTTGACTATGATATTCTTTAAGAAGGTGTAGTCCCACTTAGACTTGAGATCAACGTGTTTGATGGCCACGATGTCCTTAGAACCGCATACATCGCGTGTTGAGACTTCAACCGTGCACTCGTAGTAGATTCTTCGCGCTCGTGCCAATGATGAATCCCATACAATGCATCTCGGTCAGATGCTTGCACGTTGTTAGAAAACAAGCGAGTTGCACGCCTCGATAGCTATGCGTTTGAGTAAATAGTCACGGAAATGGAAGAGTCAACGATGTAGCGATTTTCGCGAACCATCGCTACCTGTAAGAGAAAATCCGTGTCTCGTTAAAGAAGTATCCAAGGGAATCCGTGGTTCATCCGTTTGGCCAATGGTTGGTAGGGGTTTGGTCCAATCGGTGTAATATGGAGGGTTGTCCCTTGTGTGAAGTCAATGTTTGCTTCCGGATTGAGCCAATCCATGTTGTTAGACATGGCTCGAGCGATGTTCTCAAGATGATATTCGACCGAGGGCGCTTTCGAGTTGTCTTTTAGAAGTTGAAACGCTTCATTCTTGATTCGCTCAACTCGATTTCGTCATTTTCTTCACATGGAACTTTTCTTGCAAAAGTTTTATGTGCTCCAATGTAGAACCATCTACCAAGTCTTGACCTTCTTCGTGGTAGGAGTTTGATTGACAAGTGTGGAGAACCATTCAAATCTACGGTTTTATCGTCATCAAGCCATGATACGACTTCAGCCGAGTCGCCTTCTTCTTCTTTTGGAAGGTCTTGATGATGATACCGGTTTCGCACTTGTTTGGGTGAGGTGGGTTGTTGTAGGGGCTCAAGGACCTCTTCATCGTCACCACCCGTATACTCAAAGTAATCACCGCTTTTTGAGTCATGGGTGGTAACTCGAATCGTCCCGAGGTTTATCAGAGAAGACCGAGGTGGAGGAGACTTCGTTGAGAAGAAGTCCGCTGTGGAGGAGGTGGCATCAAGAAGATTCACCGATCGCTTTCGACGCTTAGGTGCGAGTCCTTGTCTTTATCCTTATCTTCATCGCCTCTAGGACGCTTCAACTTTTCTCGCCTCAAATCTACAAGCTTCTTGAAGTTGGTAGTCTAGCAATGCTTGATACAATTTTGCTTCTTCGAGTTGAACATTGCATCGTGGTGACATTTGTGTAACAAGCTTGGCCACCAATTCATTGTTAGAGAAAACCACCGGATCGATGGATTGATTGTGACGGTTAAAGGTGTTGATCGAATAGTTTGCTTGGCGATCCGCATCGATTTGGATAAAGTTGTCCGTGAACAACTCCTTTGTGACTTTAGGAACGATCTCAAGGTACTTTTAGTGTAGCCTTCGATCATTTCGCTCAGCCTCCCGACGATGACTTCTCATGAATTCTCGAATAACTACCCTTTTTTCTCGCATCTTGTCATTCTCATCATGTAAGCATCGATTTGGTCAAGATACCAATTCAACTTTCTCAGGAGCATGTCCTTCTTTCTAACTTGTTTGACAAATTTTCACAATTCTTTCATGTGTTTGAGAAATCCAAGATCGAGGTGGTTTCTTTATCGATTTGGATGATGATTTGGTTGATTTCTTTGATGGTGGTGGTGATGAATGAGATGAAGAGTCCGATGATGAGGAGACATGAGGAGACTTCGTGTCCTTAGGAGTTTCGAGGTTTCTCCTTTGAGTGTGTTGGACTGCCTAGAAGAAACTTTGTATAATCATCATCGCCATCTCTAGACTTTTCTTTCTCGCACTTCTTGGTTTCCGGTTCCTCAAAGTCATATCGATAGTATCCTCCACAAGTCGTTGTTGTTGCGAAGAGTGGTGGTACCAGCCCCTTATCGGGTTGATTAACCGCATCGAGATGGTTCAGAGTGGTAGCACCACTGAGCCTCCGGTCCACCCATTTGGTCTTTAGCAAATTCTTCACTTTGTGTTGGTGTCTAAGGTGTTTGACTTTCTTCTTGTACACAATTTCCGTGGCTCTTCATCACTCTCCGAGCTTTCATCATAAGGTACAAGTGCGGAGTCTTCCTTTTCTTTTATCGCTTGAGGACTTGAGGTTTTGCACCGACGGATTGTCATCCTTGCGCTTCGCAGTAGGTAATCTCTTCATCTCGTGTCAAGATCTTCGAGCTTTCGTCCAAAAGCTTTTTTGCGGTTCGGGCTTGGGGATTGGGATGGGAGTAGCTTCCTTTACGGAACAATCCTTTAGAAGGAGGATTCCTTTAGGAAACTTCCTTTGACTCACAAGATTTGTTGCGCTTCCTCGCACTTCCTCTTCTCGGTTCTCCTTATGTGTGTTCCAAGATTTTTCGTCGAGATGACCAACTTTGCCTTGTCTAACCGCCCAGATACCTTTTGTACGCTTCGAGCTTTCGACATCTTCGCTAGAAGGAAACTGCAACACAAAGACCTTGTTTCTTTGTAGACGATTCCTTGATTCTCGAAGATAGAATAGGCTCCGCCAACATATCGTGATTGTCGGGTCATTGAGCCTCTGGGAATATCGTGATGAAGTCCAAGTGCTCTCGGATCAACAGCTTAGTATATCCGATGTAGGGAATCTTTGAGCCAAGCTTGTTGAGAAATGACATCATGTCATCCCAAATCGAGCTTCGATAGCGATGTGTTTCATGTTGACCAATGCCCAAAATATTTGCGCTCCATGAGCTTAGGATGCTCATAGCCACCGCCACGACCGTAAATGACTTGGTGATGATCATGTAGAGAGTTCTCCATGGTTGAGGAATACTCTTAAGCTCTACGTGAGAATGCTTGGTGATTACTCCCGTAGCCTCGCCATAACCGATATCGATTAAGAATTGGAGAGTGAGCTCTTCAAGAGTGTGGCATATAGTTTGGTTGGTTCGACTGTGAATTAGGAGAACAGCCCTTAAGTCTCGCAGTGTAATGGTGACTTGTTTGTGATTCGTAGTCACCGTCACAAAGCATCCGTCCTTTGACCCTTTCCATAGTGTTCCGTAACTGCTGGATATAGATCTCGTGAACAGCTTGCAGAGTGAGTGAGCATATTCTCGATACGGATGAGTCCTCGTAATATCAATAGCAATTAAACACGAAGACTCGAGCAAGTGAGGGTGTCAAAGTCAACACGGAGATTATTCTTTCCTATCTTCATTGGATAGCCATAAGGATAGATGTCAAGAATGGAGAGAACTTCGATGCATCCACATTCATTTGTTCACCATGTCGTGATCTCAAATAACATTAGCCAAAAGAACCAACATATCGAAGACATAATGTTAGTCAATGTAAGGTCTTATTGTCTAGTTATTGAATGTACAAAGGTCAATGATTGTTACGAGTCCTAAGTCACTTGTATGTCCAATAGTCCAATGACGCCGTGAAATGTTTCATGAGTTAGTTAACTTTAAGTTTTAAAGTTTATTTTATCACTTATTGTTCACAACATATCAAACGATTTAAGTTTATTAGTGACATTAATGGATTCGTGACGATATGATTAGTTTATTTACAAGTTTGTACACGTAACAATTCATAACGAAGGTATGATCCGTGCTTATGCGTAGGATTGGTAAAGTTATGCGAGACGTAAATGATATATGCGAGGCGTAAACTTACGCCAGGATCCTAACTTACGCGTAAGAAATATTACGAGTAAGAAAAATGGACCTTATGCGTAGAGGTTACGCAGAGGCATATATTAACCTTACGCGTAAGGCTACCGTAAGAGTTGACCTTATGCGTAGAGGTCATCGCACGCATATCCTTCATGTGATACGCCGTAGTCCCATATGTAGAACCTTATGCGTAGAAGCTACGCCAGAAGACTAATCTTTACGATAACATGCTACGCGTAAGGTGATCCTTATGCGTAGAGTTACAACAACCTTGATTCTGAATTTTAAGTGTAGCAAGCCCGAAATAAATTCATCAAATCATCAATATTAACACAAAATTCATTTTATAATGAGCAAAACACAATTGCACGCTTTAACAGCAGTTAGCAGAAAAACTTACGCGTAGTCTAAACCCTAAATCTACGCGTATGAAATCTAGCCATGGAATATGCACAAAGCTTTTTCTCGTAGTTTAAGAGTGTTGAGGAGTCTTTATACCAAGTTATAACACTTAACTCGTTAGAATCAACAGCTACCAAATATTATGAACTTTAAACCCTAAATCCAAAATGTTAACCAATTCGTGTTTCGGGTGGTTAATAACCATGGAAATCATTAATTCAACCACTTAAGACTATAACCCAACAATCTTTTATACCAAAACACTTCACATTTGAAAACCCAAATCGACACATAAACCCTAATTTTGTAAATCATTTAATTCGTGATTTCGGGTAGTTTTGATGATTAAAACTGTATCATTGATGTGTTAGAAACGCTTTGACACTATTCTTTAACCATAAACACCCATCTTGATCATGTGTTCATACACATATGCGAGACCACAAAACGAGATTATACAAAGTTTTAACCGTTGGATTTTTGAAAATTCAAAACCATTGCTTAAAAACATGTTGTAAACACGAAATCACTTACAAAATGATGATCTCAAACACGGATTACTTGAGTGAATTCTATGCGAGGATGGTTTTAGGTTTTGAGTAATAAATGAGAAGTGAAAAGTTAGTGGGGGTGTTTTATTAAAATAACTTTAAGGTTTTGACAGCTTTGGTCCCTCCACCTTTTCCTTTTTCAAACAAAGCCTTTTAACTTCCATTTTGGTTACCAAACAAAGTTTTTAGGAAAGAAACTTGACGACACTCCCCCGACTTAAGAAAACCGATGAAAAGTTATTAATTTTAGTCCGAGGAGTGTCATTGTACCGTAAACTTCACCACCATTGTTAAAAGAAACAACCGGATATGATAACATGCAAGTACACGATGTTTTGAAACGGTTAAGAGATTATTTTCTCCCTCAACACTTGATCGGAAAAATATCGAATTTTGAAAGATTAAAGTGTTGACGGAAGAAATGTACTTGCCATGTTGAAAGAAAGATAGATTAGAGAATATTTTTGTTGTTTTATCGGATTTTATATTTTTGTATTTTGTTTTGAAAAATTATTTACAAAAGATGTTTTGGTGTTTGATGTGTTTTAAGACTGTTTTAAGAGGTCATCCAATTCCTCTTGAGTCAAACACCTCATACCAATCCGTGGATCACTCATTAAACCTAGCGGGAGGCAAGGCTTTGGTGAGAAGATCCGCCAATTGGTATTCAAGACCACAAAGTATAATTCAACGGCACTGCTCCACGTGGTCCTTGATGAAATGATAGCGTAGATCGATGTGCTTTGATTTCGAGTGTCGAATCGAGTTGCACGAGATTGCAATGGCACCGATTGTCGCAAAGACATCGATTCTCACAACACGTAACCATAGTCTTTGAGTTGTGTTCTCATCCGATGACTTGAGCACAACACGCGGACATGGCTACATATTCTCGCTCGTTGATGACAATGATGTACAATCCGCGCTTTGATTGCCAAGACACCGCTTATCACCGAGAAATTGTAGAGCTCCCGAGGTACTTTTCCTCGAGTCTAAGCATCCGCGTGGTCGTCATTCAAAAAGCGATTAGTTCAAAACCGTAATCCTTCTGATACCGATCCCCAAGTTAATGGTTCCCTTGATGTATCGGAGGATTCTTTTAGCCTCGTAGAGGTGGGTTTCAGCTTGGTCGCGATCGATAACGGAGCATAGATAAACGGCAAAGACAATATCGTCTCGCTAGTCGTTAGATACATGAGGACCCAATAATACTTTCGGTATTTGGTAGGGTCAACTAATTTCCCATGTAAATCGCGCTCAGCTTCTTGGTATGAGTCATTGGTGTGGCATAAGTATCATGTGTTTTCATTCCAAATTTGTTTAACAATTCAAGGGCATATTTGATCGACTCAAGAAAATACCACGGGTGATTGATGAACTTGCAGCCCTAGAAAGAACGCGAGTTCACCCATCATGGACATTTCAAAATTTTTCTTCATTAGTTTTGCAAAAGCGGTTGAAAACTTTTATGTGTAGACCCAAAATGATGTCATCCACGTAAATTTGAACAATTAAGATATGTGCCCGTGATATTGTATAAAAGAGTTGGGTCAACCGATCCTTTGGTGAAATTATTAGCAATGAGGAAAGATGATAGCTTATCGCATCATGCCCGAGGGGCTTGTTTGAGACCATAAAGAGCTTTGTTCGCTTTGTAGACATGGTTCGGGAACTCGTGATCAACGAATCCATCCGGTTGGTCGACATAGACCGCTTTTAAGTTGTCCATTGAGAAACGCCGCTTTGACATCCATCCGATAGACCGTCATATTCATATGAGTCGCGAACGCGAGAAATATCCGAAAAACCTCAAGACGAGCAACCGAGCAAAAGATTCTTCAAAGTCTATTCCTCTTCCCGACGATAACCCTTAGCAACTAGACGTGACTTGTTTCGATGACGCCCTTCAAAGATCCAATTTGTTTTTCCAACCATTTTAGACCAATGACGAGACCCCGCTGGTCTTTCAACCGCTCCCATACTTCAAGACGCTTGAATTGGTTGAGTTCTTCCCGCATGGATTCAATCCAGCTTGTCTTTTGTCATTGCGCCTTTAATGTTTTTAGGCTCGATTGGCAGATGTGAGTGCATAAATGCAATGTTCACCATCCGTGCGAAGACGTTGTCTCGTAACGATCGGTTGATTCGGGTTGCCAATAATGTTAGCCGAGGATGGTCTTTTGTCCATCGGTGTGTAGAGGGTTGATGTTGGTATACATTGTGCGATTTCGAGGATTCAAATGGTTTGTTGAAGATTCCGCGACATCGGGTGCAAGCAGCTTCATTAGCAAACGGGTTGAAGAACGATTTGGATCAAAATCTGCAGTGGGGGTACTTCATTCGTAATATCATCACCGTTCATCATTGTTGGAAGCGTGTGTTCAATCTGCTGTGTTTGAGTCAATCGTGTAGGTGCATCTTCAACAAGAGTTGTTGTAGCAGTGTATCGTATAGGAATATTATCGTTGTGCAATGAAACAATGGATACACCGAGCACGCTCATCAATATCGCCACGTAACGTAGGAGCAAATAACCTTTCCATTTGTTGACGAGTTAGTGGGGCTTTGTTCACCGATGATGGGGTTGAGGAAGTTTAAACGGTTGTGACCGGTTCTAAGTCGTTATACTCGTAAGCCATTTCCGTGAGTTCATCAAATGAGCATGAATCGCTTCCATTACCTCCTTAGTTCGACGATTCCGATTCGAAACCTTTAGAATTGTCGCAGATCCAATAAAGACTCCAATATCGCTTTGGCTTTGAGCTTTCCAAAATCATCACGATCATTATTCGGATAGCAGAGGGATCCAAACACATGAAAGTGTTTGAGGTTCGGTTTATAGTTGTGGACAAGCTCGAAAGGTGTTTTGTTGTATGCTTTGTGATCATAGAACGGTTTTGAGTATAGCATGCAGAGATACGCCGCCCATAAGTAACTGGAAGTTTAGCATTGATTAACATTGTTCTTGCAGCCCACTAACGCTCGGTTTCGCTTTCAACAACTCCGCTTTGTTCGTGTGTACGCAATAGATGTTTGATGTCAATTCCACTTTCTCATAGAATTCACGAAGGGTTTTGTTAACAAATTCAGCCTTTGTCTGCTCGATTATCCCGACGGTGTTATGGAGTCGAACTCGTATTTTTGTGAGAAAGGTGATGATCATTTGTGGAGCTTGGTCTTTGCTTCAAGAAAGTAGACCCAAGTCCATCGTGAGTAGTCATCAACAATTACTAAGATGTAGCGTTTGCCATTGATCGCTTGCACGCAGATCGGGCCACACAAACCATGTGAAGAAGATGAAGCACATGTCGAGAGTCGTGTTCCACCTTTGAAGGAAAATGAGCACGAGTGCTTTTCCCTTGTTCACAGTCGAGCAAAGGTGATCTTTGAATACCGGAATCGGGAGTCCTTCAACTAGTTTGTGTCGAGCAAGGTTGGTGATGGTTTGAAAGTTTAGATGAGAGACGACGTGCCATAGCCGTGATTTTGTAGATGTTGCCTTTGAAAGTAAGTGATGGGAGAGGAAGCAACCATGTCTTGCATAGAGATAGTGTAGAGACTAGAATTACGCGAGCCGACATAAGGTCATTTCCTTGTAGATCACGAATGAAACAAGTTTTCTCCCCGAAAGCAACCTCCAAATCTCCATCACAAAATTGACCCATCGAAAACAGACAGACCGAGGCCTTCCACATAGTAAACCCCGCTAATTTCGATGTTCCCATTGACATAATCTCCAGAGCCCATGATAGTCGCAAGTGATCGCTCCCGAACCCGACAAAGCCAATGAACTTTGCAATAAAGTTTGATAACAGCTTAAGGTTGCTCGTCATGTGTCGGGAACATCCGCTATCAACAATCCAGAGAATGATCTCAGACACCGCATTACACACATGCATTTACACGATGGAATAGAAGTAGATGTGGAACCCAAATGTTAGAGGGTTCCAAGGTATATTAGACATACACACATTAATAATTTTAGGCATCCATTTAAATCCTAGTGTGTTATATATCCATTTCGCCATCTATAACTACTCTTTGCTTTAGTCTTAGTGAATGCACTAGGTGGTACTACATTCTTAGGAGGTGAAACCGAGCTACTGTGACAAAGAATGTTTGCCTTAGAATCTAAAGAAGGCGGTCTACCAAGCACGACTTAGAATGATTAGTGGGCCTAGAGGTATTCCGATTCTTAGGATTCCGTAATCGAGATTATAGCTTTAGCAACACATTTGTCATGACAATCGAATTCATACTTTTACGACAAATAACACAAGGTGCATCGATCAATATCAAAAGTACTTAACGGTTTAGCATACGCTACATCACTATTTCTATTACATTTGCCGACGCAACATCTATAGTGGAAGCAACATGAGTCTTATTCGTAGTCCTAGGGTGTTCTTCTACTTTAGCATTCCTTATTGATCTTTTCTTAGGTCGCAACTTCCTATTCTTCGATTGAGTGCTCCTAGGTCGTGAAGTGCGGACGCTTGGAAAAGACGCAACTATTCTGTTTCAAGAGAGGAAACACGTTAGCAACTTGTGATTTGGCAAGAGGGATTCTAGGTTCACGATTACTAAGTGTGACCGGTGCTAATCTCTTAATCACGGTAGGCGGAAGTTGTTCATACTTTCCTAACATTTCCTTAACTTAGAGATAGTGTGAATCAAATCTTGATTTTCGTAATCTAATATTACCAAAGAAAATTCATGACTTCTCTAGTGTGAGCAAGATAGTGATCAAGTTCGTTAGATGCTTCATGACGAGTCTTATTGAGCAAATCAAATATGACACCATATTCTGCTTAACTTTTGAAAGTTCTTGTTCATATTTTGAGATTTGACTTTTCAAAGACACGCTTTGATCATCCAGCTTGCTCAATTTTAGGATCGAAGATTTTGCACTCAACCGAGCGATTTTCTTTTGAAAACTAAGTTGATGATTGTGAATATCTTTTCACACCAATGAAGACGACGCTTGGCATTGTAAATTTCGTTGAGTAATCGCTTATTTTCGCTTTTAAAGACTCGATCCAAGCACATTATCGGTGTTCTCAACAGCTACAACATTTTCAACAATATCGCAGAGATATAATCGATGCATATGGCAAAGAATGAAACAACACAACATTATGGACATCAAGACAGATAAGGTCTTCCAAGAGTCGATCAACATCTTTTCTCAAAAGTTTTTTTTTCGCTTAGTATTAGAAATAGATGTTTCGCTTTTCTAAAACGACCTTCATAGTTCCAAGTTCCTTATGAAAATCCTGCTCCTGTGCTAATGCACAACTTTTCAAGTTTTTAACATTAGGTAAAAGATTTTTCCAAAAATGTCTCTTTGTTCTCGCGCCAGAGGCGATTGAAAGTGTTCAATTTTGATTTCGTAACGATATTCTATCTCATGTTGTAAAATTTTGAGGTCACCATGAAAATGTCAAAATATCTAAGAATATTTCGATTTTCGTGTTTTGAGTTTACTTCACTAATTGAAGGTAAAGGACCATAAGTTTGTGCATAACTGCTTTGGGATTAACATTAGAAGACTCGTGTGTTTTGATGATAACCCTGGTGTGTTAGAAGAATCCGCTGGTGTGACGAAGTGACCGCTTTTATAATTAAAAGGTTTGTTGTAAACAACGCTTTTTAATTTTGATCGACTCGCCTTTCGCATCTAATTCCTCTTGACGATGATATTCAACAACACTCATAACAAGATTATCAATTTTGTATTTCGTGACCGAAACTTCGTGAGTTGGTTTGAATGTTTTAGTGAAAGCTTTGGTTTGTAATCGCCAGATTTTTCCATATCCTTTTGATTGGGTTTTAAGGTAAACTTTTCAATAGTCATATCGATTCACCATGTTTGTAAACAATGCTTTAAACTCTTTAAGTTTGTTTTGTGTCGATAATTTCTTCAAGAAGGTCATCTACCCGATTCGTTGAATGCTTTTGTATGCGGAGAACTGCTTTTGACAATTTAACAACTCAAATTTTAGCTTTTGATTTTCCAAGGTGAGAGCGTTAATTTGCTTTTTATGTTCATGTTTCAGCTTGTTCTAATTCGCACAACAAAGCATTCTTCGAGGCGGCTAGATCACGATCCTGCTTTCTAAATATTTTTCGCTTTGATGAGATTTTGCAAAGCGGCTTCAAAACCTTTTTCACGGTTTTCTTGAGTTTTGAAAAGTTGAGTTGCATTTGTAAGCATTCAAAATCCTTGGTTAGCAAAGGCATTTTTACTTTTAAGGTCCGATTTAATGCAACACATTCAAGAATTTGGGATTGTTGGTCTTTAGCAATGTAACAAGATCCGATGAGGCAAAGGTTCAACGTGTTCAACGCGAGTCACAACATGATCATTATGTAGATCCTCAAGTATAACCACGGAGTCAATTTGATTATCAAGGGAAACCATAAGGTCATCCGATCGCCAAATGTAACTACGGGTTTATTTGAAAATCGCCGAATGAGATGTAGATGACTCATTTTGAACATTCTGAGCGCGCCGAATTCAGATATTGATGGAGATATTAGTTCGATATGATGATGGTTTGTTCGGCACCGAGACAAGCCATCATGTCATACATCGGGCCTGTTTCACTCATGTGTAACTCTTGCATATTAGCCATCAACATAATAAATGATTGGCCTCGCAAGTCCTCCATATCATCATCTCGAGTCTCAGATCCGCCATAAAGCTCGTTTTGTCCGTGAGAGATCCACCACTTCATCCTTAAGAGCCAAAAGTAAAGCCTCTTTGAAATAAGCACCGCCCTAGTCCTCGGCTTTGGGCATGCATTAGCTGTGTGTCCCTTCTCATTGCGCTTGTAGCATCTAAGACCATTTAACCGATTTTGAGCATTTCTGCTCCACCACTGAGCTCGTTGTTATTCCTACCCACAAGATTAAACCCTTGACCACCGCCCATCCGACGACCATAATCACGATTTCGAACTTCAACACGCCCATTGTTCACAACAACTTGAGTCCGTGTGTTAGATGAGGAACGAATACGATTGTTGGATTTGTTGGTGTAACGCCAAAAGCATTAGCAATCATCACAAATCCTTGTTGCAATGCTTCGAACGGATCGATTTTCGCCGCTTCAATCGACATATGCTTGAGCATTGTTGTTGTTGTATGGAACCAATTGATTTTGTTGAGGTTGTTGCCGTGAAGGTGTGTTTGAAGCGCTTGGTTGAGTTGTCGGTCGAGAAGGATAATTCGCTGAGCATACAAGGCAAGTTGTTGATTATCCTGATGCGATCGCTTAGCAATTTGAGCACGGAGAATCCTTTCCCGATCAACTTCCTTTTCATGAGGCTTCAAGTAATCGTACAACAATCCATAAGTAGAATGATGCATATTCTTCGCTTGACGGAGAAAATGACATACTTCTCCCATTCTCGACCAAGACTACTCAGAACTTAGTATTCACCGCAATTCTTGGCATGATGATGTTGTGTTTATCCAAATCATTGATGATGTCCGAAAATCGATGATGATAGGACTCTAGTGTCTCTCCGTGTTCAATCATGAAGTGTTCATAAGCCAAGTAAATTTTGGATTCCAAATCCTCCCGATTGAGTATGATCCTTCCATAAGAAGACTAATATGATCCCACATTTTTGTGCGCTTTTGAGCATCAACACTACGAAGAATTGGGTTTGGTAATCCTAAGAGGATGTATTCCATTGCAAGTTCATCGCCTTCATAGTGTAGAAGTTCAGAGCATTTAGATCCGCAACAAGAGCAATGTTGGTTTGTTCATCTCGTGGAACAAAGCAGCTGGATCTCCTGCACAATGACAAGAGGCATCTCAAATGGACCTTCCAAGATAACCTTCTTTAAGAACTTTCCATGTGGCTTCTTCAGATCACAAAACCTAAAGAACCTTATCACCCATTGATCGTAGTTTCGGAGTGAGCATTGGAGGTCTATCAAGTGATCCACTTCATGAATTGATTGTTGGTCGCTTAAAGCTTCACACATCTTTGCAAACCAAGTGGGTTCCTTCATAGTGTTCCTTGATGGATGTTGATTGAAATCATTTGTGTAGGGTTGAACTTGAAGGCTTGGTGGTGTTTGAACCATTTGTGGTGGTGGAATTGCACCAATTTGTGGATTATGTTGTTGATTAAATTGTTGTTGATAAATAGCTTGTTGTTGATTCCATTGTTGATGTTGTGGAGTTAATTGTTGTTGTTGTTGATGATTATAGGTGTGAGGGAAATAGTTAGAGTATGGTGGTTGAGACATGTTGAAAAACTTGTGTAGTAAAATGGATCTTTGTAGTCGAATGAATCTTTGTTGATGAAGTGACCTTAGGCGAGAAAAGGCAAGAACCAAGTAGCACTTATGCGTAAAACACCAAAAGTTACGCAGAATAATAAGGAGTTACGCTGAGGTTTTAGCTACGCGTAAGTAGGAAAAACACTAAAGTTATGCGAGACAAAAGTTAGGCGAGAAAGTTAGGCGAGGATTACCTTATGCGAGACCTAAGTTTACGCAGTAAAGTGAATCTTATGCGTAGGATTTCACGCCGTAGCTTATGCTTATGCGTAAGTTTAGGTTTTGCTCAAATGATCTTTTACACTATCACAAAGGCAAAAGATATCCAAAGTCGACGATTTTCGCACTTATCCAAGTAAGAAAACACGGAATAAACCACGAAAATGAAGATCAAACCAAGGATAATCTTACGTGTAATTTTAGGGTTTCAATACGCGTAGGATTGCTCGTAATTTAGATTTTGCCCAAATGTGTTTCTAAACCAGATTTTTGTTATGGAATAGCTTCAATAGTACCAAAAGAACACAAAAGTGTGAAACTTGATGTACCAAAACGGCTAAACGGGTTACGCGTAGAACGACACCCAAGAACAAAAACAAGCTTAAAAACTAATATCCACGCATAAAGTTTGAAACTTTTTGCCAAAAAACGTTAGTTTAACACCTTATAACATTGAAAGTACAAGAATCTTGGATTAAAAGTGTAAAAACAAGTTTTAAGCAACCAAAGTTTCGGATACGCAAGTTAAGCGTGAGACCAAAACTCACTTCAAACAATGCGCTCACTCAACTATTAGGCGATTGATACCATCGTTAGGTCACTAGTTTTACAAACACAAGTAATATAGAAAGAGATAAGGTGGATGAACAAGTAAACACACACACACACACGATATAAAAAGACGGTTTAGGCGTAGAGCATATGTGAAGAGAATAACTTGAACAACCAACCCTCAAATGAGGGTTTACAAGAGTATTTATAGGAGGGAAGCTAGGGCAACACTCCTAGTTCCCATCCTTTCTTATATGGGCTTGGGCCTAAGCTTATGGGCCTTCTACATAAGCTAGACCTTAAACAAACATAAAGGCCATAATAAGCTACCTATTACATATGAAATATAAATACTTGAAATACAGTTTAGGAGTGATTCCAACATGTTGTTTTATTTTTAGAAATATGCAAATACATAAGTAATGTTTAGTTTTTAAGAAACTAAAGCATTCTAAAACTACTATCATACATTATGGTTAGAATCATATTAAGATATGATTAGTCACAATGTAAATGCTTAAATGATGAAGATATTGTTTGAAAAGCTTGTTTTAATATCTATTATACTTGACAAGCTTTAAGCTTTATAAAATTAAATTTACTTTTGTCGTTAACAAAACTTAGGTAAAGATCAAAAATATAAATAACGTTTAATGGCGATATTTGTATTAACAATCTCCCTTTTGTTGAGGACAAAATATAAATTTTATTTTATAAAAGATACAAAGATTATGCAAGAGTTATAAAATATTAGTTTTAGAACTTGAAAAGAAATGATAATGCAAGTGTATGATGTTTGACTTTTCGTAAAGTCAAAGTCTTTATTAGTTGAGGCATGATGTTGACTTTTCATAAAGTTAAAGAATGCATTGACTTTTTCGTAAAGTCAAGTATTACCAATAGGTATCATGTTGACTTTTCGTAAAGTCAATGTATGCGCTTGACTTTTTAGAAAAGTCAAATATAACCAAGTTCTATATATTTCTCCCCTTTTGTCTCAACAAAAAGAAGATGCGATGCGGAATGTATAATGAGCCAGAGGCATTATCTCCCCCTTGATCAAAGCTCCCCCTAAATTGGGTGCCAATGGGAAGATACATGGATTGTGAAAAACCTACAAAAAAGATTTGTTAGTAATAATCATCATTCACAAGCATTTCCAAACACTATGTAATGAGCACCAACAATATAGAAAATACCATTCATTAGTTAAAATTTTTCATGATTTTAAAAACCATGAAAAGAGAACACAATGAAGTGTTTTAGTATAATAAAAAAAATCCTAGAAAAATAGAAAAATAAAATAAAAAAAAAATGCTTAGAAAAGCTAATCTAGGACCATTCTAATGAGATGGTGGATGAGAAAGAGCGTTGAGTCGCTCAAGGATGTGATTGAGGATGAACCTCATTTCTTCTTGGAATTCATGGACCATTACCCGGGTCCGATCAATGGTTTGGGCGGTTTGCTCACAAGTTGAGCAACCATGCCTAGGGGTAGTATGGTTGATGAGGTTGTGGTGGTGGAATGGTAGATGTGTTGATGTTGGTGGTGGTGGTGGTGTTTGGGTTGGTGATTATGGAGGCTAGCAAAGCATTTTGCATTTGCATAGTCTCACTTAGTTGAGAATCCACCATATTTTTGAATTGGTGGAGATGTTGGAGTTTCGCTTGAATCTCCTCTCTTGTGGGATTATCATCTCACATGGACTCCTCAATGTCATCTATGTGAGGCGACATTGATGTAGGGAGTGGTTGATTCCCATACAGAGTACCATGGATGTCTTTGTGAATGGGGTGGAAGAGAAGAGGTCTTGGCCCTAACGGGGCGTTTGGATCAAATGAGGGTCTAGGAGACTCATGAGCGATCCGCTCAATGGTGTCAAATGATGGCAATGGTGGTGGATGATTGGGCCTAGAGGCAAATCTTCCAAGTCCTCTAAGAAAGGATTTGGAGAAGTGGAGGTGGAGAATAACTCCAAAGGAATAAGGGTTGGAGACTTTGGTGGTGATGGTGTTTTTTATGTTTGGAGAGGTGCCGGTGGTGGTGAGGTTGGTGTTTTTGTAGGTGGTGGAGTGGTGATGACCATGGGTGATTGAGTAGGAGTAGCCAAGGTTAGGCTTGTGTCATCCCGTATGGGAGATGAGATGGTGAGACGAGAGGATTCGGATGAAGAGCTCAAGTTGACGAAACAACAAGGCCTTACGCTAATCCTAGCGGTTTTCTTGCAAGGCTTGGTGGAAGGTGAATATTTTGTCATTTTGACTTGTGTTTTTGCTAGTTGATGGTAAGAATGAAGAAGGTGTGAAGATGATCATGGTAAAACCTCTTAATTTATAGAAGTGAAAAATTATGGAGAAATGTGTTTGATTTGATGTTAAACCATAGAAGGGATGAGGTTCCTACTGATTTGGAAGTGGGTTAAATGCTAGTCATATCACCCAAGTCAAGCCATACAAGAGGGATGGAGTGAAGAAGCAAAGATATGCAATAAATGTGTTCTAATGATTGTAAGATCCTAACAATCAGATTACCCACGGATTCAAGGTACCAAAATTTTGGTTCCTTCCTTTATGCAAAAGGGCTCATTGGGTGAATTTTTCAAATTTTTTAATTTTGGTGGGAAGTGGATTTCCTATATATGCCTAAGTGTGTTATACTAGTTCTAATAAGGGTACAAACTAGTTAAGATTGACTTACAAGCAATATATGGTAATTTGGAATGTCGAAAGAACCGAATTCGAAAGTTACTGGAGGATCCACGGTACCAAAATTTTACACAGACGGAACCCTTAAAGGGTGCCGTCAGTCCGCCGCATGTGCACGGCGGCGGTACCATTTTTATAACAGACGGAACCAAAACGTTGGTGCCGCCTCGATCCGCATGCACCGTAAAAGTTCACGAGTGTATTTTCAAGTGTGGGGACATTTCCAAAACTCGAAATTTTGCTCAAAACATGTGACATTAATCATTTCTAGTTAGGAAAAGTAAATAACACATGCACAACCATAATGAAGCATATATTTTGAGCAAGTCCAAGTGATTTTCACATTATAGTGAAAATGGGTAGAATTTGATAGCATACTTGTGCTATCCCCCTGCATAAGATTGTTAGCATACATCATTGTTTCGAGTTATATTATCATCCTAAAAGATAAAAACAACCAAATTGTATCAAACATTAAAGATAACGTATTGTTCCAAACACTCCTTAAAACGATTCTCACTTATCCAACTTCTTGTAGATCTTGGTCATCATTCTACCAAGGCACTGAACATCCCTTGGTTTGCTTGAACTCACGATTCATTCTCAATCTCGAGAAGAGATTCATAATACTCATGAGGTGGAAGGCAGAGTTTGGAAGACCATCATCGAGCTATTTGATGATGATGATGATGGAGTTGAGGTTTTGCTCTCTTGCCTTTTGTCTTAGCAACTCGCTCATTACTCAAAGGTACAAAGATGTGAGGATGAGCTCATAGTGAAGGTGCATCCCTTTTGGGCTTGGTGGAATTGGTGCAAAGGCTCTATAGAGACGGGTGAGAAGCATCCCGTATGGAAGAGCAACCGATCCTTGTGTTGGAATATCAATCATTCTCCTAGCGATGTAGTAGGCTAAATTGAATGGTTGACGGTTGGACAAGTTGTAGAGCATATGGCAAAGACAAGCATTGATGTGATCCCTATTTCCTATGGTGCTAATGACGTTGGCTCTAAGTAGTTCTTCCCATTTCTTAAATTCGGGCTTAAGTTCATTTAGCTCCATTCCATATGGGTCTCGGTTCACTTCTTTTCCTTTTCGGGTGACTCGGGTTGTATCTCCCCTTGGGATAAATAGGTGCTCACGGATGGAATCCTTATTTGCTAGAGGTGTTCGGTAGGGAAGAGAGCGGTCATTGATTGCATCAAGGATGGTGAGTGACCACTTATCCGAGTAGACACATGTCCCTCGGTTGGAAATTCCTAGTGCTTGAGCAAAGTTGGTTAAGGAGATGGTGTAGTCATTTTGATTGATCTTAAATCTAAGACTAAACTCATCATCATCATCGATGAAGCCGATCACACTAGCATAGAACTCTAACACAAACCTAGGACAAATCGGTTCATCGATGTCAAGAAGACAATCGAATTGAATGGCGGCTAGTTCTTGACGGAGATTGGTATTTTCAATGAAAGATGAGTGAATGGTTCTACCCTCATGGAAATACCTTGATTCTAGACTCTTAAAGATTTCTACTTGTTCCTTGGAAAGTCCTTTGGTTTTGTGATGTTTGGGAATGTAGCCAAGGGTGTCCTTGTGATCATAGAATCTTGCGATTCCTAGGAGCAAGAATTAACATGTTAAAAATGAGAATAAACTTAACGTTTTGGTTCTAGTGTGTGCCTATATGAAAACGATTTGGAGTTGCGGTTATCTCGACTCATTTTATGCACAAAAATGGTTTTAGTGGGGTATTTGGCAAATACCATGAGATAACCCAAATGCTCCAAATTCAATGTGGCTTCATTTGAATATACCCGGGAATGCATATTAGTTATGCAATACCTTTAGTATTCAAGAGCATGCAAGTGATGAAAATCTAACGTTTCTATTTGTATCAACAATGAAAATTGTTTTCCTACAAGTGAGAAGCTTTTCAAAAATTTTGACATGGGGTGTTTCGTTATTTGAATAAGGCCTTATAGTCATTATCTATTGATTAGTGAGAAGCATGATTAGTTTATGCAATATGATAATGTAGTACCTAATTTCAATGACTAGTTATGCAATTTGCCAATTGAATTCATAGTTAGTACAAAAGTATACATAAACCCCATGTAATAATTTGTAATGATTTTGTGTACAAATAAGAATCCTAGACTCAGAATTAAGAGATGAAATGTAGTTAGGATACTTACAATGATGTTATCTCCAGTGATTAGTGAGTGAGAAGGTGTCAATAATGAGCTTGGTTTAATGTTTACACGTTTTGGTAAAGTGGGTTTTGAGGAAGAAGATGTATTGTAGGTAGCAATTTTGTTTACAGAGTCACTGACGGACGACGGTACCAAATTTTGGTTCCGTCCGTGTTGTCGTTGGTGTCGTGGGTACAAGAGTGAGATACAAAACAAAATTGTTTTGTTTTGACTATTCTAATGTTTTAGGCTATGTTTATCCTAGATGTTTGGTTCCATTAACCCCAAACCAAGTCTAAGAAGATTAAAGGTTCTCGTTTAAGAGGCTTAGTTAAGATGTCGGCAATGTTGTCTTCGGAGGATACTTTCGATTGAGATGTTTCCTTTTTGAACATTGTCGCTAAGAAAGTGATGACGGATTTCAATATGCTTTATGCGAGCATGTTGAACGGGATTTTTTTGAGATGGATGGCTCCTTTGTTTTCGCAAAGTATAACAATATCGTTGAGATGAATTCGTAATCTCGAGTGCTTGCTTCATCCAAAGAGCTTGTTGACATGCTTTTCCGGCCGAGACGTACTCGGCTTCATGAGTTGAGATGGCTAAAGCGTTTGCTTCTTTGCAAACCATGAGGTGAGACAATGTCCAACAAAAGTGCAAATACCACTTGTACTTTTTCTATCGACATAGTCACCGGCATGATCCAAGTAGGCATACACTATGGTTTCTACACCCGTTCCTTTGGGATACCATAATCCTAAACACGTTGTTCCCTTAATGTATCTAAAAATCCTTTTTAAGGCTTCTAAGTGTGATGCCTTTGGGTTTTCTTGAAAGCGAGCACATAGACAAACACTAAACATAATGTCGGGTCTACTAGCCGTAAGATAGAGTAGGCTACCAATCATTCCTCTATATTTAGTGTTATCTACGGATTCACCTTCCTCATCCTTGGTGAGTTTAGTGTCCGAGGACATGGGTGTCTTAGTTGGTTTGGAATCTTCAAGACCAAATTTCTTAAGCATGTCTTTTATATATTTAGATTGGTTAAAGAATATGCCATCTTCTAGTTGTTTAATTTGAAGTCCTAGAAAGAAATTTAATTCACCCATCATACTCATTTCAAACTCGTCGTGCATGATTTTAGAGAAATCATCACATAGCTCGTGACAAGTTGATCCGAATATGATGTCATCAACATATATTTGAATAATGATAATATGTGACTCATTTTTCTTGGTAAAAAGAGTATTATCTACTAATCCCATAGTGTATTTGTTATCAATAAGAAAAGTCTTAAGTCGGTCATACCAAGCTTTTGGTGCTTGCTTAAGACCGTATAATGCTTTCTTGAGTTTGAAGACATGATGTGGTTTCTCAAAGTCGATAAAACCGGGAGGTTGAGCAACATATACTTCTTCGTTAATAATCCCATTAAGAAATGCACTTTTAACATCCATTTGAAATAATTTAAAGTCATAAGCACATGCATAAGCAAGTAATATTCTAATAGATTCGAGTCTAGCTACCGGTGCATAAGTTTCATCATAATCAATCCCTTCTTGTTGATTATAACCTTGTGCAACAAGCCTAGCTTTGTTTCTAGATACTACACCATTTTCATCCATTTTATTTCGAAAAACCCATTTCGTTCCAATTATAGTTTGATCTTTAGGTTTTGGAACTAATATCATTTCTAATGAATTGGTTTAACTCTTCTTGCATGGCAATTACCCATGATTCATCTTTTATTGCTTCATTTATGTTTTTCGGTTCAATGGTGGATACAAAACAAAAATAATTACTTTGATTTTGGGCTTGTGACCTTAAGGTTCTTTGATTAAGTTGTCCTATGACCTTTTCTAAAGGATGATTTTTAGATTCTTTGATGTTTAAAATCTCTTTATTTAATGGTTCATCTTCCTTGTGATTTTTAATTATTTCTTGACTTTCTATCATTTGACTTTCAACTAAGTCATCATCTACCAAAGGTGATGTCTTAGAGGGAGGTGGACTTTCGTCGAATGTTATGTTCAACGATTCCTCGACTATCATTGTTTCTTTGTTTAAGACAATGTAAGCTTTACTAGTTTGAGAATAATCGAGAAATACACCTTCATAAGACTTTGGGTCAAACTTGGTGAGATAATCTTTAGTATTAAGAATGAAGCATTTACATCCAAAGACTATAAAATATCCTAAAGTTGGCTTTTTACCTTTATAAAGCTCATATGGTGTTTTGTTTAGGAAAGGACGTATTAAGACTCTATTCAAAATATATGTAGAAGTGTCAACCGCGTTACACCAAAAATTTTGAGGAATGTTTTGTTCATTAAGCATTGTTCTACTCATTTCTTGAATTGTTCTATTTTTACGCTCTACTACTCCATTTGATTGAGGTGTTCGTGGAGCCGAAAAGTTATGTGTTATACCATTTGTATCACAAAAGTTTCCAAATTGAGTTTCGTTGTCAAATTCACGACCATGATCCGCTCGGATCGACACAATTTTAACACCTAGTTGATTTTGAATTTTCTTGCTAAGAATTTCAAATTTATCAAAAGCTTCATTTTAGTTTTAAAAACAACGTCCAAGTAAACCTTGAGTAATCATCTACTATGACCAAAGTGTATAGGTTGCCTCCGTAGCTTCTTATAGCGGATGGACCAAACAAGTCCATATGCAATAATTCTAGACATTTAGATGTGGACACCATATTTTTAGATTTATGACTACTATGGGTTTGTTTACCAATTTTGCAAGCGTCGCAAAAGTGTTGGTCATATTTTAGTTTTGGTAAATTCCTAACTAGGTCTTTTGAAGATAGGTTTTGTATAAGTCTCATATTAGCGTGACCTAAGCGTCTATTCCAAAGAGATGAGCTATCGTCTAAGGTTGTTAGACAAAGTTTGTCATTAGATGTTTTATCTATTTTTATGACGTATATGTTATTTTTCCTAACTCCTTTAGCTATGGTGATACCATCTTTTAGTATTTTACTACCATTTTCATCAAATAGTACTTTATACTTTTTATCACATAATTGGCTAATACTAAGTAGATTAAATCCTAACCTATCTACATGAGCAACATTTTCAAAAGTTAGGGAGTTATGAGCGATCGTACCTTTGCCAATGATTTTGCTTTTGAGATTGCTACCAAAAGTGACATTACCTCCGTCATACTCTTGGTATGATGAGAAGAGACTTTTGTTGCCCGTCATGTGCCGTGAGCATCCAATACCTTTTATCCACTCATCAGGTTCCAATCCAACTTTCAAGCATACCTAAGAAGCAAATAACTCAAGCATTTGGTCCCCAATATCTCATGGGTCCGTTTGGGTTAAACATACCATTTATTTGATTCATGTATGGAAACGATGGGTAAGATTTCCATGACATGTTATCTGGAGTTTGATATGGTCTAGGAAAGTTTTGATTCCAACCGTTGTGTTGGTAGTTGGGTTGTATGTTGTGGTTGCTCTTAGGAAATGGGCGTGTGGCAAAAGGTGTTTTATGTCATTGTTGAGTAGTTTTTGATCTAAATTCATTTTTAGCAAGTCCTACTCCTGATGTAACAACTGGTTTTAGTTTAACACTATCTTGGTTTTCTTTGTTATTTTGACAAATTCATTACGGTCCGTATCACAAATATTTTGTCCTGCTGAAGTACCCACGGCACCATTTTGTTCAACGGACGGAACCCTTATTTTGGGTCCGTCTCGTCCAGTCTGCATCGCATCGCTTTTGATGATTGTTCGTCCTTTTCGGCCGTTTTGTTTTGACTCTTTGGAATTAATACCTCATTAAATCCTATCCCATTCATGTCTCCTGGTGTTTTATGGATTTTAAGTATTTCATCGACAAGAGCGATGTTTTTGTTAAACCTTTTAAATTTAAAATTAACTTCGATTAGAACATCTTGTGTGAGCTTTAGTTTTTCTATTTCAAGATTAAGTTCTTGACATGATTTACACCATCGTCATTTGCTTTTCCCTTTTCTAGTCGTTTTGCTTTTTCTTTTAACTCATAGACTTCATTTTCCAAAATTCCTTTTGGTTTTTAAAATTTATTTTAGTTATGGTTTTTAGACTTAGCTCACACAATTGATTGTATTGTTTTTGCAAAGTGTCATCATCAATGAAGAATAAGAAGAGTCGGAATGTACCTCGTTTGACTCATGTGCCATTAGGCGATCTATTCCTTGCTTGACTCTTCATCATCTTCACTATCACTCAAGCACCACTTACAAAAGCTCGCTGAGTTTTGCTTTTAGGTGGCTTGGAACATTTTCCTATGAGATGACTTGCATCACCACATCTAAAACACTTTCTTTCACTTTTACCCTTTTGTCATCCCGATCTTTTCGAATGGCTTCTTTTCTTCTCGAGGTTGTCTTACAAACTTTCTCTCTTCTAAAGATATTTTAAAGTCTCTAACGCCATGGCATACTCCTCATCTTCACTACCGAGCAAGATTCATCATCATCACTTGATTCCGCCTTTGCTTTTAGAGCAACGGATTTGATCTTCTCCTTCTTCCTTTGATGATCTCCGAATCTTTCTCCATCACCATTTCATGTACTTTGAGGTTACCGATTAAATTGCCTAGTGACATTTTGAGAGATCTTTTGATTATTCAAAGCGGTCACTTTAGCTCTCCATTCGGATAGAGTGCTCTAAGAAATTTCCGACAAAGTTCTTACTACAAAAGATTCATCAAGTGCTTTAAGTGATGAAATAATAGTATTAAAGCGAGCAAAGCCACAATCAATGGTTTCATCTTCAGGGATAACAAATTGTTCATATTGTTGAACAAGAAGATCAATTTTGTTATCCTTGACTTGTGAATTACCTTGATGTGTAACAATCAAAGATTCCCAAATATCTTTGGAGGTTTCATACATAAAAATTCTTTCATATTCTTTTCTAGGCAAAGCATTATAAAGCATCATTTTAGCTTCATTATTTTTACCAATTAATTTATTTTGTTCATCAACAGAAATATACTTTGTTGTAGAACTAAAATCCCCTTTAACAATAACAAACCAAAGATCTATATCTTTTGATTTTACATATGTTTCAAAACGGTTTTTCCAATAGATAAATACATTGGTTTCAAAGAGTAGTGGTCTTTGCATAGATTGCCCTTCTTTAAAGTTTTCAGAATCCATGGATAGTTTCAAGTTTTTTACAATACAAATTATTTTAGAAATTCTTGAGCAACGAGGCTCTGGTACCAATTGTAGAAAACTAGAAGGGGGTTGAATAGTTTACCACTTAAAAACTTTGTTTTGAAACTTATTGAAAGATCAATTGAGATTGATCTTAGATATGTTAATGAAATATGTAAAGAGTAAATAAGGAAAGAAATGATCAAACCACAACAAGTTGTTTATAGTGGTTCGGTCTACAAGGACTCTTTCTCCTTGCCCTACTCCACTCCCCGAGTCTCACACTCGAGAGTTTAACTTCACTAGTCAACAAGCTCCTTTCACCGGTGGAGAAACCTTTACACTTCACTTACACTATTTCCGACACTAAGATAAATGTCGAGTTCTTTTCCAATGGTACAACCACTCCCACACACAATGTATTTTGAGGACTAAAATACTAACCACTCACACTCACAAGATTATGATAGTTTAGTACAACAATGAAGTATGAATCAACACAAGATCATACAACACTAAACAAACAAGACTTCCAACTTCTCGTTGAAGCTTGAATGTGACTTGATCTTCTTTGCTACAAAAGAGATCACTAATATGATATGAAACTGAGTTAGAAAGGTTAGAGAGAAGATATGTATGAGAGTATGATAGAAAGGATGAAAACTACTTGGTTTGGCTTTGTTATTTATAGCCAAAACCATCAAAGCAGCACCATGACGGCGGACCCTTGAAAGGGTTCCGCCGTTATACATTTTGGTGTCACGGGTCTAACAAAGAAAATATCAAGATCTTGCCAAAGTCAACCATATCTATGCAAGATTGTGTAATATATGAAGAGTACAAATCCACACAAAATATCTAATGAAATCTTCCAATGATTTCCATGATGCATCACATGATGTCATGTGTTGTTTTATTTTTAGAAATATGCAAATACATAAGTAATGTTTAGTTTTTAAGAAACTAAAGCATTCTAAAAACTACTATCATACATTATGGTTAGAATCATATTAAGATATGATTAGTCACAATGTAAATGCTTAAATGATGAAGATATTGTTTGAAAAAACTTGTTTTAATATCTATTATACTTGACAAGCTTTAAGCTTTATAAAAATTAAATTTACTTTTGTCGTTAACAAAACTTAGGTAAAGATCAAAAATATAAATAACGTTTAATGACGATATTTGTATTAACAAAGATCACTATCAAGTACCGATTTCCTATTCCACGTTTTGATGACTTGCTTGATCAATTATATGGTGCAAGCTTTCTAAAATTGACTCGAAAAGTGGGTATCATCGATTCGGATGACACCGGGATGAGTGGAAAACATCGCTCAAGACACGAGACGGACCGACGAGTGGATGGTCATGCCATTTGGTCTCTAACGCCAAGTACATTCATGAGACTCATGAATCAGGTTTTAAACCTTTCATTGGTCATTTTGTTGTTATGTACTTCGATGATATTTTGGAGCGACACTTATCTCACGTTCGCCAAGTTTTTTCTGTCCTTCGAGAAAAGAAATTATATGCTAACGGTAAGAAGTGTCATTTTCTTGTTCGTGAAGTGACTTTCTTAGGATATATTATTTCTGGTAACGGGATTAAGATGGATGATTCTAAGATCGAGGCCATTATTAATTGGCCAACTCCCACTACGATTCACGAGATCCGAAGTTTTCCCGGGCTAGCTTCTTTTTATCGTCGTTTCATCAAGAATTTTAGTACAATCATAGCTCCTGTCACCGAATGTATGAAAGGCGGACGTTTTTCATGGACGGATGAAGCAACCACAACCTTTGAACTTCTTAAACTTAAGGTAACACAAGCTCCTGTTTTGGCTTTACCTAATAAGTCGAAAACGCTTATTTATATTTTACGATCTTCTAATGTTTTGTCGATAACAAACGTAAAATCATTTAAACGAAACAAATAAAATACGAATTGGTTTGAGCCAATAGTTTTCTAACACACTTACGCTTTCATAAAACACTAAAACAAGTATAAGTGATTTTATAATTTAGGAATACATATGTATAACAACTAGTGTTTACATATTGGTGAATATATACATAACTAGTATATATTATAACGGGTAACACAATCAGTAGAAACTTAAGATTTGACCCATCGACCAAATACATTGAATGTAGTCAAGAAACCCAAAGTCCAAGACCCATACCCAATGTCTAGACACATTGTACCTGGCAGGCACTCAAACCATGGACTAGATGCATCGCATCTTGTAGATACATCAATCTACTGCACCCATAACCCATGACCCATACCCAATGTCTAGATACATCAGACTCAGTGGGCACTCAAACCATGGACTAGATGCATTGCATCTTGTAGATACATTGAATCTACTTGGTACCATAACCCATGACCCATGACCCAAAACCCACGGGTAAAAGTGGAGCGTCCCACGGATCCCCAAGCATGATCGACGGATCCTCAAGCGGAGGATCCGTGAACAAGAGCTATTTTCTCTATAAATAGTGAGCCATTTCTTCATTGTTTTTACCCCTTTCTAACATACTTTCTCCCGAGTTTAAAACTCTAACCCCGCATCCAAGTGATCTATGTTTGTAGTTTTGTTTTTGTGATCCTCTAGGTTCCTCTTAAAGGCGTAGATCACCACATTTAAAGTCAAGCAAGCTCAAGTCCATGAGTTGTTATACTTCCTCATCATCAAGACTCATCAAGTCCTCTTGTTGATGATTCTTTTCTTTCTTCTAAGAAGTGTCGTGGTTGAAGAAATTAGTGAAAGATGTCTCAAGTGTCAAGACGAAGACATTAGTTAAAGGTGTCGATCGTCCGTATTGTAGGCATTATTGAATGGTGCCTAGAAGTCAAGTCACAAGACATTAGTGAAGGGTGTCTTCAAGATCTACTTAAAGGCATTAGCGAAAGGCGCCTTAGATGTACATTCGATATGGTGTGTTTCGATGTACAAGATAGATTAGCATTAGATCCAAGGATATTGATATCCTTGATGATGTTGTAACAAGGAGTTGGTCTCCTTCGGGATTAGTCGCTGGTGTAGTGTTGGGGTGTAGTTCCTCCATGGTAATGGAACACCGGACTTAGCCTAGCACCGGATAAAGGGTAGGCGACGTTGTGGTAGGTGTGGTTCACCTTGGTGTGAAAGAACCGGTTGTTAGCCTAGTACCGGAAAAAGAGTAGGCAACATTGTGAAGGTTTCTCCACCATAAGGAGTCGGTGTTGTGTAGTGATTACAAACTCTCGAGTAGGTGACTGGGAGTGGAGTAGGGCAAGGAAGGTGTCCTTGTAGCCGAACCACTATAAATACTTGCGTTGTGGTTTTGTGCTTTACTCTTATCTTTTCATTACATATTTATTCTTCTATAAGTTTGTTTATCAACATCCAACACACACCTAAATAGATTGACATAAGTCGATCTAAATAGTTTAAAAGAAAGTTTTAATTGGCAAACTATTCAACCCCACTTCTAGTTTTCCACAATTGGCATCGAGCTTCGCTACTAAGTCTTTTATAGTATATTGTACTTTGAAAACTTGAAACGATCCGTATGTTTGAAAACTACAAAGAAGGGAATTACTTAAAACAAAAGCCATGTTTTTAGAAATCATCATTTTTTAAATATTGGATAGTGATAGATCATTCTAACATTTCCTTTTGAGAAATCTACAT
Source organism: Chrysanthemum lavandulifolium (assembly GCA_022545495.1). Classification (NCBI taxonomy): domain Eukaryota; kingdom Viridiplantae; phylum Streptophyta; class Magnoliopsida; order Asterales; family Asteraceae; genus Chrysanthemum; species Chrysanthemum lavandulifolium. Next base: position 53,048,542 of record CM040245.1, read on the forward strand.
AGCAAAGGATTTGGGCATCTTAGAAGATCATGAAGTATTTCAAGGCCTATGGTTTCTAAAACCATAAAGAGGAATATAGCAAAGGTATGTTTTTAGTTATAATTATTGGTCAAAGACGTCTAAATTGCTTGTGGATAAAATTGTGATATATGCTTCTATCTTGAAAAAGCATAATATGAAAAGTGTTTTGTTGATTTTTTCTCTTTGAAGTGTAACATATTGGATTTCACAAACACATCAAACCATAAGATCAAATAGGCGATAATGAGTTTTAGAGAGAAAGTTAGAGGTTTGGGAACTTTAGTGAGAGAAAGAAAATCTTATTATGAGCTCCAACTCTACCTGGGAGGTAGAGAGTATTTATAGTCATTACATAAATCGCCACCTATCGGGTCGTGGATCGTGCATACAATGGGTAAAGACCCGTCCGTCCTCCACGGTGTTACTTAAACTAAATACTACTTAACTTATAATAATCTACGACTACGAGCTTAACGATTACATATACTGAGGTGACCGACTTTAATAATGGATTTACTAAATCCTAACAATCTCCCCTAATGGAGGTCACCTCAAGATCACCTCAAACATACATTGAATACAAACAGATATTATATTAAAGATTGTTCTTGCATTCTTGATGTAGTACTTTGTTCAAGCTCGTAGTCATTGATTCTTCTTATTGCATGTTTGGTTAATCCAAGTGGAGGTCTTTATCGATCCACGTGATAATAATTTTGAGCTAGCTTTGAGATCATCACCAACAAAAATCTCGAGACATCCATTGTGGTGTTGGTATTATGTGATGTTGTGACAAACGGACCGACATGCTCACATTCGGATCATGATATATTCTCATCGAGTAGCGGAAGCTTTCGCTGATTCATGATATTGGCGCAGCAGAAAGCGTAAGCATGGAGTGAAAATATCGAGTCATTGATGCACTAATCATGATTTCTTTTGAGATGAATGTGTTGAGTGAGCATGCGGCTATGGATTGACCGCATCATTCGATCACCGCAAACGTAGGGCGACCGCATAAAACATTTAGCAATAAAGCGCACGAAAGTGTCTTTGATCACTTTCGTTGAATTGAGGTACACGCCCACGGTTCCTCGCTGATCAAGACAAGTACCGCCTCGTGATCGTATAATTCAAGAATTTCCTTGACAGGTTTCGCAATGCCTAGTCGTTCTCAAACCGAACGCCTCAAAGAAGACAACACGGAGTGAGTGAACCAAATAATAGAGATTCACCGATTGATGAAAAGAGATTTGAAAACAATCGTATCGCTCAATAGAAATTGTTTTTGCAATACAACGAAGGTTTTAATGAAAATCAATTATCAATCATAAACACCTTTTGATTTGAAATATTCAGACACGGTCAAGTGCTAAAGAAAAGAGTTTTAAGCACAACGACCGGTTTTTCAAAGGTATCCGTCAATCCATAACTCGAACCGTGATTGATTCAAAAGATTGAATCGCCCCATTGTTTCTGCTCGCTTGTCACATGGTTGATCTATAGAATAGATCTCACATGCCACCTACCCAGAGCTTGTTTGATGTTGGCTCCGTAAGGCTTTCCATCTTCATTGTGAATATGTTTGCATATCACTCGGATGTTCCGCAATACCACAAGGATAATGCGAGGACTCAAGATATAATCTCTCTTCCACATTGTGTGAAATGAGAGTCTTCATTGAAAGTGTCCTAATGAGATTTATTGATGATCTCGTGGCTCTAGACTCAATTTGTGCATATTTGGATCCTATATCGGAGACTAGGAGAGGTCTCCTTCTTCAATATCAACAATCTCTAAGAGAAAGTCGATAGATAATGTCGGTTCCCGTGAGAATGAAACAAGCCCTTTAAGAGGAACTTGAGTGGTTTGGGAAGTTGAAGTAGTGCAAGGCCACCGGGTCCATGACGCCTTGTCTTCAATACCGATGTTACCTTGGTAACCACCAAGAGTATATGAATTGAACCCGATTCGCCCTAAGGTTGAATAATTGAGGGCTATTTGTTTTCACCCTTTTCTCATTCAATTCTTTTTCATTCTTCAACCCTTCAAGCTTACCGAGACTTCATAACTAGAACCTTGTTGGGTTTATTCCAAGACTAGCTCGCCTCATCCGCACTCTTCCCATATCTCATTTTTCTCCTTTTTCAATATACCTAAGGACTTCTACACTATCTAGTGGATTGTCCTCGGTAGATCCCTCCGTTCTCGCGGATCATGGGAACAAATACCTAACCTTATCATCCTTATATCACCATACATAAAGTAAAGTTGGTCGGTCTATTTGGTATTGTTCATCCGCCATTGGAACCAATTGAAAACCATTTGAAAATCAATCCGATACTTATGATATATTATCAAAGCATTTTGTACCGAATTGTTTTTGATATTTTTAGAACAAGAGCTCCCCTCAACATGTGCATCAAGTGTTTGAAATCGCTTTTGCACACGGAGGCAAGAGAAAGAATTAACTTCTTTGATTACCATTTTCTAAAGATATCAACATCACTTCCCGATCAAAACAAGTAGATAAAGCATATTGGGAAGGATGAGGTTTTCATAAGCTTGCTCCCCTCAATATGTGCATAGAGGTTTGAAAATGTTTTGCACATATTAGAAAAGACCGCACATTGAGATAAATTGATCACGCTTCAAATATTTGTGGTTTAAGATAGATGCCCCTCAACATGTGCATGGAAAATTTGAAATCGCTTGGCACATGTGGGAAGGAGAGCTTGTACATCCTTATAAAACCATTTACCGAATTATCGCTTTAAACCAATTTAAATCACAAATTCTCCCCGATCACAATTATCAAATCATTTGAGATTTGTGATCTCAGAGATTTAAATTGATTTTGAAAGCTTTTAAGGAGAATTGTGACTTGATTATGAAAACGCTTTTAACCGATAAGGATCGGATTTTGAGACTTTAAACTCCATTGAATAAACATGCATGATTATCTTTTGAAAATAATTGTATGACAAATAACTTTTGATTTAATTGAAATCATTCTCCCTCAATCAATGACATAAGTTGTTGATTGAGAGATAGATATTTTGACAAACTTTTAAGTCCGATGATTATCAAAATAGAGTCCGAGTTATTTTTCAAAACAACTAGTTTTCATTAGATAGTAAGGATTAGTTTAAAGAATCGAGCAAGAAATTTGAAAACCAAGATAAAGCATGGCTCGTTTCTATCTTTGAAAAGCGGTTATCGCTCGAAATGACAATAAACCATTGTTTCTCTTTCTCCCAAAAATATTTTTGATTTTTGATTTTTGATTTTTTTTTTTTTTTATAAAATTCGAACAACATCTAAAGTCCCGTGTCATTCTTTGAATGACAACATCAAGACCGTAGATATTATCGAATCGAGAGAAACATGACAAAATGACAATATTTTTGAAGATTTTTTAATTTTTCAAATTTTTATGGATTTTGAAAGTTTTATATTTTTCTATTTGATTTTTGAAGGTTTTATAATTTTGTATTTTGTTTTTCAAATAAATATTTACAAGAGATAGATGAAGGAAACCTTTACTCCTCTTCTTCCTCTTGAAGACGCTTTGAGTGTTCGGTTGTAGGCTCTTAAGACCCAACCGTGGAAGAATAAACTCAAAACGTTTTCTAGGAAGAGCTTTGGTGAAGATGTCTCGCTAACCGGTATTCATCCTCACAAAGTAAAGTTCCACCACACCGCTTTCAACTTGCTCCCTCGATGAAATGATGTCGAATGTCGATGTGCTTTGCTCTTGAGTGTTGTACGTTGTTGCATGAGAGAGCAATAGCACTTTTATTATCACAAGACAGTAGGGATTTTGTTGAATTCAAAGCCATAGTCGATAATGGGATCTCATCCATAGGATTTGAGCACAACAAGATGACATGGCTATGTATTCGCCTCCTCAGAGGAAATAGAAGTACTCATTTGCTTTTTGAAGACCACCACAAGCTTATCACCCAAAACCGAGCACCTCCGCACGTATTTCGACGAGTATCTTGACATCCCGCATGATCAAGATCTCGATAGGTCGTTAGTGACATACCGGTGTCCTTCGGTACCAAAGTCCCATATTGATGGTTCCTGGAGATACCGAAGACCCGCTTAACCGCTTCAAGGTGCTTTTAGTAGGCTTAGCTCGGTATCTAGCACACATGCAAACAAATGAACAAGATGTCCTGGTCTACTAGTCGTGAGGTACATCAAGGATCCAATCATACTACGATATTTCGCTTGATCTACCATGATCCCCGAGTGGTCCTCATCTAGTTTAGTACGCTCAATCATGGGAGTGTCAACAGGTCACTAGAATCAAATCCAAATTTCTTTAAAATCTCATTTGCATATTTAGATTGATTTATGAAAATGCCTCCGGACTTTGTGAAATTTGTAATCCCAAGAAAATGACATTTGTCCCATCATTGACATTTGAAATTTAGAACCCATTTCATTTGAAAACGGTCACACTCATTGGGGTCACCGAGGCAAAGATGATATCATCAACATAAATTTGAACATGAATTAAATGTTTGCTCGACTTCCGGTGAACAATGTTGGATCAATCGCTCCTTTGTCGAATCCGTAGATAGAAGAAACTTTGATAGCGATCATACCATGCCCTTGGAGCTTGCTTTAAACCGTAAAGAGCCTTCTTCAAACGATAAACGTGAGTAGGATGCTCGATTCACAAAGCCTTCAGTTGGTCGACGAGACGACTTCTTTAAGATCTCCGCTCGTAAATGCCGCCTTTACATCCATCCGATAGACTACCATGTTCTTACTAGCAAGATTAGCCAAGAAGATTCTCGATTGCCTCGACACGAGCAACAGAGCAAATGATTCTTCAAAGTCAATACCTCCTCTTGACGGTATCCTTTAGCAACCAATCGAGCCTTGTTCTTTAAGACATCACCATGCTCATCAAGTTTCACTTTGAAGATCCATTTTAGAGCAATGATCATAGCACAACTGGAGCAGTACTAATTCCCATACATCAAGTCGATCAAACTCATGAATTTCTTCTTGCATGGCATTGAACCAAATTGCCTTCATTCATGGCGGTTTTAACATCTTTTGGTTCGATCTTAGAGAGTACGGAGTTGAAGAAGCACCATAAGGCATCGGTTGCAAGTTGTTTCCGTGTGGATACCGGACGAGAGGATTTCCAATGATGTTGTCTAATGGATGATCGTGAGTCCATTTTCCGAGGTGTTCATGTGGTTGTTGTTGAGGGATCAAGTAGCAGAGTCGATGTCTCCCGAAGAAGATGGTTCGATGATGATTCAGAGCAAATATATTTTCAAATGGAGCATCTTCGGAGTAGCAAAGGGATTAACTTCATCATTGATGCCGTAAACAATTCCATGATGTACATTTGAAGATTGATGATTTGTTGATGAGATCGAGTGATCAAGCAGCAGCGCTTGACTTAATGATATTGAGATCAAGGATTGACTTCATTCTCGTGGATATGAGCAGCCTCCTCTGTTGTGGAATTGACACATCATTAGCACTTGGCTCATAGTGTTCATCAAACATAGGATCAAACAATTTCTTTAAATCATCTTTCGATGGAGGTACATATGGAGTAGCCGGAGAGGAATTTGGTACAAGGGATGAACCAATGGGACTGCTTTTGAAGTGCGGGTCCGAATCGATTGTCCAGAGCCATTTGACCGGTCACCATCGAACGTAACGTGAATTGTTTCCATGATATTTCGGTTCTCTTGTTGTAGATTTCAGAACCCTTCTTGTTTGGTGCATAACCAACAAAAACTCCAATATCCGCCTTTGCTCTTAATTTACCTAAGTCTTGACCATCATTCGTTGGATAGCACAAAGCACCAAACACACGAAGGTAGGAGAGATCAAGTTTTCGCTTATGAACAAGTTCATATGGAGTTTTTCCATGAGAGGTGTGAATAAGGAACGATTTTGGGTGTAGCAAGCAAATGGCAATGGCTTCACCCATAGAAACATTGGAACCTTTGAATAAATAAGCATTGTTCTTGCGGCTTCTACAAGAGTTCGATTTGCCTTTCAACTACACCGCTCGTTGAGGAGTTCGTGGAACACTTCTTTGATGACCGATTCCAACACTTTCATAAACCGAATTAAGTCTTTGTTAACAAACTCGTGCCATTGTCTGCTCGAACAATTCGATCGTATTGTTGAGTCGAACTCAAGTCGTTTGATTAGTTTGATGATGACATCCGAGTTTCATCCTTTGTCCTCAAAAACTTTACCCAAGTAAATCGAGAGTAGTCATCAACAACTACTAGAATGTATTTCTTCCCATTTATCGCTTGCACTCTCATTGGTCCGCATGCATCCATATGAAGGGTATGAAGAACTTCCATTACGAGTTTGTGGGTTTTGGTTTGTGGGCATATTTCGTGCTTTTTCCCAATTGGCAAGTCGAGCAAAGATGATCTTTTCATATTTTAACTGGGTAAACCTCCGACAAGATCCTTTCTCGAAAGGTTGTTTATGGTACCAAAGTTCAAGTGATTGAGACGACGATGCCATAACCAAGACTTTGTTTTAGAAGCCTTTGACAAGAAGCGATTGGAGAGGACTTCATCATGTCGTCGATAGAGATGGTGTATAGGTTTGAACCTCGAGTACCTCTTAATAATTCCACACCATCAAGTTCTCTAACGAAACAAGAATGTTTTCTAAAAGCCACTTCTAGATCGGAATCACGTAATTGACCAACAGAGAATGATTGTGACCAAGACCTTCCACATAATATACCCCGAAATCACACTTTACCAACCACATAATCTCCATAACCCATAATAGCTCCAAAATGGTCGCTCCCGAATCTAATCGTCTCCGATGAATTTACTCACGAAGTTCATGAGCCGCGACCGTCTCCAAATATATGCTTGGAACAAATGAGTCCAGTACCACGTAACGATTTGAACGATCCGCAGCTGAACATGCATAAGAATGGATAATCGATAATTGGGATCCCCATGCAAGAATGGGTTCCATTTGGTTAGTAATAAATGATTGGAACACCCACATCGTAAATAGAAACATCCATATCGTAAATAGAGGCAATGGAGTCATTATGAATAGATGCAAGATTAGTGTCCGATTTGCCCTATTCAAAGTATGTTCACTTCTTAAGGAATAGTTCTACCAAGAGGCATCCATTTTCTAGTGGGCATTGTCTCGATTAACCTTATGGCCAATAGGTATCCATTGATAACCTATCTTACTAAATGTTCTTCCCTGGGTTTCACTGCTTTCTAACTTTCTTTCGCTTTGCCTTTTAGCCTTCTTAGAATGATATTTTGCATTAACAATATTAACGGGATTTGACCGCAATAGACAAAGCATTCACACCACATTCATGATTAGTAATGTAATTCACGCAGACATCATTACATGGTTTGCAAATAGTATTAGAATTTGAATTAATTACAAGACGCCTATGGCTAATACTAGAATCAACACGATTCGCTTTATTCAAATTCTCCCTACGGTGATCTTCTACTTTCTTCCAATGCACATTCTTAGCTCATGAGGCCCTATCATTCCTTGTATTGCCTTGAGACTTTGACCGCCGCTTTAATGTCACCGATTACTCGTAGAGGAACGGAACATTAGTTGGTTTTGCTACTTTTGCCTTTCCTGTTTTGATGTGCCGGGATGTGAACTATTCAAGGCACATTGAGGTTCACTTTCTTAACACCGAGGTGCCGATCCGAACTATTTGAAGGCCTACTAAAGTTCACATTCATAACATTGGGCATTGAATGATTTGTATACTTGGCATTAGGCATAGAACAGGTATCAAGGGTTGACTTGCTCACCTAGGGATTTAGGGCATATTGTAATTAAGCATTCTAGAAGTTCTTGAGATCGCTTGGCATATAAGCATGCATGGCCAATTGCATTATCAAGTGGTTTCTCTAACTTATCCTCTTCTACAATCTCACGGAGACATTCTAGACTATCCTTAAGGTATGAGAAATATGTTTGAATGGCAAGTTTGTTATTCCTAAGGTGAGGAGGAACATAATTCATGCATAAAGCATATTTATTACAACCATGCACCTTTGATGCACCATTCTCCCATTGGTCATTGGCATTTTCCTTTTACCCGACTCTTCGATTCTCAATTTCCTTTTGCAACGGTTATTTGTTCATTATTTTTATTACGAGTGACTTTATTGACTCAAATAACTCATTGAAATGACGTTTAACCTTTTCATTTTCTTCTAGAAAACTCTCATTTTCCTTTTGTAAAGCATTGACCAAGTTTTGAAGATGAAAATTTTGAGAATTCCGAGAATCTAAAGGAGGAGGCATTTGGGAGCCACCACATTGTTCATTTCACCCTTTAATTGAGAAATTGGGCTTTCAACTTTCTCGATCGTGTTACAATGAGCTCGAATCTGTTCATCACGCTTGCTAATTTCAAAATCGCATCAAATTCGTGAACATCCAAAGATGTCTTGATATTTGAGGTTTTAACATTTTCTTTTCGATGTTGATATTTTAATTGCAAAGCCGATGCTCAACTTCTAATTTAGAAAACTGGTTTACCAGTTATCATGATCATCCTGCTCAACTTTATCATGCGCTTTAGAGTTAGTTTTTTCAAGCTCAATGACACGATCATGGGAGACTTTCGAGCAACGGATAATTCATGAAATCGAGAAGCATTAATGGAACAATTGTAGTAGTGTAAAACACATCTTGAGTAATACATTCGTAAATAAGAGTCTCATTCAATGTATGCAAGTTCTTCCTCTCAATCTCATTATATTTTAGTGCTCGCTCATAGTCACTAACCTCAACTATCATAGCATCAAATTCCTTTTCCATTCCTTTAATATCCGAATCTATCCCTTTTAAGACTCTCAAAATGATCTTTTAGTTGTTTAAAGAAAGGCATGACCTCGCTAAATAGCATTCTTTTGTTTGCTCAAACCCTTTCCCTTCGCTATCCCAGCTGGTGTGATCCTTTTCACAAGTTTTCTCAAAATCAACAAATAGTTGAAAGATAACATATTGACCGATTAAGGTCTTGCTTTTAGTGGCAATAGTCCTAGGAACTAAATGCATTGGTGTATTGGGAGGATACACAACAAGGCATTTTCCTAAGGGGGGTTTGTTACAACAAGATTCTCTCGCTTTTGCTTATCTAAATCCCTTTTCCGTAACACTTGTTCGGTGTTAACAACGTCCGAGGCTTAAACTTGTTCAAGGAAATCCAATTCTCCTTCTTGTAATCATGGGGTGTGATATTTATTTTTTCTCTTTACATTTAGGATCATCTAGTTTCTTGTTCATCTTTTCCTAGTGACTTCATCTCGATTTCTTATCTTCCTCAATGCACTCAGTGCAACTAGGTTTCTGCCTAGGCTTAAGGATTTCATTGCCATCATAAATTACCTTATGAGCACTTCTAGCCTTTTAATGACCTCTCGGATTTGGTTCCTCAACAAGGGAATACTATGCTTATCACTCAAAACTCTATGCTTAGTGATCATGTGAGCATCGAATGGTATTTCCTTGTACGCATAACTTATTTTCAAGCTTGTTTTTCAAGGTTTTAGATTAGAAAATCATTCAAAAGTTTTGATTCCTTAGCATCGAATTCTTGCTTAAGCATTTTAACATTTTCTTGAAGTTCTTGTTTTTGCTTAGCGCTTTAGAAAGCTTTTCTTGTAAGGAGTTTAACTCTTGTTTTAATACTTCTCTAAACCTACTTTTTCTAATAGTTGTACGATTTGGTCATCCATTTCGCTCACGGTGGTTAATTCAAACTTAGCACGTTGTTCATAAATAGCAACACGCTCTTTATAAGCATTAAGTTCGTAAATAATGTAATCATCGTGGGCACGCAAGTGTATTCATCAAAAGCATAGTCATCATTGATCGCATAAGATACATCACTTGGTACAATCTCACTTTCACTTTGTTTCACATATTGATCATATGGGACAACATTGATATTACCCATATTTTCAATATCCGACTCAATAATTACAGCTTGATTGTACTGTTATGTATCTTTTGCTCATCAACTTCATCGTATAATTTTAATACCTCGTAAATGATTTTGTCTTTGGATGGACCAGCTTGTGGTGATGAAGAGACTTTAGAGAGACCATTGGAGAAATGCTAGCCATGAAAATGGTTTGTGCAGAGGTTCTTCATCAACATCGAGTCGTATGCATCACAATCGCCTACTTGAAAGGCATTCGATGATTATGGCCTATCTCCGAATTGGTTGCTCATCCACATCTCGCATCATATGTCTTAGCATTTCCTTCACCAAGAACAACAACCTCTTCATCCAAAGTCGCACCATTATCCCGAGCTTGCACAAGCAACATCTTATCCTCAAGTACTCTGATTCGAGGGCGTTGCTGGCGATGTGCGCTCCTTGCAATGTGTCCTCACCTCCACAGCTTGTAACATTTGATTGGCTTTGCTTGACCCCGGTTTCCATTCCTTCCCTATTCGATTTGCAAGATAACCTCTACCACCCACCTCTTCCTTGTTCGCATCGCTTTCTTGAACCGGCCGCACCATAACCTTTCCATCTCCGACGCTTGCTCGATTGTGTGGATTAGATGTCGCTCGAGGTTGTTGTTGTGTGGGAGAGAGTTCATGTTTTGACCGATCATGAGAGCCATTGATTAATGAAGTTTCCCACGTGCATCAAAGATCGCCTTGTTTGAACATTGATCGGGAATGAGTTTGTGATTACCATTACCCATGGGTATAACTTGAGATGCTTTGGTGGTAATTCCAATGTTTGAGTAGAAGGCGCTTGAATCATTTGATGAGCTTATCTCTCCTCGTTGGTTTTGAACCGATTTAGAATCCTTTTTCAAACATAGCATGTCTCTCATTCTCAAGAAGGAAGGCATAGAGTTGCTCATAGTTTGTATTCTTCAATCCTTTGGTTAGCTTCACAGAGGTGACAAACTTGTGCCATTCGGGATTCATGTTGTTCACAAACTTTGAGTTCAAATTAATGTTTGGCATAGTCATTCGATGTTCCTCATATCATTAACAAGCTTGTGGAATCTCACGTAATACTCATAGACACTCTCATCCGGTTTCATCTTGAAGTGTTCAAATTCATCATAGAGTTGTGATTCTCTGCCTTCCATAGTTAATTCGTAACCCGAGAGAAGCATCTTGACATTATCCCACACCGCCTTGGCTTCGTGTTGTGATTGATCGCCTTGTAGATATCTTTTGAAGACCTTGAAGTACGATGTTGAAGCCCCGATATCAAGATCGAATCTCTTTTCTCCTTATCATCGAGCTCATCATATGTCTTTGGTCCGTCTATTCCATAGATCATTGTTCCATCCGCACAGTATCAATTAAGTCTCTTGTAGTCTCAACTGATAAGGTCCTTCATCAATCGATTTGAGAATGTTGACCCCATTTTCCTTTCCAAGACAAGACAACTGATTCTTTGAGCCCAAGAGTCGTAGTCGGCCTCGCAAGCATGGGTGGATTTAGTATCCAACCACCGCTTGAACATCCTCGCAACAAAGTGGAGATGATTGTAGGAACGTTGGTAGACATGTTATGATTAAACGGATTTTATAACTCTATGATTAAACCGGAAATAGATTCTTTCACGGATTTTACTAAATCAAGAGAAAACCAGACACATACGTAATCAACCAAGTCGCTAAGAAACCTCGAACCAAGTCGCTAAGCACCAAGTCGCTAGCAAATTTTGACAAAGAAGTCGCTAAGCACCAAGTCGCTAATATGTCAAGTCGCTAAATAGCAACTCGCTAAGCACCAAGTCGCTAAGATGTCAAGTCGCTAAATAGCAACTCGCTAGCACCAAATCGCTAATACCAAGTCGCTAACAAACTTAAGTACAAGTCGCTAACTTTCACTAAGTCACACCCGTAGTGGAGAATCCACTAATGTATCGCTTGTCGGCTTGTCTCAATAGACAAGTCGCTAAGCTCAACTCGCTAAGAACTTTACTACAACTCGCTACCAACTTACAAAGTAAGTCGCTACCAAGATAAATTATCCGTAGCTCAAGTCGCTAGCTAGAAAATCAAACAAACACCACTTTTCAATCCAAAAACAACCCAACCACGATGATTCAAGCTTACCAAATCAAAACCCAAGCACATACAATGATTCTAAACACAAAACTACACCCAAGATTCAAACTTTAACACTAGAAATGATCCAAATGATGCAAAAACCACTAAACTTTTTCAAACTCTAAAACCACCTAAAAGTCACTAGAAATCCAAAGATATGTAAGAGATGATCAAACCATGGCTCTTGATACCATTTGTAACATATTGGATTTCACAAACACACTAAACCATAAGATCAAATAGGCGATAATGAGTTTTAGAGAGAAAGTTAGAGGTTTGGGAACTTTAGTGAGAGAAAGAAAATCTTATTATGAGCTCCAACTCTCTACCTTGGGAGGTAGAGAGTATTTATAGTCATTACATAAATCGCCACCTATCGGGTCGTGGATCGTGCATACAAGGGTAAAGACCCGTCTGTCCTCCACGGTGTTACTTAAACTAAATACTACTTAACTTATAATAATCTACGACTACGAGCTTTTAACGATTACATATACTGAGGTGACCGACTTTAATACATGGATTTACTAAATCCTAATAAATACTTAGATAAGTCATATAAGTTGAAAATGTTTAAAACATGTAATATACTAAATGGCTTCTTATCGAGTTTGTCATGTGTGCAATATAAATGTTTTATGTGCTTATATGATTTCTTGATTTCATATTTTCTTGTATCATTTTCTAAAAACAACAAGAATGTACATCGGATCATAACCTACACTTGTGTTGATAATGTACTCTCCGCTTTCCTTTTCATGATCGCTTCCAAGCTTCATAGTAGGATTGAAAACTTGATTATTTCATCCGATATACTCAAGTAAATTATTTTGCAACTAAATATAATTGTTCATATCCGAAAGTCCAAACTCGGCTTTCCAACAACATATGTTGAACTAGCTCATCCAACCATTTTTTGTTCACCATATGGACAACCTTTAATTTTTTTCCCGACACCTTTGTCACCTTAGTTGTTTCAAGTATAATATTAATAAAACGAAGCAAAGTATCATCATTGTTACTCTTCGATAGGCCATTGTAGGAATATAAATTTTCCTAACTTGAGAATGAATACCGAGAACTTATCGCACTAGAAACTCAATTTGACCTAACGGTTGAATTGCTTCCTCGATAGAAGTTGGGTATGTGGAATCACCCGTAAAAATGGTTGTGTTTAATGTAATTGAGCAAAGACTAGTAATAGTCTCATATTCATTCTCTCACATGGGAAATCTATACTCCTATGTTTTCCTAAAGTAAGTTTACAATGGAAATACTTTGCGTTGTCTTAGAATTACTAATCAAACAAGTTGTAAAATTAATTTTTATTTTAGTTAATCCCAACCAATTGCCTCATCAAGCGATTATCTTGCTTTGATCGAGAAGAGCTACATTACTTCAAGGATGAAGTTCATTGTACGCTAATCACCATCCGTAATAACTACACTTAGTTCATTACCTTCACTAAACCAAAACAACCTTCTAAATAATTCACTTTCTTAAGGACGCATATACATGTGTTTTCTTACTCTTCAAAATACCAACACATAGGTAAACATCTCTTAGCTTAAACCAACTCACAAAACCGTACTTGAACACCATCTAGATCTAAATGGAGTCTAGGATTATCCCGAACTAGCACCTCACAACTCTATTGTGTTGAACACCATCATGTACTCTTTCCTTTATTGACACATACCTTGCACGCCATTGTTAATACAAACGATTTACTAATCTAGATCATAAATCCGTTTTAAGCTTCTTGAATAGTGCTTGCTAAAGTTGATAAACCCATGTGTTATTTGTGAGCTCGATCTCACTTGTTTGCTTATGTGCCATTTCTACATGCTATACTTAGTATGTTTTACTTGTATACATGTATACTTTCATCAGAGATCATTAGTTTCTAATTTGAAACTTAAAACAAAATGTTGCAATCGACTATTAAGGAATTGTCTCGGATGTCGGATCCCCTGGCTATAACTAGTCGATCCTCGTTGAAGGATCCGTGGATCCGGCAGATGTAAGTGCATTTCTTGCTTCCTTGCATCAATCCAACCTTCCGCACCTTCTCATACTAGCTAAACATGATACCTTAGGATCATTTATGTCTTCCTCAAGCTCAAGAGGTCTCAAACTCACTCATAGATAACTTAGATCATTTTCAAGGCCAGAGATCTATCGCTTCATCAAAACTCATAACTCTTCCGCCTTATACTCACACATGATCCTCACATGTTAATACATCTAGCTTTAGAAATATTTCAATTTTAGCAAATTGATCGTAGTCATCCTTACCTCAAAATAGGCCGAAATGGGTCAAATTCTAGCTTTTCCATCTTAAGCTTTTAGGATATCCTCCAAAACATTATCTTAAGTTACTATCTGGTCTCTAGGACCATTTAGCTCCATTTGACACTCTCAAATTTCCTAGTGTCATCTTTGATCATTCATTGGTACTCATAAAGTCCCATTGTCTTCCATAAAAGCAATCATTAGCTACCATCACTCATTGCTCTTGATCATTTAAGTCCCCTTCATTTAAGACACTTAAAAGACCGAAACCCTCAAGATGTGTATGTACTAGATCTCACAAAACATATTTTCCTCTTTTCTGGTCACGAGAGTCGGATCCCTAGATTAGCCTAGGCGGATCCTCATTGGAGGAACCGTGATCCGGTGGCGATTCATGCTAACTCTAGCTAAAACAATCACTTCAAGATCATCTTGCTAACTTGAACACTCCACCTCATCTTAAATGAGTTCCTAGATCAGTACAACTCTGAAGTTGACTCTTGTGCATGTTAATCATCACATTCTAATGAAGTTTAGTAGCTTAAGTCTTGAATGCACTTGCCAAATCCCTTGCTTTATAAACCACATTGTTAGGACTTCTAAAGTCATCATCTTCATCTTCATTTTTAGCACTTAGAAATCTTTACAAACCTCTTTGAATAATCTCATCATGAGGTAAGCTCCAAGTGGTAACTCATCCACCAAAGGACCACCCAAGAAAATTGCTCGTGTTGTACACGAAATTTCTTCAACCGAATCATCTCCGGTTAAATTCAACATGATATTTGCTATATTTCTGAGTATATGATTATTGGTATAGTTCATGTGGAGTTTGTTATACTCCATGAGATCGTTTAGAGCACTAGGGTTAACAATAACAATGATAATAAACTTGTACACGCAGCGGAATAAAACAAATCATAGTTATTGACACAAGGTTTTTCATCATTATCTCCCCAATTATATATTGATCGAATATAACGTGTTACCTAATCTGCAATGTGGATCTAAGCCATCTCGCATCTTAGGGATATACAAACAAACACTAACCCTAGACGCTTATAGAACACGCCTAGGTTACACATACACACCTTTATTAGACGCTACATTGAAAGACTTGATATCAAACCTACACCCCATGTCCTCTTTATATACTAGAAGATTAGGGTTTACAAGATACTACGAAGGACTAATAAGTAAATCTTCTTTGCAAGCAAGTCCTTCCATCTTTTGTAGATTTCTTCTTTCTTTAAGCCCTTGATGTTTCATTCTTCTATTTACTTTGTCTCATCAAATCCAAGGAACCTAAAACCCAACAATCTTCCCCTATTTGATGATGACAAACAAACAAAGTCGGTACGAACTTCCCTAGACGGTAGCAGGTTGAGATGTAAACATCTCCGTGAATGAAACATTCTTGTCTTCCTTTGTCTTCCCTTAATCCATGCCATCGCACTCAATATCTCTTCCCCTTTGTTATCAACAACAGAGAATATAAGCAGAGAAACTTCCCTTGAGTGGTGCATGAACATCAAAGGATTCTTCAAACTGAAGGTCCTTGTAATGATCACTTGTGAAGAAAACCAAATATAACAAACTTGTGAAGAAGTAGAATAACCCAAACGTATGTCTTATGTCTTGTACAAACCACATGACCGAACGATATCCATGTATAGGGAGACCGCAACTTGACAATAATCAACGAGCACAATAACGTAACTCCTTCAAGTGTTTTGTCAATTCTTTGTCACAATAAGAATGCACAAAAATAAGAACACACATCTAAGAAATCCACTTCACCTTCAAGTAAGTGATAAATAACCTCCTTCAGAATCAATTCTTCAATAAAACCAAAACAAGCTTTTAAAACCTTAAGAACAAAACCAAACTTCTTGTGTGTGCGAACCAAAATCCCATGTGTGTCACCAAAATCTCGCATCAAAAACATGTACGCTTCCCTCAATTCCAAAACCTCATCACAGAAACGAATAACGAAGAAACACCAAAGAAGTGGAATCGAGAAAACACTAGCAGCTGGTTTCGAGAAAACACTATCGCTGTTTCGAGAAAACAAGATCGCTGGTTTCGTAAAACACCATCGCTGGTTTCGAGAAAACACTATCGCTGGTTTCGAGAAAACACTATCGCTGGTTTCGAAAACACTATCGCGGTTTCAAAACACCATCGCTGGTTTCAAAACACTATCGCTGGTTTCGAGAAAACACTATCGCTGGTTTCGAGAAAACACTATCAAAGCCGCTTTCTTCCATTAAGTAAAGACACCACACAACATATAACCAACTTCCATAATGAATTAATTCAAAGAAACACTAATTAGGAAGTTGAATATCCAAGAAACCCGTAAATTGAATTATTAAACCTGCTTTCGCAAACCCTTCAACAACCAACTTCAAAATGAATAACTTTTACTAGAAGCTCGATCGAAAATTCCTTCAATGAAAAGTTAGATGAATATATAGAGAACGCCCACCAAAAATTTCACACGATCCAACGGTTAATCTAAAAAGTTATGATCGTTTCAAAAAAAGGTCATAGAAACATATACTAAAAAATTTCACTTCAATTTTTCTTCTTTTCGCCATTCTTCACCAATAAAACCTTCATAATCCCTAGGTAACGAGCTCCCAAGCTCGATACCAATTGTGGAGTTTGTTAGTACCTCGAGATCGCTAGAGCACTAGGTTAACAATAACAATGATAATAAACTTGTACACGCAATGAATAAAACAAATCATAGTTATTGACACAAGGTTTTCATCATTATCTCCCCAATTATATATTGATCGAATATAACGTGTTACCTAATCGTAATGTGGATCTAAGCCATCTCGCATCTTAGGGATATACAAAACAAACACTAACCCTAGACGCTTATAGAACACGCCTAGGTTACACATACACACCTTTATTAGACGCTCACATTGAAAGACTCAGATATCAAACCTACACCCCATGTCCTCTTTATATACTAGAAGATTAGGGTTTACAAGATACTACGAAGGACTAATAAGTAAATCTTCTTTGCAAGCAAGTCCTTCCATCTTTTGTAGATTTCTTCTTCTCTTTAAGCCCTTGATGTTTCATTCTTCTATTTACTTTGTCTCATCAAATCCAAGGAACCTAAAACCCAACAGTTCATATCTCATTTTGATGCCAACTTTTCTTGGTACATCACATTTTTGTATCTTAGTTACGATAGACTTAATCTCTACATTTTGCTTTACACGGATCCCTCCAAGGAGGGAACCGTGGATCCGTATGCGATGTAAGACTAGTTTTCACTAACTCGAGTCTTATTTGCGTGAAATTATGCATTATATACTTGTCCTCTAATCTTTGTTTTGTAGATTTTCAATTTACACGTGAAGACTTTGACACTCTAAGCTAGGGAGCTTTGTGTCAAAGTAATACATTGCAAAATTACTTGCAATATTAGGATTACATTTCATGACGCCCCTTTGCAAAGTTGCAATCATCATGGGGAGCATATTCGTCAATTAGACGAAATCTTTGCAAACTTAGTTGCAAATGAATTAGCTTAGTATTTTTCTTTCGACGCCCTAACAAAGGGATGGACTCGTCAAGGGAGTTAAGACGAGAACTCTTCCCGTCACTTGCTTTCTATTTTTTCTTTGACATGTTTTTCTTAAAACAATGTGTTAGTTCCTTTCAAAGCTCTTTTGTTTCGACAAAAGGGGAGAAGAAAGTAAACTACAAACTCGAACTTTACTTAATTTTGTTTTTCCTTAAAATAATTTTATGTTTTGTCATCAACAAAAGGGAGATTGTTAATACAAATAAGTCAGTAAAACGCTTATTTATATTTTACGATCTTCTAATGTTTTATCGATAACAAACGTAAAATCATTTTAACGAAACAAATAAAATACGAGTTGGTTGAGCCAATAGTTTTCTAACACACTTACGTTTTCCCATAAAACACTAAAACAAGTATAAGTGATTTTATGATTTAGTAATACATATGTATAACAACTAGTGTTTACATATTGAGTGAATATATACATAACTAGTATATATTATAATGGGTAATACAATGGGTAGAAACTTAAGTATTCACCCATCGACCAAATACATTGAATGTAGTTGGGTAAAACCCAAAGTCCAAGACCCATACCCAATGTCAGATACATTGTACCTGCCAAGACTCAAAACCATGGACTAGATGCATCGTCGATCTGTAGATACATTGAATCTACTTCAGACTCATAACCCATGGCCTATACCCAATGTCTAGATACATCAGATTCTTGGGCACTCAAAACTATGGACTAGATGCATTACATCTGTAGATACATCAATCTACTTGTACCATAACCCATAACCCATGACCCATGACCCAAAACCCATGGGTAAAAGCGGAGCGCCCCACTGATCCCCAAGATAGATCGACGGATCCTCAGGAGGATCCGTGGAATAATAGCTATTTTCTCTATAAATAGTGAGCCATTTCTTCATTGTTTTTACCAATTTCTAACATACTTTCTCCCAGTTTAAAACTATCTAACCCCGCATCCAAGTGATCTATGTTTGTAGTTTTGTTTTTGTGATCCTCTCAGTTCCTTTTAAAGGCGAGATCACCACATTTGAAGTCAAGCAAGCTCAAGTCCATGAGTTGTCATACTTCCTCATCATCAAGACCATCAAGTCCTCTTGTTGATGATTCTTTCTTCTTCTAAGAAGTGTAGTGAAAGATGTCTCAAGTGTCAAGACGAAGACATTAGTGAAAGGTGTCGATCGTCCGTATTGTAGGCATTAGTGAAGGTGCCTAGAATTCAAGTCACAAGACATTAGTGAAGGGTGTCTTAAAGATCTAGTTAAAGGCATTAGTGAAAGCGCCTTAGATGTACATTCGATATGGTGTGTTTGCTGTACAAGATAGATTAAGATTAGATCCAAGGATATTGATATCCTTGATGATGTTGTAACAAGGAGTTGGTCTCCTGGGATTAGTCGCTGGTGTAGTGTTGGGGTGTAGTTCCTCCATGGTAATGGAACCTGTGTACTTAGCCTAGTACCGTATAAAGCGGTAGGCGACGCCGCTTAGCGTGGTTCACCTTGTGCGAAAGAACCCGTGGTTAGCCTAGTACCGAAAAAAGAGTAGGCAATGTTGAAGGTTTCTCCACCATAAGGAGTCGGTGTTGTGTAGTGATTACAAACTCTTGGGTAGGTGACTGGGGGTGTGAGTAGGGTGAAGGTGTCCTTGTAGCCGAATCCACTATAAATACTGCTTGTGGTTTTCAGGCTTTTACTCTTATCTTTTCATTACATATTTATACTCTATAAGTTTGTTTAGCAACATCCAACACACACCTAAATAGATTGACATAAGTCGATCTAAATAGTTTAAAAGAAAGTTTTAATTGGCAAAACTATTCAACCCCTTCTAGTTTTCCACATACCCCATTACCGCTCCCAACGCCCGGAAGTTGTTAGTCTTGATTTCGTGTCGATTACGCGCACCCAACGCCATAAAGATTATGTGTTGGTCGAATGACCGTTTCTAAAATGGCTCATTTTGTTCCTTGTTCGAAGACATTTGATGCGAGTCAAGTTGCTAAGTTATATTTTTCTGAGATTGTTAAGCTTCATGGTATGCTACTAGTTGCTAAGTTATATTTTTCTGAGATTGTTAAGCTTCATGGTATGCTACTGAACCAGCTAACGGGGACGCTGAACAACAGGCCACATATATTAGACTATTACATCAGCAAGTTCGCGAACAGATTCTTCATCACAACAAATAGTATGCTACTAGAGCTAATAAACATCGCAAGAGTGTTATATATAAAAAGGTGATCCGTGTGGATTCATTCACAGAAAGAGAGGTTTCCAGCAGGTCGCTTTGGGAAATTAAAGCCTCGGCCGATGGTCCTTTTCGCGTGCTCAAGAAGGTTAACGATAACGCTACAAAATCGAGCTTCTTGGTCACTATAATGTGTCCGCTACTTTTAACGCGGCCGACTTGTCACCATATAAAGCGCGAGTGGCGACGCTTATCTAGACTCGAGGCCCAGTCTTTCCGGAAGGAGGATGATGCAATTAACGACACATAATGATATAACCACCACCATCTGTAATCATCGAAGGCCTAAAATGGCTTTTTTCTATCTTATATGCTTTATTTTGAACTTTGGGATTTGTTTTTTTCGTATTTTTATTTTCGGCCGATTTGTTTCCTTTGGTGGTTAGACATATAATCTCCGTTAGGGTTTCATTAACCCGCTCGATTATTATTGACGACTAAGTGCTGTTTAAGAAAATCACGCTCAGAAACCACGCTTTCAAAAGTAGCCCTCGCCTCCAATTTCAAAACCACGCTGAAGGCAAATTAATGATAAATACGTTGCATAACCAAACACCAAAACTCGATTATTCACGTTTGAAAACACGATAATCAAATAATCACGCTTTTAGCTTACAAACACCCCTAAATACGCAAAGTTGTGAAGTCTGAAAATGAAACTCGCGGGCCTATAATCATAAAGCCCATATCACACACTTGGGCCTCACCTCACACCCAAATACACAAACCCTACCTATAACACCCCCCATACATCACCATTCCCAATCCCGACCACAAACACCACAGCGGCGCAAGGCAAGAAAAAAAACCCACAAAAATGGTGAAGTTTCTCAAACCCAACAAAGCCGTCGTCGTCCTGAACGGCCGCTTCGCAGGCCGCAAAGCCGTGATCGTCAAACAGTTCGATGAAGGTACCCGTGACCGCCCATACGGCCACTGTTTGGTAGCAGGCATTTCCAAGTACCCAAAAAAGGTCATCCGAAAGGACTCTGCAAAAAAAACTGCTAAAAAGTCACGTGTCAAGGCCTTCATCAAGCTAGTGAACTACAACCACATCATGCCAACCAGGTACACGCTTGACGTTGATTTGAAAGATGTGGTTACTGTTGATGTGCTTACGTCACGTGATAAGAAGGTGACTGCTTGTAAGGAGGCTAAGAAGAAGCTTGAAGAGAGGTTTAAGACTGGGAAGAACAGGTGGTTCTTTTCTAAGCTTCGTTTCTGAAGAGGAGGGTTTAAGGTTTTGAAGTGCTTTTGTTTGCTTTATGTTATTTAGGTTATTGTTATGGATGCTGGAATATGTAGAGACTATGGTTTATGTTATGTTAGTTTATTGTTATGTTTTGATATGATTTTGGTTTGCGTTAGCGAATCGATATACATTTTGTTATTTTGGAGAATATGTTAATTTTGTTACTTTATTTTGAGATGTTATCTTAGGATTATGACTGGTTACTGTTATATTACTCTTGTTTTGATATGTTTGGTTTGCGTTTTGTATCGGAGGAGTAATTGTTTGGAAGGTTTTACTTCGTTATTACTCGGTTGATATGATTAGTTTAACGTGTTGTAGCTATGTGATAAGATAAGATATTAGAATTCAGTGTTTTTGCATTGGTTTGGTTGAGTGGTTGTATGAGAATGTTTTGGTTTATGTTTGTAGTTTTCTTATTAGCTTGTGTAGTTTTAGGATTATGGCTAAGTGTTTGATTTAGTTGTAGTTTATGTTAGACTATGAGTGGTTTGTGTTAGCGATATGATATACATTTCGTTTGGGGGATCAATTTCTGGAATTTTATAACTTTACTATGATTTGGTTATTGTATTCGTATGAGTGGCTTAACTTAGCGTAGCATTATGATAAGGTAAATTATTAGAGTTTTGTGTTTGTGTTTTGAGGCGGTTGATTGGAATTCTGTTAGAGAATTGATTTTCATTTTGTTATTTTGGAGGATTATTTGTTTGAGCTTATTGTTTTCTGTTTTTATGGGCTTGTAGGTTAGCTAATATCATCACTTATTTGATTAGTATTATGTTTGTGGTTCTGTTTGTCTTTATGTCTGATTGGTAGTTTATATTTCAAGTTAGGATTAGGCTTATAGGTGATTTGGTCGAGTTACTGTTTGAGTTCTTATTGACGTGGTTTGTTTAATTTATAACTTGACCTTGGCAGCTAGTTTGAATAGATAATATCAGTAGTTGGCACTAGTTGATATTGTTGCACCCAAGACATTTTATTCGTGGTCTGAGAAGCGATATATTTTAGCGCAATTGCGTTGAGTTTTTTATTTGTGTGGGTCATCACTCTTTGATTTAGATCACTATATGGGTAAAAGCTATTTCTAGATTGGTATTATCTGCTGTCTTTTGCGTGAGGCTATTTTAACTTGTACATCATAAACAAAAATGATTAGACTTTGTGATTTGAGTCGAGTTTTCTTACAAAATGCACTTTACAATATTTTTAACTCAATATACATTTTTAAATTTTATTTGCTAATTTTTTAAAAAATTGTGGTTAATTTTCTCGTTAGTTTTTTTTTTTTTCAATGAACATATAATTTTTTAACTCACTATTGGCTTTTGGATTTGGTTATGTTGTTGTTTGAACCTTTTTTTAATGGATACTCACTATGATTTTTTCAACTCATTGTAGCATTATGTTTTTGGGTAATGTTTATTGTTTGATGTTCATGTTTGTTCATTGATATGATTGGGGGTTGTTTACATCTGTCATGATTGGTTGGTAGGATTAAGTTTTTAACTTGCTAAATGCAGTTTACTTTGTTGAATTTGATTGTTGGTCTCTTATTTTATATCCTTATACATTTCACTATTTCAAAGGGTAAACCGTTTTCATTTTGGTGTTTCTGTTTTGATTCAGTTTATTGTCATAGTTGTATGATTAGCTCAAGTATTGTTGTCCATTAAACTAGTCATGCTGTTTGAGTTGTAGTTGGTATGATTTGTTCAACTTATTGTGGAGTTAGGTTTTCTGTTACCGTTTCTTGTTCAAGATTTAGGTTTCTGCATTGATGCAGTGGTGTTGCTGTTTGAATTTGTCATAATTGGTTTGAGTTGCTCAACAAATCATAGTGTTTGGTTTTGAGTTAATGATTTTATGGTCACCATAGCCAACTTATTAGTAGTCTGGCACTTGATAGTTATGGGTCTGTTTAAAACATTTTAGGCTGGTAAGTGTTCATTGGAATAATCTTTAGGCACAGTATGCGCCAAATATCTTTGTCTTGACTATGCAATTTTTTATTTATTTGGAGTCTGTTATTTGAGTCCTTGCATAGTTGCATACTTGCATTTATGTCTTCTATGTGTTACAAAGTGGCTTATTTTGGGATGTCCCATCTTTTCATAGCTCGATCCTGATTCTTTGGGGGTGAGCATCAGGACACATTCACAAAGTCAAACCTGATATGAATGGGTGCTCGCTTTGAGACATTATGTTTCCCCAAACTGCTGTGATCAATTTTGAACATTCATTGCCAGAGGAAACACATCTATTATAATATTTGAACTCTTTGTTTGTCTTCTAAGGTACAAGTAAATATTAACTACATTGTAGATTTGTATCGCATCATTCTGTAAGTCCGTTGTTTCAGTAAGGTGAGCTTTATATGTTTATGTTGGTTGATTAGTCGCATTTGTGCCTTGCTACCCTAATAGATTTGCAATTAAAATATAATGGTGATCTATGTCAAATTTCAAGCAAGCATCATGCCTCTAAAGCACACTGTTAGTGATGTTAAAGCTGGAGACCATCCCCATGTTACAAGTTTCAAGCAAGGATCATGCCAAAACATCAAACTGAATCATTAGTGTTATATAGTTTAATTATATAATATAGTTAGGATTTTATTTGACAATAAATACGGCCTTTAAATGTGATTAACATTCACTAGCCACTAGCTATGGAATTGTGTTCTGGTAGTGGTAGGTTTGATTAATGAATGAAAACGTAGAAATCTAAGTTTACAAGCTGTATAAGTTTTCCCTATCATTAATAGGCCGGAATGTCGGGGAAGGAAGCCCTCCCTACTTCGATGGAGGGGAAAGGTGAATAAGTAAATATATGTTAACGTCTTGATTATTGTACAAGCAACACTTTATAAACAAAGACGTAACTAAAAAAACAAATAAATATGTCTTCAACGTTATGAGCTCTATAACTCAACCTTGTGTCTTGTCAATAAGTTACTAATGTTTTTTAGAAGTATGTAATTGACTGGTCTGTAAAAAAATGTAGTAACTTTTTTTTTAGTATTTGCAGTTCTCTTTTAAGTATGTTTTCTATTTGGCTAGCAATTAAATGCTAATCGAAGCTTTCACAATTGTAAGTTTCTAGACCTTAAGACTAAAATAGTGCATAATGCAAGAGGGGCCTATACAGAAAAGCCTTTATGCTATGGTTACGTGAAATTACCTTGCAAGCTACTGTAATAAATCTGTAGATAAAAGTCCATCATAGTAGATGGTCTAAGAGTATATAGCTTCAAGCTTTCGTAAATAATTACAACACTGTCCTTGACCAAGTTAGCCTCTAGCTAAAACTAAAGAAATCATATTTATTTATGCCAATAACATATAGCTAAAACTGAAAATATTAGTTATTACCTTTATTACAGGTATCAAGTATAGTTATGACGAACTAAAAAGGGTCGACCGTATAGTATAGTGTGGTCCAAAGTCTAAGACATTCGGTATAAGGCGTAGTTCTATATGGAGTGTTTGTCATTAACCTAATTCTTGTCATTTTCGAATTTAATATCGTAAAACTATGCGTTTATTTGGCGTGTAAGTTACAAGAAATGTATAGTTGTATGTATGTGCCCATCTCGGTAAAACGATCGGAACTCATAGTTATCATTAAAATTTTTTATGACTTTAGTTTATGGATATAACTTTCATATTGTGTTGTAAATTTGTATTAGTCGTGTGATGTTGTTGCTTTATTAGTCGATTGAACAGTTTAAAGTCTCGAATCGAATATAAATAATATTGTTTTTATTATTATTTTTTTTAACAAAATGTTGAAGATTAAGACGTTTTTCTCGATCTATTTAGATGTTTTTATCTCTGTTTTTTAAACGAAAAATAAAAAGCAAACACACTTAACACCATAAAAGCTCTAAGTGACTAAAACCTTTGTTCTATTAAGCGTCTGTTAAAACTTTTCTAAAGAAAACAAATAGTTATGTTAGTTCTCTAATTATTTCTGTAACGCAAAACTGAATGTATTCAAAAGATGCTAAAATGTCTCTTTCAAAGTAAAAAGGAAGCTAAAATGTCATTCAAACGTTCTAAACATCTCCACAATAATATAAACATACTAATATTAACTAGCATATTCAAACATTTACAATAAGTCATTAATAACGATCACAAAAATATCACATAAAATTTGTCTTTTAAGCTTTTCCAAAAAACTAACCAAATCCGACACTCAGGGGTTGTTTGTTTTGTAAAATTTGTCAAGTCATGGATATAACACACCCCAGAAGTCGTGAGATTAACGACACCCATGTTTTTATCCCGAACACCTCGACCAATATGGTTAGATCGATGATACTAAGTTAATATCGATAGTGTAATATTAAGATCGATAAAAGTTTCCACGCGTCGTCGATCGACAGACAGCTGTTTCCAATCGCTATGCAAAATGTGATAGGCGTTGTTTCCACCGCCAATGCTATGTTTCCACCGATAGTTACATGAAAGATGCTAAGCGAAAGATCGCCAGAACTTGATCGACCTATTCAAGCGGCTAGCTTCAACTACATAACGACCACGCTTAATTGGTCATGAACCACTAACGACTATAATGGGATAATTATGAGGCAATTAATGGGCCGATTAATTCTCATAATTCCATTCGACTACCTAAGAGTAATTTCCATAAACAGGATATCCGATCACGCACGGAAGAACACGTAAAATGATTAACACTTAAGCAAAAGGGTTATTGACTTAAATCACTAACAAACATTGGCCTTATCCCAAGTAGATATTCGCGACACCCAAGATTTAAGCTTTTTGAAAGTGATCCGATTCCAAGCCGATATCCCAATACCTAGGGGTTGTATTGTCGATTATCTTACCCTGCTCCCGCCTTACCACTTATAACTTTATAAACCGGTTTAACACTTATTTATTTTTGACTAAGTTGGCTTATTTTGAAACCGAATTTATATTTGAAAATTTTCAAACATACCATAAAAATAGAAAGATATATACCACTAAAACTTAAGTCACATTTCCCCATAATACAAGTTTTTGCATGAAAACATATATACCAAATACGCAGTCAATATAATCGACTTAAAAATAAGCTTTACGAAAATAAGCTCAAAACCAAATAATCCATAAGCCGAAAGAACAGCCCCTTAGTTTCAAAACCAACACGTTCAAGCTAAACCACTTTCATGTGTAATCATTTTCGTAAACCTAACATATCCGTTTCGGGTCGGGTCAGGTACTGGATCACATCTTTTAAGCCCACTTACTAAAACCAGCCCATACATTAGGCCGCCTTTCCACAAACCTACTTTATTTACACCGCCACGCGCCCCACACAACGCGTGCAACACACGCGCCACACTCTCCTATTAATTTGACCCCAAAAAAAATATAGAGATCATCACTAAAAAAAAAAGTCTCACCATTTTCAAAGAAAAAAAAATGGCGGACAAAGAAATAACAATCGTGACGAAAAACGACAGCGTTTCAACAAATCCGTTATCTGCAGTGTTTATCAAGTTTAGTGAGGGTTTCAACAACTTACCGTTACCGTTCAAGTTTCCGTTGGCGAAGAAGGAGGCGGTGAAAGTTGAGACGGAGAGGAAGGCGACGGTTCGCGGCGGTGAAGTGACGGAGGTGAAGAAAACGACGACGGTTTCGTTTCCGGAGAGTAGGAGTAAAAGTGTTGCTGCTGCTGCTCCGTTGAAAATTGAATCTGATGATGCGGATCGTCAAACTAATCCCCTTGTCCTTTGGCAGGTATATATGTTACACTATTTTGAATAGTAGAGCTTTTATATTTCGTTCAAGTGAATATGACCTCTTTAATTTTATTGTAAACTGAGTATTCTATAAAATAGTGAATTGAAAGTTCTTATCGGTTCTCAAAAAGTTTTTTGAGTAAGGAAAATTAAAGTAATACTAGTAGGAATTTAACTTTTTCAGCCCAATTTTTGGAGGAATCATTTTACTTCAAAATCAACCGAATCAGTTTCTTTTTCATTCATTTTTTCTTTTCCTCCGTTTGTAATACTCGAGAACATAACCTTTTTTTATTTCAGTTCATTTTCTTTACTTTCCTTCCTTAAGTGACATTCGAGAACACACCGTAATATATCAAATTTGATATAGTGTGATGGTACAAACTTAGGTTGTGGTTTTATTTTGTTATTTTAGAAAAGTACTTTTTTTTTTCTCTTATGTCCTTAGCCGCGCCCGAAAAGAGCTATTGTTTTCTCCTCTAAATGTTTTGGAAAAGAGTGTTTGTTTTTTCCTCTTATGTGTGCAGCGCGGACGCTATTGTTTGTTTATGTTTAGACTTTAGACATAAGAGGATAAAACGAATTTTTCTCACTTTAATTTGTAGATTTTTAAAGTCTAATTACCACTTTGTGTTTGTTAGAAACTTCAGCTTCACCTCTTATCTTGCAGACATGGTATTGCAGATAACACGTACATGTGAGAAAACAAACACAGCCTTAGGTTTTATGATACTATGTTTACATTATGTGTTTTATTGAAATCAGGCATAGTGAAATCTAAATCGGAAGTTACAACTGCTGAAATGGATAGGATCGATCAATATTATGTTGTAGGTGTTGTTGAATTGAGTCCAGATGTAGGAGATGATGTTGATAGTGTGATAGAAGGAAACTTAGCTTTTACTATGTTGATGTTACTGATAGTGATAGTCATGGTGAATTATGGATGGAAAAAGCTATTACTGGTTGAGATGGATAGGATATATCAAGTCTATGTTGTAGGTGTTGTTGGTTTTAGTTTACTCACTGAAGAACTAGAAGTGTGGGGATGGATGTTCTACTAAGTTGGATGGTGACGGTTTACTTTAATTTTAGCTTTCACTAAAGTGTTATGGCCCCAAAGGGTCTTTGTGTTCTCAAGGGGTCCAAGTCCTGCTTGTAGCATAAGTTTTTTTTTATCTTTATTCTAGTTACTTTTTTTTCCCATTTTATTTTTGCAACGGACATAGTGTTGCTGTGCACAGCAATAGTGAAGAGAGGGGCAACTTTATTAGAAGAATGATTGAACATTTTGATTTGAGATGACAAAATTTATTTTCTGCTTATGAATAACTATTATTTTTTTTACTTTTGGGATTCAAAAACTTGGGGTGTACATAGTTTCATCTTCTTGGAATGTGCATGTGTCTGTTTGTATAAAGAATTGCATTAAATGCTAACATGGTTAAAGATGTGACAAAGATCATACACCAATTAGACATGTTCTAGTTGAGGGTGTAACTACCCCTAAGTACCTAACCACCAATATCCTGCCTGTATATTTATATCACAGAGAGAGTGAGAACAAAAGTTGGGAGTATGGAGATAGGTGAGGGTATCCTAAAATTGCATCTTGTCATTATCAGTTGTGTTTTGTGGGACTATAGCAGCATTTACTACCAAAGCGAAATATGAAGCTTTGAGTAATGGCTTAATTGTGTGACCAGTTTCTGCTGCTTAGTAATTGTCACATGCAGATTGTAAGCCAAGGGGACCATGAATCTTTCATTCTTGCTCTTTTTGCTTCCACTTTCTGCTGCTAGACTTGCATTGTTACGACGTTTAATAACGATGTGAAATACTGCCACATTCCAATAAAACTTGATAATTTACGGGGAACGCGGTGCTAAATATATATAAAAGAGTATCATCCTTTGCGAAAGAACCTTGAATACATTGATTTACTTTACTTGGTAGCTCAATGTTTAGCTTGATTCATGCACTCGTCTTTGACATGTTCTTAGTAAATTCTTGCTTGAACAAAACACCACCATACTATACAAATATTTTATGTTGTATATAAGTCGGACGGTTCTCCTCCTAAGAAGCAGGTAACAGGGGCGTTTAAAATCTTATCCTGGAACTTGAATGAGCGTTTTACATATACCTAAAGAGAAGGAGAAAAGATGAACAGAACTGTTATCTGTTATAGCACTTACCTGCTTTAGTAGAGTAATGCATTTCTGCAGTTAAATCTGTAATCAAAATGCAATAAGACTAAAATAGATCTTACTCCCTTTGTTTTGATACATGTAACATTTGTTTTAGCCTATCCCACAACATTTCTTCTTTTCTGCAAGATTCCCTTTGGTAACCAAAGCTAAATATGTATGGTATCGACTATCGAACTCTAGATTTTAGTACACTAGTTGTCTAAATTTCCAATGAAAGAACATTTAAACATCATTTGTCAAGGATTGTCATTAAACTATGTGACAAGTCAAAGAGTAACTAGTATAGCACCAAAGTGATTTATAACATGTGCTTTAGAAACAATCCAAGCATGTGGTGCTCCTACATCAATAACAATTTCCAGATTGATCATCTGGTGTCTTAGTTTCACTTTCACGGTTTCACCCCCTATCCGTGTTAAGCCAATCATATTTTCTAGCAGTTCCTCCATCTTGCCACATCAAAGACTGGAATTGGGATGAGATTACTCCTGGAGGTGGCAAGATGGGCGGGTTGGGTAGCGGGTCAAAATGCTTGGTGTTTAAACGGGTCATATTCAGCACATTTTAAAATGAACTGGGTTGGGTTGGCTCACATACTTACTGTTTTTGTCTATTTTGAATAACTTTTATAAATGATAATAATAGTCTATGATGAAAACAATTTAAAAGATGTATAAACTTCTTATGATCTGGTGGTTCCATTTGACCTTCTCCTCTCTAACCTAATTTTTCATTTGAACAACCCAAATCGACCATTATAAGTAAAAATGTAAAATAGTCGAATTGCTACCTATAATCACAGCTAAGATTCTTTTGGAAGTCAGAACACGTTATCTAACCAAACACCTTTTCTGGTTTCTTTTAGGTTTATGCAGTTGGAGGATTCTTCGTCTTAAAGTGGGCGTGGGGACGATGGAACGAACGTAGGGAAAGGAAGAAGCCATCCAACGAAGATCCACCGTCTTCATCACCCACAGTGGATGAGGATAATTAGTACCTACTAAATGTTCTGTTTACATGTAGCATATAAATTACTTGATACGTTTTAATCTGTCTAAACCTGGAAATTACTTTGAATATACAGGGTCAGAATTTCATTATGGTTTTGTTGATTTAAATGTCATTCGCTAAGTTTGCTATTGCATGTATTAATGCGCCTAATTTTGTAAACGAGGATGTCTCATGCATTACCAAATGTCCCTTTCGTAACGTGATAAAAAGAACACGGGTAGTTCACCAAATATTGCTGACTGAAACTGAATAGACCCCTCTTCTGAACTGTTCAATGCTTTTTCACAAGATATAGTTGTCTGAATAAACCCCTCTCCTAAACTGTTAACATGTTCCAGCAAAGGGGTTAGACATATCTAACATGAAGACAATTAGTTTGATGCTTATATGCAACATGTATACCAATTGATTTGCATTTCAAAGGAAGAATTGAATCCATGTAAACTGAAAATACCCTTAGAAGAAAGGTGCAGTCAGACATTTGTAATCTTGTTTAAACTTGTGTATGGTTTGAGTGATCGAGTCTTAGCTACAGTTCAATAGGGATATAATGTTACCAAAATCCTTTCTTATGCTTGTACGACTAGAAAAGTGCTAAAGGTTTCAGTGGGGTGTGGGCATTTTGCTACCTCATCAGGCTGCTCGTAATAAGGCGACAAACAACACGTGCACCCCCTCCTTAACGCGTTAACCCATATTAAACAACCTCCCTTCATGTGTGGTCAACAAAATTTTGGTTGCTTTGGTCATCCCGACCACCGAACGGAACTTTTGTTTTTTCGTATGTGTGAGTGTATTGTAGTGTATATTCATGTTTAAATGGGTTTTATTAGTATTATGGGTTTGATGTTATCTAATACAAAAGTTTAGGAGTATCGTTGAAGGACTGAAGTAACACCAAACTATTTAGATCAAGTCTAGAGTATTTGCACATATATTACAAACCATTGATATTATATTCTGAAAAGGATTGATGGATTATAAATTCTTTTCCTAGAAAATATGTTAGGGTGAAAAAAAAAAACATTACGTGATAGATAAGCTGACGACAAACGTAAAGTGATGAGAGAAACAAGAAAAAGGCACGAAATACATGAAAGCCGAGTGAAGTCTAAGCCGAGGTCCAAACCAAAGCTAACAAAAACACAGGATCAATTTTTAATTTTTTATAGTCACGTCTCTTGGGTTGAATGAGAACTGATATGGTAACATTTTTCCGTTCAACTTTCTATTACGTATACCTTTTTACTAACGAGTTAAATTAACATATCAGAAAATTTAAAAATTAGTTACAAGGCTAAGAAAGGTAATTAGTAAAAATTTATTTCCGAGGGAGCCGAGCCGGAGCCTGAGCCAAGAAAATGAAAATAACATTGTCCGGTGTGTCGGCTTTTGCCTTAAGTAATAAACCCATAACATCCCTCCACGTGTCCTTACTTATTACTTTTTCCGTTGACGGCCGACTTCTCTCCGTTTTTCTCCGTCATTTATTTTCTAACACCGATCAATTTATTCCTTCCATCCTCTCTCTCTCTAAAAAAAACAAACCCTAACTTTCTCTCTCTATAACAAACTCTCACCTAACTTTCTCTCTCTAAAACAACAAACCTTTCACCAGATCTGTTACGATGGAAGATGATGATGAGATCCGATCAAACAGATCCACCGGATCCGGATCTAGATCCGGATCCCCACCGTCAAGCCGTCGCATCACCGTCACGGTAGCCTCAACGCCGCCTCCACAGCAAAACACCTTGACGTTAGCTTTACCGACGCCTCAGCCGCGGCTGTTAGCAATCTCCGGCGGTGGTGGTGGTTCCGGTGGTGGTTCTGGTGGTGGTGGCGGTGGTCGTGAGGATTGCTGGAGTGAAGGTGCGACTGGTGTGTTGATAGATGCATGGGGGGAAAGGTATTTGGAGTTAAGTAGAGGTAATTTGAAACAAAAGCATTGGAAAGAAGTTGCGGATATTGTTAGTAGTCGAACCGATTTTATGAAAGTTCCGAAAACTGATATTCAGTGTAAGAATAGGATTGATACTGTTAAGAAGAAGTATAAGTTGGAAAGGCGAAGATTGCCGCAGGGGCGGCCCGAGTACTTGGAAGTTTTTTGATAGGTTGGAGGAGTTGATTGGGCCGAATGTGGCGTCCAAAACTGGTTTTTCGACTCCGCCTTTACGGAATGTTAATAATGTTCCTGTTGGGATACCTGTTGGTGTTAGATCCGCTCCTCCTGTTGTTCAGAGCCTCAGGCTTAAACAACAGCAGGAGCGTCAACAACAGATGGTGATGCAACAGCAGCAGCAACAGCAACAACAGATGATAATGCGGCTGCAACAGCAGCAACACCAGAAGCAGCAGCAGTTGCAACAGGAGCAATTGTTGCAGCAGCGTAAGCGTTTGCGTCCTCCTCCAGCGTATTCCGATTCAGAATCGGAACAGGACCAGGACCAGGACCAGGACCCGGACTCGCCTGAATCTGACCCGTATGAGCATAAGCGTGCTAGGTTGTCTGTTCCGTTTAGTGCGAAGCAGAAGCAGCAGGAGGGGGAGGGAAATGGGAGGGGGTCGAAGGATAAGAATTGGGGGGAGTCGGTTAAGGAGCTGACTAAGGCGATTGTGAAATTTGCGGAAACGTATGAGCAGGCGGAGAGTTTGAAGTTGCAGCAGATGGTGGAGATGCAGAAGCAAAGTATGAAGTTTGCGAAAGAGCTTGAGCTGCAGAGGATGCAGTTTTTTATGAAGACGCAGATGGAGTTGTCGCAGTTGAAACAGAGTAGGAGAACTGTCGGGAGCAACAACAATCATACTAATAATCATATGCACAGTAATAATCATCACATCGGTAACCATAATACCATAAACGACAACAACAATCATAGTGATGATAGTAATAATTGAAGTAGGGTGTTGAGTGTTGTTATTTTAAGGTTTGGATTTGAGAAACAATTGGCGTATTATGAGGGTTAAATAATGAAACCCTCTCTTAGGGTGTTTAGGGAAATGTATGTAACTGGATTTGCTTGCTTTTATCTTTAGTAGTTTTCTGCTTTTTCTTCTATATTAAAGATATGGAGGTACATTATTAAATGCTTAAAAAAGATTTGTTATAGTCTGTGATTCGCTTAGATTAAAATTGGCGTTCATATGAGATCATGGAAATTTGGTGTTCATATTGTTGTTTTCAGGTATATTTCTTGTATTTTTCATCGAAGGTTTAGGCTTGAAAGGCTATTTCTTGAAGGTGTAACAAAGGTTAGTTATTTTACCAGTTGTTTACTGTTATTGCATATGCAAAATTGATTACGGTCTTTGAATTGTTTAGTTTAATAGTAATAAGAGTTGCAGCCGTTTTGTCACTTTTGATTATCCCCAGCTTTGTGACTTGAATGTTCTCGATGACAAAATCATTGATGTGGACTATTGATTAATCAGTATGTTAAAAGGGTTGCATAAGTTGCTTCTTTTGAAGTGTGTATGTGCTTAATAGGCAGATACCAAGTGGCTTCTTTTGAAGGGTTTGCTAGCAGGTAAGCACATACTTCCCAAACACTCATTATAAAGTCTGAAACACCTGGATCAGGCAATCTTAAGCACTCTCTTTGACTTTTGTTTCTATTTGGAAAACAGTGGTGAGTACATGGTTACAAATGTTAAATAACTTGCTTGAAAAAGGTTTTTATTTGTTAAAAGCATAAGTTTCGTATGAATACTTGATTTTGGAAATCCTAGGTTTGAAATCAAAGACAGACACTAAGATCTTATAATGGAACGAATTTGGTAATAGCATCCTCTCTCTGCCACTTCATAATGCTCAACTCCGTTTCTCTACAACTAAAACACCCACCTTGTAAAGTCTCTTAACTATCTATGCTTGTTAACTTTAGCATACAAATTATCTGTTTTGGTCTGCAACTAAATTGCATAATTTGTGCTTATTATGTAATCATAGACAATGATCGCTGATAAACAAAACTGATGTATGTGATTGCTTAATGACTACTAACAATTATCATAAGTTCACCATTTTTGGAGGATGGCCTAACATTCATGTTAGAACCACAAATATAGTATAAGATGCATTAGTTGTGTTCGGTTAGTGTTATTTTTGGTCTCATTACAAACTTCACTTCCTCGAATCATTGCTTTATTCTCTCATTTTGCAAAGCAAATCCTTCTTTATCTCGCCAAACATGTTCAACTGCTAAAAGGTTATTTGGTATGTGTTAAGACACCTAAAGAAAACCGAGTTAGAGAAAGTGAAATATCATGACAATAATGAGACAAAGATACGATTATTTAGTTGTGAGGAGCTTCTCTTATGAATTGCATCTCTGTGACCTTATTGCCATCACTGAATTATTTTTGTTCAACCTTGCATGATATGTTGGCGTGACGCAGTTGCCCTACTGCATAGCAATCGAGCCTCGACGACCGACTTACTTAGTGCTGCAGGGTTTTGGACAAAATACATCTCTTGATTGCCGATACTGTTGTAGGATACAAATCGCTGGAGAAACTCCTGCCCAATGTAGTAAATTTAGTTTGATCCCATTCTTGTCAATATGGCATTTCTTTTGCAATAGTGTTTTAGTATGGTGTCTATCTACATCCCCCTCTTCTGTTTGAAAAAGTCAAGCAAGATTATAGACGTGAAAATAGACACCGAAGAAAGGTTTGCATAGTAGGATGAACAGAAGACAATGCTTAAAGGCATCCTATGTTTCTAATTAGGCCGGATACAATAGTCAATGAGTAGAACCAACAAATGTAATTCTGTATATTAATGCCTCTGAGAACACGTTGTTACTGCATTAAAAGGGCACCAAGTAATTGTTGTAGGGCAGAGCGATGACAGGAGGGAGCGGCATCAAATTCACTGGAGGATAAATACACTCATTTGTGTTGCAAGTATAAATTGTATGGGTTTGAAAGTATTGTGCACATAGGTAGTAGTGTTTTTTAGTCGGAAGGATTAGAACGACATATATTTTCTCAAAGTCTGCAGTCTCTGCAGAGCACCAAAATATATGTTTTGCAAGAACCTAGTTTTCTTACACTATTTGCAACAACAATTGTTGAGTTCATTGATTTATGTTTCTGTTTATAGTTAGTTTCCCTTTTGAAAAGATATGGCATTCATCAAGCTATTTTTCTAGCTTCAAAAGAAACAAAGGAACAATCAATGACATTTATCAACCTATTCTTTCATCTCTGAAGGTAACCAATGAACAATCTATTATTTGTGACATTCATCAAGCAATTCTTTTATCTTCATAAGAGACCAATGAAAAATATTTCACTAGTCGTTAGCTAATATACATGTAGAAATATTAAAACATAACACATTAGAACATGTTAAGGTAAAAGGTGGTGGCATGTCTTGAAAACATGTCCATTGCCTCCTTAAGTCATTCAAATTGCTAGTGTGCAAGAAGCCATTAACCTTTGGACATGGATGTTTGCAAGCAGTCGGCAAGTTAAGGAAACATTTATATTTAAAATTACAAGTGAATGACCTTTTTGTGAAAAAAGAGGTATAAGGACATAAAGTTGAAAACAAGTTCAAGTTTTAGTTTGACCTCAATCGCTTTGAGCCTTGTTGAGTTTCAAGTAGAACACTAACCTGTTTTTCCTGGATAGTATTAACGGGAAGGAATGTTAATTGAACATTATGTTAGTTGCACTCAACCTTTTCGCTTAAAACCATTTTAATTCAACAATCAAACCTTCCATGTACGAGAAAATCAATCTAAACTCGAAACTCTATAAAACGCCGCAAAACATTTCTTCATAATACAAAAGAATTAATTTGTCTCTCAAAGTAAATATCCGGGGTAAAGTATTACAGTCACATTCGATTAGTCTGCTGAGTGCTGATTGCTATAAACCATGTTAGCAAAACAATATTTACTCCAAAAGTTACCTGTACTTTATATACTTCCCTTGTTGACAGTTAAAAAAACTAATGATTTCCACACATTAGACAGTAACTTTTGGCTATCTGACATGCGTATTTGAAATAAAACTGTGTCCTTAAAAACTTAAACTCAAATACAAAATTCCCTCTGCTGCATTTTGCAGTTTTTGTCATTCGGGTTGGAAGTAACTATCATTGATTGTTAGCCTGTCAAAAGCATCATAATTAGCTTTCAAACCTATAAATTGGCTCCTAAGTTGAGCACAATCTGCATCAGGCCATCTACAACCTCCATCTTGTGCCCATAGTGGACACAAAGATTCACAAATCCGGTTGGTAGAGTTTTCGGGAACATTATCATCTGTTGTTACTGCAATGGAGACAGATAAATCCATATTTTCAGCATATATGTCTTCGCTACCTACTGTTGTTTCTTTAGTTGAAGAAGACATATTCGTCTTTTCAGCAGGGTGGTTTTCAATGCTGGGTGTATCTGAAACATGAACTTTGCATCCGAATGATTCCATTGCTCGTTTAATGTTTGAATTTTCCCTGTTTGCTTTCTTAGCTAATGCAACAGCCGAGTTGCTGACTTGGTTCTCTTTATGCAGGCCAGCAGTCAAGGATTCAATTGTTGTGGCTATTTCTCTGGCATTACTCTCTGCTAAATCCTTTGCCTGTTTATATCAATATATACGAAGCCATTTAAACAGAATACAAAAAATTGGGAACTATGAGAAAGATTTACCATCAACACAAATGACAATTTGGTCGAATAATTACTAATGTAAACCATAACTTTCGGGTCAGTATGTTATTCTATCAGTTTTGTTGTTAAAGCGGCTTCTTACCTTTAACTACCAAACGGAATCAACCCATTTATAGGTGAACTGGTAAACAACGCCACCTCTAATATTAATGAATTATGTATGCCCATTAATTTCAATGAATGAATCACCACAAAAATATAGATGAATGGAACAGTTGAATTACCTTTTGCAGTTCAGAGTACTTGTCCATCATGTTTCTACATTGGGTTTCAACCTGGCTAGATTGAGCTTCACAAGGACATGACCACCGAAGATGGAATTGTGGCCATAATGTTGGAGCCAAAGCTGCGGCTGGTGGTAATAATGGACCATCATGCTTAGATGGATCGTAAAACAGGTTATAGTGCACGTGAGAACTTCCCTCTGCAGCACGCATGTCAGCCATATACATCCACAAGCATTCAGACGCCTCGAAAACACCAGCCTTTTCTCTTTCATTATCGCTGAAATATAAATGATTACTCTTTGTTGAAGGTAATTAACAGGTGTTAAGTACAATGTTCAGGCTAGAGGTGGAAAAATGGGGGGGTTGGGTAATGGGTCAAAACGGGTAACGCTTGGCATAGTTTAAAACGGACCAGGTTGTGTTAACCAGATTTCATTTTCCCAGCTTTTTAGACTGTGTAGAACAAACTTGTGCAAGATAACAAAAAAATCAGTTACAATACTTTTTTTGGTTTAAACGATTCATAGGTTGTATACGTTAACAATACACTTGGGGTGGCTTTTGACCTGTTAGGACCCTTTTAGGTCTCAGGGTAATTTGTATTTGATCATTTTACTTGTTAATATAAACTATGACACCATTCGATCCTTTATAAGTAATGGGTTGAAATTTCCACCTCTACTTTAAGCCTATATAACTTTATAATTCATTGGAAATGTTCGCACTTGTTGCACATGAAGTTCCCAAACCGACATGATAGCACTAAGTCCAGAAAATCAACCAAAAAAGCCTGCATGAGCCAATGTCAAAAAGCGATAACATAATCATCATGTGATGAGTCAATCAAAATCTGTTCAAGATATGCAGTTCCAAGAACAGACAATGCTTACCGATGAGTACTCAAACGCGAAAGGGTACATCCGTAGCAATTGTGACACACAATCAACCCACTGTCAAGTGAAATCAGTATACACAAAATCAACATAACTACCATAGATGCTTTTAAGGTGTCCCATAAGGCTCAATGAATGATGTGTTGAAAACTCTTGCCTGAAGAAATATTGGAGAATAATGGTTTGAAGGCTGCGAATTAGAGGAGACTGGAGATTGAGGTGTAAATGATGCGGATGACAGGCGCATCGAAGATAATGTGATGTTTGGACTTGAAGAATGCCTGGAAAGTTCTTGAGGCATGCTGTCACTCCCAGAAAAACTTGGCAATCCAGCTCGTTCTGCAAATGGATGGCCAAATGCAAGCCAATCTTTTTCAACAAGAGCCTGAAATCCATTAATGGTGCGGTAATATGGATCAAGTAATAAACTTGCAAGGGCTACTAGCTGGCTTGTTCTGTCCCATCCATCACTGTACCACACAATTTCATGGAAACATAAACATAGAGACATGATATATACAACTAAAAAGCAACAGAAGCATATCAAACACTTGAAATATTTACCTTAAAGATACTGAACAAGCATATCAAAAACTATATTGATCCACTTTACCTGCAATGAACGAGCATTGATGCTGATTCCAAAGCAACACGAGCAGCAATCCAAGCGGAACCAGCCAATACATTCTGAATATGCTGTAACCAACCACTATCACCAAGGGTTGATACTGAAGCAGACATACTGCTGAGATTACCTCCACCCCAAGTCCATCCACCATTTCTCTGTTCAGAACACAAACTAAATGACACGTTACATAATAAGGTTAAATATTTAAGGTTCAAGTTATACCAAGAATGATGACATTCCATCCGATGATTTGGTTCCATGTGTATCCACGTAGTCTCTGAGACGAACAAGACTCTCTCTCATAGCATGGATATTGTCTATCCCAAAGAATACAATCTAAACAAAACAAAAGTTGGGAGAACTATATGTTAATAATTTAAAATACTTCTCATATATGTGTGTGGAACACATTATTATAGCTCAAACCTTTCACAGACCTCACACTGGAAATAATTGGAAGATGACTCTGACCCGCCTCCCATCGCGCCATTGGCCAGCGCATTTTTTCGGGGCCTGGCATCAGCTATATATAACTTCCTAGGGAAATATGGCTGTTCATTTCAGTTGACCTCATCACATTAAAACAAACGATATGTGTAGAACAAAATGCATTCAAAGTCAGCGATTGTTTACCTCCGTCCTTCTTTTTCAACAGAAAGTCGAGTACAAAGAGCACCGACCAGATTCTCATCAGCATTGCTGCATTATGTCCTAATTAGTCAATTGTGTCCAGATGTAATGCATTTAAGGTACGTATCAAATGCCTGAAACTCCATGAATATGGGGTTACCTCCTCATATTCATCATGAGACCAACTAATGGTTGGGATGACCGAGCAAGAACAGCTCCAGTACCTGCATAGTAATAGAATAAATGCCAGTATGCGAACTTAAACTGCATGTGTACGATGATAAGGTTGGTGGATGTATGTTATGTCATCAGAAACATTTTAGATTTAAGTCACCACTATGGTATATGCATGTTCATCAAGATAATGAAAGTGCTTACGTCTATCACACCATGATATGACAGGCAATCTACACCGTGCGCGAAAGGTGCAAGCTTTCAGAAGATCTGTATCTCTGAAATCAGCAACACAGGTGACAACTTTATATCAAGTTACAAAATGAAAGAAGGGAGATTAATAAAAAGATACCTCACCTGATGAATTTTGGAACTAGCAGAGCAAATGGGTAAGTTGTACACATGTTATAACTTGAATTGACATCACTAATCCTCCACCAATCATTGGAAAATTTGTACAGACCATCTTCTATTGTGTTGATTGACGCCTGAACTGATCCCATACCAAGAAGGCGGTAATACTCATTAATTAGTCTCACTTTAGGGTTGGTGTTATTATATCTGGGAGAGCCAGAAGTGAAAGCATAGAGATCCCATAGTTTTGCAGGCTTTGTCCATCTCAGCAATGCACCAAAGATAGCACGTCTCTGTAAAACACAAGCCAGTCTATCAATATCATCATGGGAAAACATACTTTGCAGCTAATGCATAATGAACATTTTGGGAGGATCTGATATATCACTAAGTTTTTAACTTTAATACACATGGGTTGTCCTATTGTTAGAATTTTAGTTTGAGTACCAACATCTTAGTGAGGTTATGCTGCTAGTACAAACACTTAAATCAGGAAAAGAATGAGAGGTACAGATAAGATTGTCATACTAGAATAACTCAAATCATCTGCATATTTTCTTTTCTAGGACCGTCAAAGTATGTATTTCTGTGTACCCTTTTCAGGTACATTTTTAAACTTATAAAGATGTTTCTACTACAAGCCACTCCAAAATGATACCAGTGATTCCACTGAATGCAGCATATGCCCCATGTAGATGTATATAACAATCGGCTAGAGTTGGTGACTATTTATACTAATCAAGTGAAGAAAATCCTATGAACTAAAGATGCATGATCATAGATTATAGATTTATGATATAAAACATTAACAGAATTCAAGAAGATATCTGAATCACGAAGATAGTATTTCTTACCATGACATTTTAAGCCAACCAAAATGATCATGATAAGCTAAAATACAAAAAATAGTGAAAATTTACTAGTGCAATAGTCATCACTGACATGCTTAGTCCGAGGCTGAAAAGCGAATATGATGATTCTCATATCTTTGCCTGCAAAAGTAACAAACCTGACTAAGTATACTATTAAATTCTTGTACGTGTGAAGAAGTTCAAGAACTAAATATATCATATACTAAGCTATATATGTAGAGTCAACTACCTACGACCTGCTTAGTTCGCATATCTTTTTATTTTAATGCCCAGCAAATTTCTAATTGTCAAAAAGCATCATGTAAATTATTTATATGCATGATTAAAATACCCAAATAACTTGAAAATAATAGAAGTGATCTACCATACCGACGACCTGAAGAAGCCTGCGTGTAGGAGTCTTCTCCGGCTGCCGAGTACCTGATGGCTGCTTAGTCACCTACATCCTCATCATCATAGAATGGAGATATATCAGTCCACCAGGAGATGCAACAAAGATTTTAAAGCTCTATTTAAACTAGTGAAAGCACTGCAAAATTAGCTTGGAGAAGTATTTTGAAAAGAACAAGTCAAAAGTACAAAACATACCACAATGAATAAAGTCAAGATGTGTTCTTTCATGCTCATAGTAATGGTAATGTTCATTAAAAAATGGCACAACCTGTAATATCAAAATTACTATACTTTAATAAGCAAAACTTACAATCTTGTTGAATTTTTCGATGGTAGCTAATGGTATTGTTCCAAGTGCGATAACATCCCCGGATCCTTCACTCTAAGAAAAATATAACAGAATATATATGTCAGATACTCAGATATAGGAGGAAAAGTTGACGAGTTTGGTGCTCAGATTTATATCACAACTATGACCAATTTATACATTACACTGTACACTAAGAATTAGTACATAATTTAGATTCGTCAACGTTCATATGGCAGTATGCATGTGTTTCCAAGTGAACCTATATTGTAAAAATGATATTCATATGTATGCATATGTACGTGCAGGTTATTGGACGTTTAAACCAAATATAGTTTAGTTATAAAGTATAGGGGTCTTAGTGTCATTAGTTAAAATAAAGGGAGGCAGAAGATTTGTGGTTGTTTGTTCGAAGTTTTGAAAAAAACAAAAGTACGATTCTTGTTGCTGTTCGAAAAAGGAGACAGAAGAAAACAATTATTTTGAATTACGGAACCGAACACAGTGAGATAAGTTTTTTCAATTTCGAATTGTTTATTTAGTGTAGGAATTTAGAATTATTACAATTAGGAAAAGGTTAAGAATAGTGGTTTGGATTTGTTAGACAACCAGAAAAAAACTAGGGTATTGTTTCTTAGTAAATTGAAGCGATTGGTTTTTGGATTTGTCTTACAACCGAAAAAAAAACAGAATACTATTTTTAGGATTTGTAAAACAATAGTTTTCGAGTTGGAAACAGGGAATTGTTTTAGTGGGTGTGAAAGCAATAGTTTTTTAAAACAGGGAATTGTTTCGGATTTGTATACAATAGTTTTAAGAACATGATTATTGTTTTGGTGTTGTTAGGACAATAGGTTTTGAAAACAAGGGAATTGTCTTGGGTGGAAAACAATAGGTTACGATAATACCAGGGGATTGTTTTTGGTGAAAGCAATAGGTTTAAAAAAACCAGGAGATTGCGGTTAGTTAAGAGTAGTTGGTTAGAAGGAAACCAGGGTACTATTCTTGGAAGATACAGTAGGTAAACCGTTGGTTAACCAGGGCACTGTAGGTATTAGGGACGTTTGGTTTAGATTAAGATTGGAAAAGGAAAAAAGAAAAGGAAGATGACAGGTAGTGGATCGAATGATAAGAATAAG
This sequence comes from Chrysanthemum lavandulifolium, assembly GCA_022545495.1. Lineage (NCBI taxonomy): Eukaryota > Viridiplantae > Streptophyta > Magnoliopsida > Asterales > Asteraceae > Chrysanthemum > Chrysanthemum lavandulifolium. The sequence goes on from CM040245.1 coordinate 53,091,371, forward strand.
GAAATCATAACCGTAAAGGAGACAACAATGAATTTCCAGATCCAATGTTAAACTCTACAAACTATACGATTTCAATGAAAGATTAGGCGATATTTAATGTCCATGAAATTTGGGAAGTGATTGAACCAACGCAAGGAACCGAGGTCGATCGTAAGAAGGATAACTCGGCAATTGCAATGCTATATCAAGCAATTCCAGAAAGTATGGTATTGCAAGTTGCTAACCTTAAATCGGCAAAGGAGATTTGGGATGCGTTGAAAATTCGACATGTTGGAGTTGATAGAGTTAAGGAAGCGCGTGTTCAGACACTTGAATCAGAGTTTGAACAGTTGAAGATGAAAGACGGTGAGTCTTTAGATGTGTATGCCGGGAAGATTAGTGAAATTGCATCACAAGCAAGCAATTTGGGGCATACAGTGGAAGATAAAAGAATGGTGCGAAAACTCTTGAGTTCAGTGCCAGAAAAGTTTATGCAAATAGTTGCAGCAATAGAACAGTTCGCAGATTTGAATACTATGCCATTTCAAGAAGCCATTGGGAGATTAAAAGCCTTTGAAGAACGGACGAAAAAGGCAGTTAAGGAAGAAGATGGATCTAGTAGCCTACTTTTCAGCAATGTAGATGAAAAGACCAAAGAACACAAATGTGAACATTGCGGTCATGTGAATTCAAGTCAAGAAAGAACCGAACGTGGCAGAGGCAAGAATTGGAAACCATGGAAGAAAAAGGATGGTGATCAAGACAACAGTCAGATAAGATGCTACAAGTGCAAAGAACTTGGACACTACAAAAGCGAATGTCCAAAGTGGGAAAAGGAGCATGAGGCAAATTTGATCCAAGAGGATGATGAGCCAACACTGCTATGATAGGAAGACGGATCAAGAAAGGATGAAGACCTTACTTAAACTATATTTAGTTTAGGAGGGAGTATTGGACGTTTAAACCAAATATAGTTTAGTTATAAAGTATAGGGGTCTTAGTGTCATTAGTTAAAATAAAGTTTAGTGGTATTATGTCATTGTAAATAGATTAGTGGTGTAATGGGTCGAATTGAAAGTGTATAACTGGTCACAACGTTTCATCAGAAGTTGTGTCGGTTGGGTTAGTATATATAGGGGTCAAAGTCTTTGTAAACATCAGTATTCATATATTGTAATAAAATTCCAGATTGTTTATATAACATGATCAAATTAGCAACACGTGACTACAGTTTATACTTTTGCATGCTTCAGTTACCGTAAAGATAATACATGAAAAAAACTTACCAGAAAAAGAAGACGAAAATTTGTCACAAGCACAGTGCCTGCTTCATCATTGTTAACAAGGACACCATTCCCCTAGAAACAATTTACGCATTCCAAATTAGATTATAAATTGAGGTTGTAACAATACACGATGCTACTAGCTAGTCCACACGAGACCTTCAATTCATGCAAATACTGATTAACACGTGGAGAAAATACAAGATAAAATAAATCACGTATGAAATATGAAACATGTTGAGCTTTCTGCCTTATTTTAGATGCCCAAAACCATATACAGTTGTTAGTAACAAGATTTTAAAAATTGACAAGTCAAGCTTTTTGCCCTAAAAGGTTCAATATCTTCTGAGATTTCTGCGTAATCAGTTTCAACAAACTCCCCAAATGAAGGTTATTTTTACGTCTCAAAGATTTGGGTGTGTACTTTTCATGAACCGAATCAACTCATCATTAATTAACTCATCCTGTAAACAGGTATCTTCCTTCCTGTGTTTGCTTTTCATTTAACCGTACAAATCTTCTTTTCATGCAATTTCATCAACTTATTCCTCTCTTCCTATACATCTTACGACTCTTCAAACTTCCCCTCTCTTCTTTTCAGTGCTACCTCTAAAACTTTGAACACCTTTATATCATTTTTCGCTCTATACATCTTCGTTTTGGCATGTTGCAAAAGAGGACATCTTCGTTTTGGCATGTTGCAAAAGAGGACACAAACCCTTTTGCTCAAAAGAGGCTGTAGACCCTTTTGCAACATGCCGAAACAAAGATGTATAGATAAAAATTTCATAACAAGTAAAACAAATAAAAAAAGAACTAATTAATGTTGCTGATGAGTATATGATTTTATTAGCTAAGGGTGTGAAAGCCTATAAATTGGCTAGGCTAGAAACTGAACAAAAACGGAGGAAAATCAACCAACTCGATCTAATTATAAATACTAGTTAATTAGCCATAAAGTTTGATGTTAAGGCTATAGCATAACATAATAATAATATGCTATAGCCTTAACATCAAACTTTAAAATGTAGTTCTTGATGTCAATATATGTAGCAAACATGAATCTATATCTAGATAATTAAACAAAACACAAAAACGATTGATAAAAGCTTGCCTCGGCTATAACACGTTCATATTCGAGCAAAAATGAAGATAATCCGTCCGAAACAGGCTCCTACAATTAAACAAATATGAACACGTACAAAATGTTATAAGATGTATGTATCTACGAATTAATATAATGAAATTGAATATATAATGTGAGAATAGTATTTACATCGATCGTATTCCACTCATCGGCCTGATCAACCGTTTCAGATTCACAACATTGAGTTTCGGCATCGCCAAAGGAAGTCGACTGTCGCGAACTCGATGTCGCCATTCACGATGGAACTCCCGTCGTGGTTGGTGGTTTGTTTGTTTGTTTACAAGGGAATGTAATGCGATGCATGCGACGAAGGAGATCGAGATGAGGAGTTATATGATTTGTTTGCTAGGTTCATTTCACGTACGGTTATAAAATAAAGAAACACATGGTGCATGTAACAATTATTTAGCGTATAGTAGTATTAAAACACGATCGGGAATTATAGTCTTTTATATAGCCTCTATTTCTATCTCATACAAACCAACTCACAAAATTTTCTCTCATTATAAACCACATTCTCTATTACCTTACACACCTATGTAAGCTATAGTTATTCCAATGAAAGGCTCGGTAGTATAAAGTATAAACATCATGTCGCTATTGACATCCTTCATAAATCTCCATTAAATGTGCTCTTAACATTAATTATTTGTTATTGGTGAAATAATCAAACCAAGCATCATTTAAGATTGAGTAGTGTCCGACCAAAAAAAAACTTTCACGAAACACATCCACAAAATAAGTTGGCATTGTTTGATTGGTATATTTTGCTATAGTTTCTATCTCTTCTTTTTATTAAGCCAATCAAGCAACGGCAATTTATTTAATAGATGTGTTTTGTGAATTTTTTTTGTGTATCTAGTAAAAAATTACACTAATTACTTCCTTTCATATATACACTACAATAATAAGCCCTTTTTAGAGATGACAATATCGTCCCTAGATTACAAAGGCGAGTCGTCCCTAATTTCTCGTCACAAATATTTTGTCACTAAATAATTTAGGGACGACATTTTCAATACATTTACTGATGACTTATGGGACGCATTTTTATTCAAAATAAAGACTTACTATGGGTAGACCATAGCAACTTTGTTAAAACTATATATCTAATCCAAAATCACAACCACAACACAACAAAGTCACCCAGCCAAACGCCCATTGGTGAATAATTTTTATTACTAAAAGATTCAAGAAGATGAGTCCACAAAACGTGTGCTCACCAAACAGATACAAAGAAAACAAGATTGCCCCCTTCAGAAGGATTCAATCTATCTCACTAGAAAGATTCAACACAAACAGCCTCACTACAATCACTCAATCTTATACTAACAATACCAAACTTATACCAGATGATCAAGATGATCAATAAACCAAACCAGATTGCACTAACTTGAGAGAGAGATTTCTTATGTGATAGAGAAAACGAATGACTGAATGAGCTAAGGTTTGTAGATGAGACGCTTATATAAGCCATATTTTCACTTTAGCCCTTGAAGATAAAGAAACATGTCATACACATCTAAACATGAAAACTATAAAGAATAATAACATTATTAGCCCCTCAACATAAACCAAAGACATAAGCTTGAATAAAACATATAATTTCAACATCCCATCTCAAGCTTATGGCTTGAACATATCTACCAACCCAAGCTTATCACAAAACAACCTATGTTGAGGAATACTTAATCCCTTAGTAAACAAATCTGCCACATTGTTAGCAGATGCAACTTTCAAGGTTTTTATAACTCCGGAAGTAACTTTTTCTCTTACTAAGGGCAAATCAATTTCAAAATATTTGGTTTTCTCATAAAAAAAATGGATTAGCAGCAATTTGGATAGCAGAACTGCTATCACAAAACATATTTGCAGGTAACAGACTATCTATTCAAAGGCCTTTAAAAAGTTTAATTATCCAAACAAGCTCACAAGTAGTACATGCTAAGCGCCTATACTTAGCTTCAGCTGAAGACCTAGAAATAGTAGCCTGTTTCATGCTTTTCCAAGAAATCAAGTTATTACATAAATAAACACAAAAACCAGAAACAACTTTCCTAGTAGCAGGACATTTAGCCAAATATGCATATGAGAAAGCATACAGATTAAGCTTGCTACCATACTCAAACTGAATACCTGTACCAGGAGACTGCTTCAAGTAACTCAAAACTCTAAGAGCAGCAGTAAAATGAGAGTTAAGAGGAGCATGCATATGCTGACTTAGACAATGAACTGCATAAAAGATATCTGGCCTAGTAACAGATATATAGATAAGCTTGCCCACCAGTTTTTGATACTCAATTATATTAGTAAGATACTTATCATTTTCAGTTTCAGTATGACTTAACACCACATTCTTCTGTAAAGGAGTAGCAGCAGGCTTACAAGCCAACAAACCATACTCATTTAACAATTCTAAACAATACTTTCTTTAAGAAAGACAAATACCAGTTTTATTTTCTAAAACTTCAATTCCCAAACAATATTTGAGAAGACCAAGATCTTTGATCATAAACTTTGAACTTAGAAATTGTTTAAACTTTTCAATTTCATCAACATTATTACCAGTGATCACAATGTCATCAACATAAACCAACAAAGCCAAAAACAAACCATTTTGACTCTTAGTGTACAAAGAGTAGTCATTTATACTTTGAGTAAAACCATTTTCAACCAAAGCAGTGGTAAGCTTCTCATTCCACTGCCTTGGTGCCTGTTTTAAACCATAAAGAGACTTATTAAATTTGCAGACCCTGATTTCACTCTTATCATAATAACCTGGAGGCAACTCCATGTACACATCTTCATAAAGATCACCATACAATCCATTTGATATAAAGGCCAATTGTTATAAACAGATAAAGCAATTAAGCATCTAACAGTGACCATTTTAACCACAAGACTAAATGTTTCCTCATAATCAATACATTCTCTTTGATTATACCCTTTTGCTACAAGTCTATCTTTATATCTATCAACCTCACCAGATGACTTATATTTAATTTTCCAAATCCATTTACTTCCTATGGCTTTTCTACCCTCATGCAGATCACACAACTCATAAATATTATTCCTATGCAGGACTTCCATTTCTAAATTCATAGCCTCAGTCCATTTAGGATCTTTAAAAGCCTCAACATAAGTCTTAAGCTCATATGACTTATTCAATGTAGTAGAAAAGCACATATTAACACCAGACAACTTAGAATAACACACATACTTTTCAAGACCATACTTCACATTGCTACTGATTGAGCTCCAGACAGTCAGGTTTTATCACACAAATCAACCACTTGTGAATGGTCAACTGTAAATAAATTCAAACAGTCTAAAACCAATGCAATTAAGTCCAGAGGAGTTTAGTGTATCCCCGGGTCGTTAAGTCCCAACGAGGTGTGAACACTGTAGTACAACGAATCTGTGATCGGGTGATATTGAATGGGAAAAGGTTTGATTTGAAATAATTATAACTAAAGAAAAAGTTTATAAATTACATCGACTTAAATGCAAATTAAAGAAAATTAAAAAGCTAAATTATATTAAATAAACGCTATCACTATTTTTTTTAAAATTGATTTTTCTTGATTTTATAAAACAAAATAACTTAAATAAACTATTTTAATTAAAACTTAAACCTAAATTACCTAAAAATGTTACCTAAAATGAAAACGTGCGTTATTTATAAAAATTACGCGAGTGCGCAAGATAAAACGTAAAATTTGTAAAATAAAAGTCCTACGAGTGCAAAAACAATTTTCCTACATTCTAAATGACTAAAAATAATTTTAGGAAAAAGCCGGGTATTTTTTCGACTTTTATTTTATTTATTACGAATTAAAAACTAATTTAATCTAATTTAATTATAAAAAATACTAAAATAATTTATAAAAATCTAAGGAAATTCTAGAAAATACTTTAAGTCATACTGGATTTAACAAAAATAAGAAACTACCCTACTGCGTTTTGAAATAAGCACTTAAAAAGCTAATTAAGCAAATAATATTAAAACTGAACATGACCCTAAGTATTTAATAACGCAAAACATAACACAAGAGAGTAGCTAGAGCAGCTGGTAATAGACGTGTGTTGTGGGGCGTGGGAGTGGGCACGAGACCAGTGTTCGAGTCCTGTGTCCATCACATTTTTTCTTTTATTTATTTTTTTTCTTTACAACTAACTAAGTTATCAAATAAGGCTTTTGTGAAATTAAGACTTGGAAAAGTCAGAAATGACTTTTGAAACAAGCAGACTTGGTAAAAAATGAGTGGACTGTTTGGGACATGGCACGCTAAAGGAAATAAGCTATAAAGAACTTAAATAAGCCAAACCTGATAAGCCAACTTACTAAAATCATCAAAGGGAGTTTAAATTTAGCAATTTACAAGCCAAATAAGCAAATAAGACAAGGTCCTATGCTGCTGATTTGGACAGTCACAAAACAAACACACCCTTAGGTACTTATAGCACAAAATTAAGCCAAGGAAAAGTAGTTAACAAGCAATACTACGGACATTTAAACAACAATAGTCTACGCAAGCAAAAAGTAAATGAAATAAGCTAAATAAATAATGGGATAAGCAGTTGGAATAAGTTATACTAGGGGGAATCCTAACTAGAAAAGATAATGGCAAATAAGCAATACAGGACCTAATAAGCTCAATAAGCAAAATGATGATCTTTCCAAACCTAAATACAACAAAAGTCACCTAAGGAATCTAAATAAGCAGTGATTAAGTTCTAATAAGCACATAAAAAATAATCTGCTAGTTGCAGGGTAACAGTGGCCAAAGGGGTACCTTTGAGCTTATTCTGAATAAGCTACAGGGTGAACAAGCCCATGAGCTCGGGAACTCAAGCTCACCCACCAACTATCATTTGCCCCTATGTATGGTTCATGAGAAGAGACATGACTTATAAATAAGTGAAAATAATCTCGAATTGATGAACAACCCGCATGTAATGTAAAATCGCCAACCCACCCACTTTAACCCATTAGCAGACCTAGTAAACCATTTTTTTGAATTTTTTCCTTTTGACCCAAGTTAAACAAGCTGGTGAACTTGTGATTTTTATTTTTAGATATTTTTTATATCAACAAAAAATGATTTAAAATGACTGCAAAAACTATCTAAAACTGCTATGGAGTAAAAAATGAGACTGAAAAACAGTTTAAAGTTTGAACTTGAAAAATGCATACTAGACTTAAAATACTTGAAACTTTAACTAAGAAAACTCTAAAACTGGTTAGTAAACACAATTTACTAAGATTCTACCAATAAAAATCATTAAATCCTTAAAAATCTTTTGAATCCAAACACCCTTTTAACATAAACTAAATGCAATTTAACCAATAAAAATTTATGAAAACTGATCCCAACTAATTCTGCTAACTCAACTTAACATCAAACTAACTTTTAGAGAGATTGAAAACAAGAATCAATCAAATACTGGTTTTGGCTTTCAAGTTTTGACCAGATTGACTTTGGTTGATATTTTTGAGAAAATGATTTGGAGAAGGAGTTAAGGCAATGACCAAACTCACACAAGCTTAAACAAGCTAATATGAGCTTAGCAACTAGTCGATACGCTTATTGAACCAGGAACATGAATTGACAAGAACTTGGAATTTAAAACCGAACTTCTATTAATCAAAAGAGTCTTACAAAATTTAAAAGGCAATTACAACTGAGATTAAATGCTAGTTAACACAGTAAATGGTAACACAATCCCTACGTACAGTGAAGATTAGACCAATACTAGACTAAAACTAAACTGAAGAAAGAAAAAAAACTAACTGAAGACTAACTACTCCCTCTGTCTTCTCTTCCTCCTTTTTTATAGCAGAAGTACTCCCTCTTGTCCTCTGAGTAAATCCCACTTCTATTTGGAGCCATTGGATCACTTGACTAATTTTTGGCCATCGATGAGATTTTTGGCGGGAAAATGATATCTGCCAGTTGGGACAGGAATTGAGTGCAAGGAAGGGGAAGCTTTAAATGCTTTTTGTTGTTTGGTGGAGGTGGAGTGATAAGGGTGTGGCTTGGTGATGTGGAGGTGAGGGGTGTCTGGGAGAGTTGCAGAGAGTGGTTGAGGAAGAAGAGATTTTGGAGGGAAAAGGGGTGGGTTTGGTGTTAATTATTTGACCGGGTTTGGGTTTTGGTAACCGGGGTTGGACCGGGTAAAGGGTTAACTGGATTTGGTGTTGGGCTTAAGAGTTAATTATTGGATTTAGGATATAAGTTGGATCCAATTATTAATCTAGGGACCAAAAGTGTATAATTCGAATCTCCAGGGACCAAAACTATAATTTCGAAAATGTACCGACCACTCATGTAATTTCGAAAAATAATCCAAGGGTCATATCGACAATCTCAAATAATAAAAGGACCATATTTGCCAAATTTGAAACTCCGGACTAAACTTGCAATTATCCAAATCTTTTGAAATTTTCACCAAAGGACTAATTATGATAACTTATGATTTCAAAAGGACCTTTGGTGACTTTTCTTTAAAATAAATGCCTAGGGACTAAATTTGACAAGTTTTGAAAGTCGAGGGACCGAACGCCAATTATGCAAACTTTGCTCGTTTTCATCGATTTTAAACATTTTGCATCCGAAACATATAAAACACAATTTTGAGATATTTTCAAGATTTTGATGCATTCGAGTGTTTTAATTGTTTTGCAGCTCAGATTGACCAAAATGATGAGTATTTACACACTCATCGCCTACCAACAACATAATCATTAAACCTAACAGGTCTACTTCTATGTCTACTAGACCTCCTGAAATCAAGTGGCACTTCCATTTGAACCACATGATCCCCACCTTTAAAAACATTTTGATTTGTGCCCTCAGATGTGACAGTAAATCCTATTTGGGTTGATGTGGTTGCATCTCCATCATCAGCTGTGTTAAAACAACCATCTAGAGTTGCCATACCACTACCTTCCACATTAGGAGGGTCCCCCTCTTCACTGGGACTTTCATACCCATGGATGTCAAAAATTGTGTACTACAGATTCATCAAAGTTTAGTTCAGGTTTATTTAAAACATTTGTAGACTCTTTAAAAACCTTTTCAGACTTTATTTTGAAAGGAAATATTGTTTCATAAAATTTAACATCCCTTGAATAAAACACAGTTTTACTTTCCAAACCATACAGTTTAGAAGTCCTTTTTACACTAAAAAACCAATTAACACACACTTTTAAGATTTTGAGCTAAACTTGTCATTTGAGTTTAAAATAGTAGAGTAACACAAACACCCAAAGCATTTGATATGAGAGAGACTTGGATTCTTACCATACACTAAAAAATAAAGGGAAGCACCAGACAAGACAGAGGAGGGAATCCTGTTAATCAAATACACAACAGTTAACATACATTCAAGCCACATATTCAGAGGAATCCCCCCTGAAACATAAAACTCCCATAAACATTAAAAAGGTGTCTATGTTTCCTCTCAGCAATCCCATTCTGCTGAGGAGTATATGCACAAGAAGTTTGATGAATAATTCCCAAATCATTGAACAATTTGACAAATGGTTATTAAAAAATTATGTCCCATTATCAGACCTAATGACTTTAACCTTTTTTTATCAAACTGTGTAAAAATCAATTTTATAAAGTTTTTAATATAACAACCAACTTCAGCCTTTGACTTTAGGAGATAAACCCAAACAACCTTACTAAAGTCATTAACCAAAGTTAAAAATATTTAAAACCTTCTTTGCTTGTGACCCTACAAGGACCCCAAACATCATGGTAAATTAATTCACCAACAGACTTAGACTTATGACCACTTAATGGAAAGGATCCCTTGTCTATTTAGCCTTATGACAGATGTCACAAGGAGACACATGATCAACCTTTTTAAAACCAATTTTTCCCCCCAAAACAGACAAGACTTGGTCAGCAGGATGACCAAGCCTGTGATGCCATAACTCACTAGAAACATGACAAGCAAACACATAGTTACTAATACCAATTTTAGACTTACCAGACTTATCAACATCAAATATATACAGACCACCAGTTTCACTACTAGTCCCCGCTGGCTTGCCCAGTTTCAAATCCTGAATGTAACACTTGTGTTCATCAAAACAAACAAAGAATTTACTATCCTTAATCATTTTGTTAACAAATAACAAACTCACATTATATTCAGGCACAACAAGAACATCAAACAAGACGACACCAGAAGTCACAGTCTAAGACTGCCAATGGAAGTAATTTTGGCAACAATCCGATTGGGATAGCCAAGAGTCAACATAAGACTAGAAATATCAATAACATTAAACATATTCTTAGAAGAATAATTCATGTGCTGATTAGCACCAGAATCAATAATCCATCCCAAAGTAACATCATACTTAACAGACCCAGGTTTAGCACAGAAAAACTTATCAATATTAAGATTAAACAGAACATTCTTATTGTAAAAACTGGGTTTCATACCTGCCATACTAGTAGACACATTTGTAGAGGGTTTTTCATTTATAAGATTCAACAGCTTCATCATTTGATGATTAGTGAAAGAACCAGTCAAAGAATCAGAAGTAGATGGAGTTTGAGACACTGCATTAGCATTAAACCATTTTACATCACTAGATTGTTTTGAAAGATTTGGATTCCTTTGAAATCAGGAGGGTACCCATTTAATTTAAAACATCTTTCTATAGTGTGTCCAATTAAACCACAGTGTTTGCAAGCCAAATTTGGATTAGATCCCCTATTGCCATTGTTATTATTGTTATTGACCCTCCTGTTAAAAGTATTTGAGTTATTATTGGTCTTAACAACAAAGCAAAGAAGTCGCACCTTACTACCCCGACCCAGACCTGCAACTGTGGTGAAGTCCCCTATGAGACTCCTCCCTAGAAACAACATTAAAAGCTTCTTTGACATTAGGAAAGGGTCTCTATCCAAGATATTACTCCTAATAGGTTGTTACACATCATTTAACCCCATCAAAAATTGCATAAGTCTTATCAACTGATTATTCTTTAACACACCCTCATGAGCAGCACAAGTACAAGCAAGTAACAGAGATAAAGTATCAATTCTATCCAATATGAATTCAACTTATGATAATAGTTAGGCACATATTCATTCACCTTGTTTTAGTTCATTGATTTTATGTATTACATTAGAAATAATTGAACCATCCATTTTATCATAAGTTTCCTCTAATTCAGTCCAAACTTCCAAGACTGCCTAAGAACCTATCCTCTAGCACTCTAGACTAAAAAACAAGACTAAAACTAAAAAGAACAAAGGTAAAACTAAACACACACCCAAGTGCAACGAGCAACCAGCCAAGAAGACTGGGGTTGGCCAGAGCAGGTTTTCGTACCACTCTTGCTGGCATGTCAATAAGTTAACCAACTCGTTTTCACCTTCTTAACTAAGCTATTATTGACTTAAGAGAGAGATACAACTTACAGTGGGTAGAAACACAGCGGATTAACTAGAACCAATCACCAAAAGTATTGATTCACTTAGTCAAGACTGTTATTAACCAAGAAACCACATAGGAACTTCCACAGATCACCAAGAATCAAGATCCCCAAAACCAAAAATTAGGGTTTCAAGAAACCCTAACTGATCAACCAAGAACCACCAAGATCTTCACCAAAAACACCCATTCACACTACGGCCGTTGAGATAACAACCTTAATTGAACCCAATTGCACTCCAAACAAGATACCCCCAAATCTTAGGCGAAACCCTAGAAACCCTAAAATATCAAGAACCACCAGAGATCAAAACATGGCTTTGATACCATGTTAAAACTATAGATCTAATCCAAAATCACAACCACAACACAACAAAGTCACCCAACCAACCACCATTTGATGAATATTTTTATTACTAAAAGATTCAATAAGATGAGTCCATAAAACGTATGCTCACCAAACAGATACAAAGAAAACAAGATTGCCCCCTTTAGAAGGATTCAATCTATCTTACTACAAAGATTCAATACAAACAGCCTAACTACAATCATTCAATCTTATACTAACAATACCAAACTTATACCAGATGATCAATAAACCAAACCAGATTGCACTAACTTGAAAGAGAGAGAGAGAGAGAGAGAGAGAGAGAGAGAGACATTTCTTATGTGAGAGAGAAAACGAATGACTGAATGAGCTAGGGTTTATAGATGAGAAGCTAATATAAGCCATATTTCCACTTTAGGCCTTGAAGATAAAGAAACCTGTCATACACAGCTAAACATGGAAACAATAAAGAATAGTGACATTATTAGCCCCTCAACACAAACCAAAGACATAAGCTTGAATAAAACATATAATTTCAACAAACTTAGAGACGACAAGATCGTTCCTAATAAATTCCTAAATTTAACTTTGCATTTTTAAATAAATCTAAAGACTTATCATAAATTAATTTAGTAATTTGGCGACGACAAAGTCGTCCCTAATCCATTTTATTTTATTTTGCAATTTAAATCAGTTATAAAATGAAAAAAATTAAATCTTTTATTTAGCGACGACATAGTCGTCACTAACATTTAAAAAAATCATTTTAAATCATTTTTAAATGAAAAAAAAAACTTATTTATTTAGAGACGAGAATGTCGTCGCTAATTAAGCCTGAAAAAAAGGCACTTGCTGCATTTTCAGATTTTTTTCAAAATTTTTTCCGAAAAAAATCTACCAAAACTAAACATGTAAATGACTCAAAACTATGATACAAAATCATTTAACTTCATTCGTCCACTTAATCATTTCAAAACAAGCAAAAGAAGGCATTGTTTTCACAAATATGATACAATTAAACTAATAGTATTACGAGAATGCAAATTACCAAACAATGTCAATACAAATAATATACTACATCCCTACTCGTCATCCAATTCAATATTTTCATTACCATTTTGATCATCACTATCTTCATCATTACCAAATTCATCCTCTCTTAGAATGCAGCTACAACCGAGATTCATTTGATGGAAGTATTGGTAAGGGTAGGGTGGCAGAACGGGTGAGATGGGAGCAATACTAGAGCCGGGATAGGGGAGCAGAATTATGGTATGTACGGGGAACAGAAGTAGGGACGGGAGAGCGAGCAATATTAGGTAATCATTAGGGAGGGGAACAATAAATGAAGAAAGACCTGGTTGATTTTGCGTTTGTGAGTTGAAGTGGCTCATAAACTGCCCAAGAAATGTTTCCATGTTTGAAACCCGTAGTGAAGCCTCATTAGCCCGCGATGCAACATCATCAGCTTGTTTCCTCAGCAATTCTTTTTTGCGTTCCGCTCGCGGCATCATCTTCGTGACATGATCCCGAGTAAGATAGTCTTCCCCAAACGGTTGATGTAGGATCGTGCAAGAACTAGAGTCGATTCCCGGTAACCTCCTTCCTTTGCCCATTAAATTCTCACGGTTAGTACTTCTAATGACATAATGCAGTATTTCTTGATCAGTCATGAAGGGGATGAGGTCGGCTTTAACTTGTTCCTGGAGAGACTTCATTTGTGTCTGTGTAAGTTCAATAAAGCAAGTATCCAAGTATCCTTTCAACCGTCTGAAGTTCTATTGGTGCTAGTCGGTTACGTCCTACCCATATAAGACTCAATGTCCGACGTTGGTGAAGAAGGCCCTTTTGTTGTTCATCTAAAAGTATTACTAGACCTAATATTGATATACATGATATCTTAATTGGATGAGTCGGGATGATATTGATATACATGAGACGTTAAACGGATGAGTCGAGATGATATTGATATACATGAGACGTTAAACGGATGGGCCGAGATGAATATGATATACAAGAGATGTTATACGGATGAGTCGATATGATATTGATATACATGATATGTTAAACGGATGAGCCGAGATGATATTGATATACATGATATGTTATACGGACGAGTCAAGGTGATATTGATATACATGATACGTTAAACAAATGAGTTGAGAAGATATTGATATACATGAGATGTTATACGTACGTATATTTTAGTTATTCGTATGCATTTTTCGAATATTTATTTTATAGAATATGAAAATAGAATGGTGTTTGTCTTTGAGAATTCATTTTAAACTTTGCAACGTATACATATTTTAACTACAAAAATAACTTTCATAAATCGTAAAGTATTAATTTTGTAAATAAATTAATTTGTATATTTTCTAAAAGTAATTTTACCACTAACATATAATTTTAAAACACATAACTAAATAGAATACACATTTAAGGACGACATTGTCGTCCTTAAACATAATTTATAATTTTTTATTAAAATAATTTAAAATAAAATATAAATAATTGGATATACGTTAAGGACGAATGTCGTCCCTGAGTGTTTTTTACAAGCTTTATCTTATCAAATAAAAATAATTAAATTATGATAAACATTTTTAGTAAAATAGTGAAAATAATTTAATTATAATAAACGTTAAAGACAACATTTTCGTCCTTAAATATTTTAAAGACTAAAATACACCGTTGGTACCTAAACTTGTTCATGTGCATTGCGATGGGACAAAGTTGGGCATTATCATCGCTGGAGGTCCAAAACTTGTGTTTTATACTCTAGACTAGTCCCTTGACCAGGATTGCCATAGTCAACATGAATTTTCTGGCTTTATTTCGAGGGTATAATAGACCATTCACAATTTTGAACCAACATAGTTAAAATCTAACCTAACCTTCAACCATATTAGTACCGGCAACACACAACATTGAACCCTAAAATACAAGCAACACACATTCTACCCAAAGGGATATTAGTTTTCACATACACATCAAACCATAACAACAAGGTGGCGTATAAGTGGAATTCTAGAGAGAAAGTTAGAGGTTTAGGGAACTTAGTGAGAGAAAGTGAAAGATATTATTATGAGCTCCAACTCTCTACCTTGGAAGGTAGAGAGTATTTATAGTCTTACATAAATCGCCACACATCGGGTGTGGATCGGGCATAGAGGTGGGTAAAGACCGTCCGTCCTCCACGGTGTTACTTAACTAAATACTACTTAACTTAAAAAGAACTACGACTACGAGCTTTCTAACGATTACATATACTTGAGGTGACCGACTCTTTAATACCGAGAATTTCTAATTCCTAACAATCTCCCCAAGGAGGTCACCTCAATCATGTACCAAAAATACATTGAATACAAATAGATAATACATTAACAATTGATCTTGCATCCTTGATGTAGTCCTTTGCTCCTAAGCTCGTAGTCATTGATTCTTCACATTGCATGTTTGGTTATTCCAAGTGGAGGTCTTTTCTTGATCCACGTGATAATAAGTTTGAGCCATCATTTGAGATCATCGACTATCAACAATCTCGACACATCCTTTGTGGTGTTGGTATTATGTGATGTTGTGACTTTAGGACCGACATGCTCACATTCGGATCATGATATCTTCTCATCGAGTAGCGGAAGCATTTGTTGAATCATGATATTAGCGGCGTAGCGAAGCTTGGAGTGAAAATATCGAGTCATTAATGCACTAATCATGATTTCTTTGAGTTGAATGTGTTAAGTGAGCATGCGGCTATGGATTGACCGCTTCATTACGATCACCGCAAGCGTCGGGTGTACACGCATACAACGATTAGCAATAAATCGCACGAAAGTGTCTTTGATCACTTCGTTGAATTGAGTACACGCCCACGGTTCCCGTTGATCGATACATGTCTTGCTGTGATCGGTATAATTCAAGAATTTCCTTGACGGGGTTTCGCGGTGCTCTAGTTGTTCTCAAACCGGAACATCTCAAAGAAGACAACACGGAGTGAGTGAACGGTAATTTTAAGTCCGATTGATGAAAAGAGATTTGAAAAACAATCGTGTATTGCTCAATAGAAAATTGTTTTGCAATACAACGAAGGTTTTATTGAAAATCAATTATCAATCATAAAACACCTTTGGTTTGAAAAATGAGTACACGGTCGATGTCTTGAATAAAAGAGTTGTTAAGCACAAAGACCGGTTTTCAAAGGTATCCGTCAATCCATAACTCGAACCGAGATTGATTCAAGAGATTGAATCGCCCCATTGTTTCATTCGGTTGTCACATGGTTGATCTATATAATAGATCTCACATGCCACCTACCGGGAGCTTGTTTGATGTTGGCTCGAAGGCTTTCCATCTTCATTGTGAATATGTATACACATCACTCGGATGTTACGGCAATACCACAAGGATAATCGTGGGACTCAAGATATAATCTCTCTTTCCACATTGTGTGAAGCAGAGAGTCTTCATTGAAAGTGTCCTAATGAGATTTATTGATGATCTCGTGGCTCTAGACTTAATACGTGCATATTTGGATCCTGTGCGGGAGACTAGGGAGAGGGTCTCCTTCTTCAATATCAACAATCTCTAAGAGAAAGTCGATAGATAATGTCGGTTCCCGTGAGAATGAAACAAGCCCTTTTAAGAGGAACTTGAGTGGTTTGGAAAGTTGAAGTGCGGTCGTCCTTTGGGTCCATGACGTCTTGTCTTCAATACCGATGTTACCATCGGTAGCATATGAAGTGAACCGGTTTACGCCCTAAGGTTGAATAAATGGAGGGCTATTTGTTTTCACCCTTTCCTCATTCAATTCTTTTAATTCTTCAACCCTTGATTGCTTACCGAGACTTCATAGCTAGAACCTTGTTGGGTTTATTCCATTACTAGCTCGGTCTTAGTCCGCACTCTTCCCATATCTCATTTTTTCTCCTTTTATCATCATACCTAAGGACTTCTACACTAACTAGTGGATTGTCCTCGGTAGATCCCTCCGGTTTCGGCGGATCATGGGAACACATACCTAACCTTATCATCCTTATATCACCGTACATAAAGTAAAGTTGGTCGGTCAATTTGGTATTGTTCATCGCCATTGGATCCAATTGAAAACCATTTGAAAATCAATTCGGATACTTGTGATATATTATCAAAGCATTTTGTACCGAATTGTTTTGATATTTTAGAACGAGAACTCCCCTCAACATGTGCATCAAGTATTTGAAAATGTTTTGCACACGGAGGCAAGAGAAAGAATTAACTTCTTTGATTACCATTTTCTAAAGATATCAACATCACTTCCCATATCAAATCAAGTAGATATCGCATTTCGGGAAGGATGAGGTTTCCATAAATTTGCTCCCCTCAATATGTGCCTCGAGGTTTGAAAAGAGTTTTGCACATACTAGAGGGACCTGCACATTGGGATGAATGATCACGTTACAAATCAAAGGTTTAAGATAGATGCTCCCCTCAACATGTGCATTGAAAATTTGAAATCGTTTGTCACATGTGGGAAGGACGACATGTACATCCTTATAAAACCATTTACCGAATTATCGGTTTAAATCCAATTTAAATCACACATTCTCCCCGATCACAATTATCAAATCATTTGAGATTTGTGATCTCTTATTGATTTAAATTGATTTTGAAAGCTTTAAGGGAATTGTGACTTGATTATGAAAGCGTTTTAAGCGATAAGGATCGGATTTTAAGACTTTAAACTCCATTGATAAAACATGCATGTATATCTTTTGAAAACAATTTAATGCCAAATAACTTTTTAATTTAATTGAAATCATTCTCCCCTCAATCAATGACATAGGTTGTTGATTGAGAGATAGAGATTTTGACAAATAAGTCCGATGATTATCAAAAATAGAGACCGAGTTATTTTTCAAAGCATTTAGTTTTCATGAGATAAATGTTTATAGAATCGAGCATGGAATTTGAAAACATGGTGAAACATGGCTCGTTCTTTCTTTTTAAACCGGGTTATTGCACGAAAATGACAATAAACCATTTCTCTTTCTCCCAAAATTTTTTTTTTTTTTTTTTTTTTTTTTTTTTTTTTAAGAATTGAACAACATCTAAAGTCCCGTGTCATTCTTTGAATGACAACACAAAGACCGTAGATATTATCGAACCGAAAAAAACATGACAAAATGACAATATTTTTGAAGATTTTTGAATTTTTCAAATTTTTATGGATTTTGAAAGTTTTATAATTTTGTATTTTGTTTTTCAAATAAATATATACACAAGAGATAGATGAAGATAGACCTTTACTCCTCGTCTTCCTCACGAAGGCGTTTGAGAGTTTCGGTTGAAGGCTTTTCAAACCAAGTCGTGGAAGAATAAACTCAAAACGTTCTCTTGGAAGAGCTTTGGTGAAGATGTCGCTAAGCGATATTCGAGACCTCACAAAATATAGTTCCACCACACCTTTTTCCACTTGTTCCCGATGAAATGATGTCGAATGTCGATATGCTTTGCTCTTGAGTGTTGAACGTTGTTGCATGAGAGAGCAATAGCACTTTATTATCACGATGCGAGAGGATTTTGTTGAATACAAAGCCATAGTCGGATAATTGAGATCTCATCCATAAGATTTGAGCACAACAAGATGACATGGCTATGTATTCACCTCTGTAGAGGAAATAGAAGTACTCATTTGCTTCTTTGAAGACCACTCACAAGCTTATCACCCAAAAGCGAGCACCTCCGACGTGCTTGACGAGTATCTTGACACCTGCATGATCGCATCGCATATCTTTGTTAGTGACATACCGGTGTCTTTTGGGTACCAAAGTCCCATATTGATGGTTCCTTGGAGATACCGAAGACCCGTTTAACCGCTTCAAGGTGCTTTTAGTAGGCTTAGCACGGTATCTAGCACACATGCAAACAATGAACAAGATGTCGGTCTACTAGGCGTGAGGTACATCGGGATCCAATCATACTACGATATTTTGTTTGGTCAATCATGATCCACGAGAGGTCCTCATCTAGTTTGGTTCGGTCAATCATGGGGTGTCAACAGGTCACTTGAATCAAATCCAAATTTCTTTAAAATCTCTGTTGCATATTTAGATTGATTTATGAAAATGCCTCCGGGACTTTGTGAAATTTGTAATCCCAAGAAAATGACATTTGTCCCATCATTGACATTTGAAACTTTGAACTCATTTCATTTGAAAACGATCACATTCCATTGGGTGCATCGAGGGCAAAATAATATCATCAACATAAATTTGAACATGAATTAAATGTTTGCACGACTTCACGGTGAACAATGTAGGATCAATGCTCCTTTGATGAATCCGGTTGATAGAAGAAACTTTGTGATGTATCATACCATGCCCTTGGAGCTTGCTTTAAACCGTAAAGAGCCTTCTTCAAACGATAAGCGTGAGTAGGATGCTCTTGATTCACAAATCCTTCAGTTGGTGGCGTGAGCGACTTCTTTAAGATCTCCGTTCGAAATGCCGTCTTTACATCCATCGATATACTACCATGTTCTTACTAGCAGCATTAGCGGAAAGATTACGATTGCCTCGATTCGAGCAAGCTGGAGCAAAAGATTCTTCAAAGTCTATACCCTCCTCTTGACGATATCCTTTAGCAACTAATCGAGCCTTGTTCTTCAACACATCACCATGCTCATCAAGTTTTACTTTGAAGATCCATTTGAGAGCTATAATCATAGCACGATCTGGGCGGTACTAACTCCCATACATCAAGACGATCAAACTCATGAATTTCATCTTGCATGGCATTGAACCGACTATCTTCATTCATGGCGGTTTAACATCTTTTGGTTCGATCTTAGATAGTACGGAGTTGAAGAAGCACCATAAGGCATCGGTTGCGAGTTGTTTCGGGTTGATACAGACGAGAGGATTTCCAATGATGTTGTCTAAGGGGTGATCGTGAGTCCATTTTTCGAGGTGTTCATGTGGCGGTTGTTGAGGAACCGAGGTAGGCGAGTCGATGTCTCTGAAGAAGATGGTTCGATGATGATTCGGGAGTAGCAAATATGTTTTCAAATGGAGCATCTTGAGAGTCGCAAAGGGATTAACTTCATCATTGATGCGAAACATTTCCATGATGTACATTTGAAGAATGATGATTTGTTGATGAGGCGAAGGATCGTGACGGTGCTTCTTGACTTAAAGATATTGAGGCGAGGATTGACTTCATTCAACGGAATATGAGCATCCTCTGTTGTAGGGATCAACACCTCATTAGTAATTGAATCATCAGTTCATCAAACATAGGATCAAACAATTTCTTTACATCATCTTGGATGGAGGTACATATGGAGTTTCTTGAGAGGAGTTTGGAACAAGGGATGAACCAATGGGACTGTTTTGAAGTGCGGGTCTGGTGGAGTGTCCAGGAGCCATTTGACCGGTCGACTCATCAAACGTAACGTGAATTGTTTCCATGATATTTCGGGTTCTTTTGTTGTAGATTCGGTATCCCTTTTGTTTGATGCATATCCTACAAATACTCCAATGTCGACTTTGGCCCTAAGTTTGCCTAAGTCTTGACCTCATTAGTTGGATAGCACAATGCACCAAACACACGAAGGAAAGATAGATTAGGTTTTGTTGTGGACAAGTTCATATGGAGTTTTCCATGAGCAGTGTGAATCGAGGAGCGATTTTGTGTGTAGCATGCGGTGGCAATTGCTTGACCCGGAGAAACATTGGAACCTTTGAGTAGATCGGCATTGTTCTAGCGGCTTCAACAAGAGTACGATTTCGTCTTTCAACTACACCGTTCGTTGAGGGGTTCGTGGAACACTTCTTTGATGGTGATTCCAACGCTTTCATAGAATTCACTAAGTTGTTTGTTGACAAACTCGGTTCCATTGTGCATTACGATAATTCGGCGGTTTTGTTTAGTCGAACTGCATTTGTTTGATGAGTTTGATGATGATATCGGGAGTTTCATCCTTTGTCCTTAAGAACTTGACCCGGTGAATCTAGAGTAATCATCAACCACAACTAACACATATTTCTTCCCAAAGATATTACGCACCCTCATAGGTCCACATAAATCCATATGAATCATATGAAGAACTTACGTGATGAGTTAGTAGGTTTGGGTTTATGGGCATACTTCTTGCTTTTTCCCAATTGACATCTTGAACAAAGATGATCCTTTTCATACTTTAGTCTAGGTAAACCTACAACTAAGTCCTTTACGGAAAGATCGTTGATGGTGCGAAGTTCAAGTGATTGAGACGACGATGCCATAACCATGACTTTGTTTTGAAGCCTTTGATAACAAGCGATTGGAGGCCCTCATCATGTCATCGATAGAGATGGTGTAAAGATTTGAGCCACGAGTTCCTTTTAACAGTTCCTTACCATTAAGATCTCTAACAAAGCGGTATGTTTTCGAAGGCTACTTCTAGATCGAATCACGAATTGACCAACAGAGAGCAGTTATGACCTAAACCTTCCACATAATACACTCTAGAGATGACACTATCACCAACAACATAATCTCCATAACCCATAATAGCACCGAAATGATCATTACCAAATCTAACGGTCCGATGAATTTGCTCACGAAGTTCATGAGCATGACCGGTCTCCGGTCATATGCTTGGAGCGACTGAGTCCGGTACCACGAGCGATTTGAGCGATCTGCGGTTGAACATGAGACAAGAATGGATAAGCGGATAATTGGGATCCCCATGCAAGAATGGGTTCCATTTGGTTAGTTACAATGGTTGGAACACCCACATCGAAATAGAAGCATTCATATCGAAAGTGAGGCAATGGAATCATTGTGAATAGATGCGATACTAGTGTCGTATTAGCCACATTCACGGTGTGATCACTTCTTAAAGGAATAGTTCTACCGTGAGGCATCCATTTTCTAGTGGGCATTATCGATTAGTCTTATGACCAACGGTATCCAATAGAAGCCTATTTTCTTGAATGTTCTTCCTGTGGGTTTCCTTTGTTTTCTAACTTTCTTTCGTTTTGCCTTTTAGCCTTCTTAGCATGAATTTTAGCATTAACAATATGAACTGGACAATTAACATCATTAGGCGAACATTAACACCACATTCATGATTAGAAAGCGAATTCAAGCGGACATCGGTACAAGGTTTGCAAATAGTATCGAATTGAATTAATTACGATGCGCCTATGGCTAATACTAGAATCAACACGATTCGTTTTATTCGATTCAAACTTAAAGTTCCTAGATTGTTCTTCTACTCTTTTCCAGTGCACATTCTTAGCTTGCGAGGTCCTATCATTCCTTGTATTGTCTTGAGACTTTGACTGCTCCCTTTAATGTCACCGATTACTCTGTAGAGGGAATGGGAACATTAGTTTGTTTTACTACTCTTTGCACCACTGTTTAGATGTCTTGGGATCCGAACTACATGCAGTGCACTAAGTTTCACTTTCTTAAAACTAGAGTCTTGAGATTAGTACTCCTAGAAGGCACATTTGAGTTCTCTTTCTTAGCATTGGCGGATCTAGAATCGAACTACTCAAGGGTACACTACGGTTCACATTCAAAACATTGGGAATCGAGTGCATATCATATTTGGCATTAGGCATCAAGCATGGAATCAAAGGGTTAACTCTCTCACCTAATGTCTTTGGGCATATTGTGATCAAACATTCTAAGATTTCTTGAGATCGTTTGGCATATAAGCATGCATGTCCAATTGCATTATCATGAGGTTTCTCTAGCTTATCCTCTTCAACAATCTCACGAGGCATTCTAAGCAATCCTTAAGAGATGAAAATATGTTTGAATAGCTAGTTTGTTGTTTCTTAGATGAGGAGGGACATATGTCACGAGACAAAGCATATTTATTACAAGAGTGAACCTTTGATACACCATTCTCCCCATTGGTCATTGGCATTTTCCTTTTACGACTCTTGATTCTCAATTTCCTTTTGCAATGAAGCTATTTGTTCGTTGTTTTTGTTACGAGTGACTTTAATTGATTCAAATAACTCATTGAAATGACGTTTAACCTTTTCATTTTCTTCTAGAAAACTTTCGTTTTCCTTTTGTAAAGCATTTACTAGGTTTTGAAGATGAAACGTTTGAGAATTCGAGAATCTAAAGGAGGAGGCATTTGGGAGCTGTCATATTGTTTGTTTGACCCTTTAATTGAGAGATTTGGGCTTTCAACTTTCGATCGTGTTGCTTGAGCTTGAATCATTCATCACGTTTGTTAATTTGAAAAGCGCATCAAACTCGGAGCATCCGAAGATGTCTTGACATTTGAAGTTTTGACATTTTCTTTAAGATGTTGATATTTTAGTTGTAAATTAAAATGCTCAACTTCTAGTTTAGAAAAATGTTTAACGAAATTGTCGTGATCATCCGATTCAATTTTCTCGTTTAGTTTAGAATTAGTTTTTCAAGCTCAATGACACGATCATGGGAGACTTTCGAGGGCCACAGATAGTTCATGAAATTTGGAAGCATTAATAGAGCAATTTGAAGCGATGAAAAACACATCTTGAGCAACACATTCGGTAATAAGATTCTCATTTAATGTATGCAAGTTCTTTCTCTCAATCTCATTATATTTCGATTGCTGCGCTCATAGTCACTAACTTCAACAACCATTGCATCAAATTCCTTTTCCATTCCCTTAATATCGGTTTCTATCCCTTTTAAGACTCTCAAAGTGATCTTTTAGAAGTTTAAAGAAGGGCATGACCTCGATTAAATAACATTCTTTCATTTGTTCAAAACCCTTTCTCCTTGATTATACCGTGGGTGTGATCCTTTTCTTGCAAGTTTTCTCAAAATCAACAAATAGTTGAAATATAACGTATTGGCTAATTAATGTCTTGCTTTTAGTGGCAATTGTTCTAGGTACAAGATGCATTGGTGTATTAGGAGGATACACAGTCGCTCTAGGCATTTTCCAAAGGGAGGGTTTGTTTCAACAATATTTTCCGCTTTACGCTTATCTAAATCCTTTTCCGAAGACTTGTTCGGGAGTCAACAATGTCGAGGCTTAAACTTGTTCAAGGAAATCCAGTTTTCCTTCTTGTAATCATGAGGAGTGATAATTATGTTTTCTCTTTGCATTTGGGATCATTTTGTTTCTTATTCATCTTTTCCTAGTGATTTCATTTGATTTCTTATCTTCCTCGGTGCACTCAACGCAACTAGGTTTACGCCTAGGCTTAAGGATTTCATTACCATCATAAAGCACCTTATGAGCATTTCTAGCCTTTTAATTACCTCTGGATTTGGTTCCTCAACAAGGGAATGCTATGCTTATCGCTTAAGACTCGATGTTTGGTGACCATGTGAGCGATCGAATGGTGTTTCCTTGTATGTACAACTTGTTTTCAAGTTTGTTTTCAAAGTTTTCAGATTAGAAAAATCTCTCAAGAGTTTTGATTCCTTTGCATTAAATTCTTGCTTAAGCATTTTCACATTTTCTTGAAGTTCTTGTTTTGCTTATTTGTTTTAGAAAGTTTTTCTTGCAAGGAATGTAATTCTTGTTTCAATACTTCTTCTCTAAACTTACTTTTCTAATTCTTGTACTCACTTGGTCATCCATTTCACGCTCACGAGTGGTCAACTCAAATTTTGCACGTTGTTCATAAATAGCAACACGTTCCTTATAGGCATTTAGTTGAAATTACGGAATCATCGGGAGCACATGCGGTGTATTCATCAAAGACATAGTCATTGTTGATGCAGAAGATGCATCACTTGGTACAACTTCACTTTCACTTTGTTTCACGTATTGATCGTATGGGACAATATTGTTATTACCCATATTTTCAACATTTGATTCAATAGTTTCGATTGATTGTACTTTGTCATGCATCATTGCACATCGGCATCATCGTATAGTTTTAATACCTCGAGATGAGTTTGTCCTTGGATGGGCCAGCTTGTGGTGAAGAAGAGATCTTGGGAGAAACCATTGGAGAAATGCTAGCCATAAAAATTGTGTGTGATGGGTCCATCATCTACATCAGTCGTATGCATCACGATCGGCGACTTGAAAGGCATTCGATGATTGTGACCTATCTCCGAATAGGTTGCTCATCCACATCGCATCATAGGTCTTGGCATTGCCCTCGGAAAAACAACAATTCCTCTTCATCCAAAGCGGCACCATTGTCCCGAGCTTGTGCGGTGACATCTTATCTCGAAGTAATCGGCGATTCGTGGGCGCTTTGGAGATGTGCGGTTCCTTGCAATGTGTCCTTCACCACCACAGTTATAACATTTGATTGGCTTAGCTTGACCTTGGTTACCATTTCTTCCTCGATTACGGTTGCCAACATAACCTCCCAGCTCCACCTCTTCCCCGATCATCTTGTCTTTCTGAGCTGGTTGCACCACGATCCTTCCATCTTTAACGGTGGCTTGATTGTGTGGGTTAGATGCGATTCGAGGTTGTTGTTGGTTTGTGGGAGAATTCATGTTTTGACTAATGAGAAGAGCTAGTTGATTAATGAAGTTACCACGTGAGCATCGGCATCGACTTGTTTGAACATAGGATCGGGAATGAGTTTGTGATTACCATTACCCAAGGGTATGACTTGTGATGCTTTGGTTGTGATTCCGATGTTTGAGTAGAAAGTTGTTGAGTCATTAGCGAGCTTGTCTCTCCCTGGTTGGTTTTGAAGCGATTGAGAATCAATTTTTCAAACATAGCATGTCTCTCATTACGAAGGAGGAAGGCATAGAGTTGCTCATAGTTTGTATTCTTCAATCCTTTAGTGAGCTTCACGGTGACAAACTTGTGCCATTCGGGATTCATGTTGTTCACAAATTTTGAGTTCGGTGAATGTTAGGCATAGTCATTCGATGTTCCTCATGTCATTCACTAACTTATGAAATCTCACATAGTACTCATAGACATTCTCATCTGGTTTCATCTTGAAGTGCTCAAATTCGTCATAGAGTTGGGATTCTCTGTCTTCCATAGTTAATTACGAACACGAGAGAAGCATCTTAACATTATCCCAAACGCCTTTGCATCGGTGTTATGATTGATCGACTTGTAGATGTCTTTAGGAAGACCTTGAAGAACAATGTTTGAAGCCACGATATCGCATCGAATCTCTTTTATCCTTATCATCAAGCTCATCATACATCTTAGGTCCATCCATTCCGTAAGCAGAGTACCATCTTCATTAGTATCAAGTATGTCTCTAGTCGTCTCAACTCGATATGGTCCTTCATCAATGGATTTGAGAATGTTGACACCATTTTCCTTTCAAGGCAATACAATCGATTCGTTGAGCCCAAGAATCGTAGTCGATTCTGTCAAGCATGGGTGGGCGAGTATCCGAGCCGGTGCTTGTACATCCTCGACAACGATGGAGATGATAGTAGGGACGTTGGTAGACATGTTAACAGATTATACGGGATTTTATAACTCTATGATTAAACCGGGAAATAGATTCTTTCACGGGATTTTACTAAATCAAGAGAAAACCGTAAACAATCACTCAAGTCGCTAGAAGATAATGCACTAAGTCGCTAGAAGATAATGCACTAAGTCGCTAGAAGATAATGCACTAAGTCGCTAACACTTAATTCGCTACACCACTAAGTCGCTAGAGTCCCAAGTCGCTAGACAAAAGCAAGTCGCTAAGTAGTAACTCGCTAAGCCTCAAGTCGCTAGCAAAATTTTGGCGACAATTAAGCTACTCAGTCGCTAGAGATACAAGTCGCTAAAGAGCAACTCGCTCTGGACCAAGTCGCTACCACCAAGTCGCTACCCGTGGTGGAGAGTCCACTACTTGTCTTGTTAATCGCTAGGTCTAAGTCGCTAGCTCCAAAGCGTAACTCGCTACAAAATTGTGAAGCAAGTCGCTACTGAAGAAATAAATCCGTATATCAAGTCGCTAGCAAGAAAAACCACATAAACATCACTTTTAATCCAAAACAACCCAACCAAGATGATTCAAGCTTACCAAATGAAAACCTAAACACTTGTGATGATTCTAAACATAAAAGTACTAACAAAATCCAAGCTTTAACACAAGAAATCAACCAAATGATGCAAAACCACTAAACTTTTCAAACTCAAAACCACCTAAAACCACTAGAAATCCAAAGATGTGCAAGATATGATCTAACCATGGCTCTTGATACCAATTGTAGGATATTAGTTTTCACATACACATCAAACCATAACAACAAGGTGGCGTATAAGTGGAATTCTAGAGAGAAAGTTAGAGGTTTAGGGAACTTAGTGAGAGAAAGTGAAAGATATTATTATGAGCTCCAACTCTCTACCTTGGAAGGTAGAGAGTATTTATAGTCTTACATAAATCGCCACACATCGGGTGTGGATCGGGCATACGGTGGGTAAAGACCGTCCGTCCTCCACGGTGTTACTTAACTAAATACTACTTAACTTAAAAGAACTACGACTACGAGCTTTCTAACGATTACATATACTTGAGGTGACCGACTCTTTAATACACGGAATTTCTAATTCCTAACAGTTAAGTCAAACTTCTAAAACTATCTCAAGAAACTCCAAAACAAATATTGAGTAATGGTTTTGCAATTTTGACTTTACAAAGTCAAATATTGAGTAATGGTTTTGCAATTTTGACTTTACAAAGTCAAAATGAAAATACTCTGGAAAAATAGCCATTCACCATAAACTACAACCACATACAATACGCATGAACAACAACATATGAACAAGCTAATTTTAAGCAAACCATATAAACAAATCTTGTACCAAAATACAAAACTATTTTGCAACATGAATTGTCATAGGTATTGACCCATACATAAACTACAACCACTCAAAGAAATCTACCACGGTACTGGGAAGCTCGGTGGAGTTTCAATGACTTCTAGCCAACTCCGGTTCTTCGATATTTTCATTCTCATCATGACTCTATATTGAGCTTGACAATTCCTCACCGGCGAGGTTTGAACTTCAGCGTGGTGGGAAGGCCTTCACGATTCGCATCTTCGAGTCTAGCAAAGAAAGTGAAGCTCTATCGGCGAGCTTGATATTGATTGTCTTTAGCGGCAGGGAACACGCAAGTATAAACTTTATTAAGGTTAATTCATGCTATGTTCTAGGAAAAGCTCAAAACACGACGATGTATGGTAGGCCATGGTGATTGTGTTTCATCTACAACATTGGAATTTTTTCCAAGGTAGAACACTAAGCGTGTTTGCGACTGAAAAAATCAAATAGTGTTGAGATACACAAACATGGCAATTTATGAATGTTTATTTGATACATATGCATTACAACATTACACTTACTCTGGTATCCAGCATTTTCAAATTTGGAGATCCACGAATCATTTCAATGATGAACGATACCATAACACTATTCCCAAAATCAACATCGGACAGCTTAAGGTTAATCAGGGATACAAAGGGCACATTCATCCTAGAATTAGCTTCAAGTATCAACTACAACAAGTTTTAAAGATTAAATTTCATTACTGTTACACATTTCTTTAACAATATAAAATTATAAGTGTAAAACTCAAATTGTTCTTACAGTGCAATCACCAAAATTCAATGTAAGGGTCTCAAGATTTTGAAGTCTTGTCAGGTGAAAGATATCGGATGTTGTGATTGTCGTCACAACATTATAAAGACCGAATCTCAAATCTAACTTCTTCAAATTCCTAACTTTTGCAATATCTCATAGTCTCATCTCGTTTGTAGTAGGACGATTCATTTTAAGAGACTCAAGTGAGGGTCAACCAGCAATAAACTCCCAAACTGTATCGGTAAGAAAAGTGACATGAATCAATTCTAAGCTCAGTAGATTTGGAAAGCCGTGAAAATATTCCAAAGTAGCCATAGCACAAACATGAAGTACCATATTGTTAATACAAATAAGCCGTAAAAACGTTTATTTATATTTTACGACCTTCTAATGTTTTTTCGATAACAAACGTAAAATCATTTTAACGAAACAAATAAAATACATAAATGGTTTGAGCCAATAGTTTTCTAACACACTTACGTTTTCACATAAAAACACTAAAACAAGTATAAGTGATTTTATGATTTAAATACATATGTACAACAACTAGTGTTTACATATTGGGCAAATATATACATAACTAGTATGTATTATAATGGGTAAAAACTAAAACCCGTGGAGCATATCTATAACCCATGGTATTGACTCATATCCATTTGACTAGATGCATTGCACCTATTAGATACATTGTATCTAAGGAAATACCAATGGACCAACCCATAACCCATGACCAATAACCAAAAAACCCATGGGCAAAAGGGAGCATCCCGGATCGATTAATACCTTTGGACCGTGCGGGTGATCCTCGAGGAGGATCCGTGGGATCGAGGAACAATAACTAGTTTTCTTCTATAAATAGTGAGCCATTTCTTCCTTTTGGGTTGCCACTCCCCACATACTTTCCCCAGTATTGTAACTCTCTAACCATTGATCCTAAGGGATCTTTCTATGTAGTTGTTTTTGTTTTGTGTGATTCTCTAGGTTCCTCTTAAAGGCGAGATCACCACTTCTTGAAGTCGAGCAAGCTCAAGTCCATGAGTTGCCATGCCGTCATCATCAAGACTCTCGAGGTTCTCTTGTTGATACTTCTTTCTTCCTCTACATAGAAGTGTTGTGTCGAAGGCATTAGTGAAGGATGCCGAAAGAGTCAAGGCGAAGCATTAGTGAAAGGTGCTTAACGTCCATGTCAAAGCATTAGTGAAGAATGCTAAAGGAGTCAAGGCGAAGGCATTAGTGAAAGGTGCCAAGCGTTCGTGTCAAGGGCATTAGCGAAATATGCCTAGGAGTGAATCATGTGGCATTAGTAAAGGATGTCAAGGTCGTATAATCGATGAGGTGCATCGTTATATACAAATAGTGATAGTTTTTTCAAAGATGTTGATATCCTTGATGGTGTTGTAATAAGAGTGGGTCTCCTTTGGGATTAGGTGTTGTGTAGTTTTGGGTAGTAGTTCCTCCATTGTAATGGAACTCGGTACTTAGCCTAGTACCGGATAAAGGGTAAGCGACGTTGTGGTAGGTGTGGTTCACCTTGGTGAAAGAACCCGTGGTTAGCCTAGTACCAAAAAGAGTATGCGACGTTGTGAAGGCTTCTCCGCCATAAGGAGTTGGTGTCGTGTAGTGATTACGAACTCTCGAGTAGGTGACTCGGGGAGTGGAGTAGGGCAAGGAAGGTGTCCTTGTGGCCGAACCACTATAAATACTCGTGTCGTGGTTATGTGCTTCTTACTCTTTATCTTTCATTACACTTTTATCTATCTATCTATCAAGCGTCCAACATACACATCTAAATAGATTGACATAAGTCGATCTAAATATTTTAAAATGAAGTTTTAATTGGTAAAACTATTCAACCCCTTCTAGTTTTCCACACGGATGTTTCAACTCCTACGAGAGTAAAGTTGGGTTGGGAGCGTAACTCGTTCATCATACAGTTTGTAATAACCAGCTCCTCAACTCCATGTTGAGCCAAAACAAGAGCCAATCACGAATCTCTTCATAATGAAAGCCGTCTCTTTCAAGCATTTATCTTGGCTCTGAGAGAAGACAAACTTTCTTATTAGACCCATAAGCCGATTTAAGAGTCTAGTAATAAGCCTCCCATCAAACTCATATGTTAAATAATAAAAGAAATCCTCATCAACTATGACATCGGTGAGCAAAGTCCACTTAGACCTCGGGCCGCGCTAAACGGAGGTTCTCACGCTTCTAACAAAGGCAGCCGATTCAAAATATTTAACGATCACTATATCGGCATGTTGCTAATCGATCGATCGACATGTTATTGTTGGAAGTTGGGTTGGTCTTTTGAGTTCGGAAATAAGGATTTAGATTCGGTTCGATTTTCGATGAAGCGTGTTTACGGATAATGGTGTTATTATGATTGGTAAAGTTGTTTGTTGGGTGAGTGTATTAGTTAGTGAAATTAAATGCTAGCGTGTCGGGGAAGAAAGCGGCTAGTATGCATAATCGCATTTGGTCCACAGGTTGAAGGTTGGGTCAAAATTGTGAATGGTCTATTATACCCTCAGTAAAGCGAGAAAATTCATGTTGACTATGGCAATCCTAGTCAAGGGACTATTCTAGAGTATAAAACACAAGTTTTGGACCTCAGCGATGATAATGCCCAACTTTATCCTATCGCGATGCGCATGAACAAGTTTAGAGACCAACGATGTATTTTAGTGTATTTTAAATTTTAGTCCTTAAATATTTTATTTAAAAACTTTATTTTCAAAATTATTATTTATTCTTTTATAAAGTTTTTTTAATAAATTAATAATAATTAAATTAGGATAAATAGTTAAAAGCGACATTGTGGTTCTTAAATTTGATATATATTTTTTAAAAAGGTTAAATAACAAAAAGTATTTCTATACATGGAAAAATTGAAGGACAATATTGTAGTCCCTAAATGAAGCGGTCTCACGGTGTGCGTTTGACTAAAAGTTTAGTTGAAAAAAGTGGGGCCCTTGCAGATTTAAGACGACAATGTCATCCTAAAATTTGCCCGGGAAGGGATTCAATCCTTTACTTTTCTTTATCACGTCACCTTTCTCTCTAGCGACCTTCAGGCGATTAGGTGCCCGATAAGGCGACCAAGTTTTTTTTTTTTTTTTTTTTTTTAACATTTTTAACATAAAATAAAATTTCATTAATAATTAAAGCGATACATAATAATTAAAATAAAATCAAAACATTCTGAAACTTATTAAAACATTACAACACTTATTAAAAATCTAGGTCGTGGCGTGCCTTGATCGCGTCTTTGAGTTTCTGCATTGTTTGTTGTTGTCTGCGGGCAAAGATGGGTTGATTGGCGTGCAATAGAACATGAGATCATATCATATTTCTTTTGTCGCTCAAATTCAAGTTTTGTTCTTTAGTGCCAATTTTTGTCTTCCCTTTCTTCTCTTTTGCTCCATCTCCAACACGATTACGTTGTTCTAGCTCTTTCTTCTTCAAATCATAGTATCCGTTTGCGGCTCCTTCTTACATACGAATGCCTTGGACTTGATGACATTCCATTTCTCGGCAACACTTTCCATGTAGGTAGCTTTGAAAACTCCGAAGATTTCTTTTTATTCTTCTTTGCGGTATCACGACCAATTGGTCTACCATGCACGACGCAGCACATCGAGTCGGTTGAAGTCCTTGCTTTTGCGACCCTCGTCTTGGCTTAAAAAGTCGGCATCTCATTATCCTTCAAGCAGAATGGTCCTGAAAATCTTCCAACAATGCTCCAAAACAAGCGGATGATTACACACTAGTTGGTATTCATCACACGCTCGTGTATAAGCGGTGAGGTCATTTTCACCACTTAGTAATTCCTCACGAGCATTGTTGTAAATGGCACAAATTGACCAACTCTAGGGACGAATCCTATTTTTCCACTTTGTAATGATAGAGTTATGCGTCTCTTCGCACCAACCTCCTTCTCAAGTAAGCAATGACTTTACGCCAAAATCCTTTAGCATTTTGGTTGTTTCCGATATACTATTCTCGGATACATCACACCAGCGTTGCCTGGCGATCTCTTCTTCTTTGACCAAAGCGAATCATTCTTGGCTTCTTTCTCGACAACCTTCTTCGCCTTTGTAGCTCGTTTCTTCGGTTTGACCGGTGGCGTCTCTTCTCGACATTCTTCTTCTTCCGTCATCAATGTTAACCGAATCGTGATACGATCCATGAGGCGAACCGGTGCCGAACCGTGATACTCTTGGCCGGATAACCCGAACCGGTTCCAACAAAAAATCGAGATTGGTGTATAATTGTTCGTCGAAATCAAAACCATCAAGATTGATACGGTTACCGGAGAATATTGTTGATAATTTGAATATGAAGGCGTTGATGAATCCATTGTTATACGGTACACGATTCGGGTGACCCATACATAGATTGGTTGCTTGACGGGAGTGGCTTTGTTGTTGTTGTTGTTGGATGTTTTGATACGGTGGAACAAATGGACGATTCATAAAAATGGATTGTTAGTTTGTTGTTGTGGAGCTTGTCGGGATTGATATTGAGCGGGGGTTGAAATTGATTCTTGGTGAGACACGGTTAACCGGAAGTCGGATCGGTGTTAAAATATGCAGGCGTTTGTGACAAAGCAGGATTTTCGACCTTTTGTTGTGGTGTTTTCTTAGACATTTTGATAGAGAGGATTGTGAGATTTTTGATAGTGAGGATTGTGAGATTTGTGAGTTTAGTGTGTAAATATGTTGTGTATTTATAGGGTAGTTTAGTAGTATTTTTTTTTAGGGAAAATGATAAAAAATGCATCGAACTTGACACTTGTTGTCATTGTGTGTAATCAACTATTTTTTTTCATTGTAACACAAACCTTTTGAATTTTGTCATTGTATGTAGCCGATTAGGTGAATTTGTGTTATTGTATGTACCGGTCGAGGCTTAGCGTTACATCGTTAGTCCTTATTTACTAGCGGTCGTTAGTAAATAACTTAAAATTTCGTTCTCTTACGTTTTATTCGTTTTCATCCGTTATTATCGTTTTCGTCCATTTTATACTTTTTCGTCCGTTTTATACATTTTGGTCCAATGCTTTCATCCGTTTTACATTTTCGTTTGTTTACTTACGTTTTCGACGTTTTCTTCGTTTAGTCCGTTATTATCGTTTTCGTCCGTTTTATACTTTTCATCCGTTTTATACATTTTGGTCCAATGCTTGCATCCGTTTTTACATTTCGTTTGTTTACTTACGTTTTCTTACGTTTTAGTCCGTTATTATCGTTTTCGTCCGTTTTATCGTTTTCGCTGTTTTCTTACGTTTTCATCCGTTTTATGCGTTTTGTCCGTTTTTACGTTTTCATTCGTATTTATCGTTTTCATCCGTTCTTACGTTTTCAGCTGTTTTTATACATTTTAAATCATTTTTTAAAGTTTCCGTCTGTTTTCTAACATTTTCATCTTTTTTATACGCTTTCGTTGGTTTCTTACTTTTCGTTCATTTTCTTACTTTTTGGACGAAAATGTATAAAATTAAAATACGGACAAAAGCGTATAAAATGGATGAAGGTGTAAAGCAGATGAAACAAAAAGGCAGCGTATAAAATGAGATAAAAACATCTGAAAACATATAAAAGCATTTAAAGCGTTAGAAAATCGGCGAAGACATTTAAAAGCGGCGAAAACGTATAAACGACGGCGAAAAAATATAAAGCGGATGAAAACGATTGAAAATGTATAAAAGCAGATGAAAGCGGACGAAACGGATGAAACTTATAAAGCGGACTAAAGCGTAAAAGCGAATGGCGTAAAAGCGGACGGCGTAAGAAAACGGGCGAGAATGTAAGAAAGCGGCATAAAGCGTAAAAGCGGGAAAAAGCAACGGACGAAAAAGTATAAAAGCGGACAAAAGCGATATAATAACGGATGAAAGCGAATAAAAGCGTGAAGGCGAAATTTTAAGTTATTTACTAACGGCGGTTAATATAAAGGACTAGCGATGTAATGCTAAGCTTGACCGGGTACATACTGATAACACAAATTCACCTAACCCGCTACATACAATGACAAAATTCAAAGGTTTGTGTTACAATGAAAAAAATAGTTAACTACAATAACAACAATGTGTCGGTCGAAGCATTTTTCGTCCTGTTTTCATACCAAACGGTCACAAAATAAATTTTCAAGCGGTTTGATTTCTTTTTGTTTCGACTTGCAACGGCTAGCAAACAAGTGGAATGTTTTTGGTTTGTGGTGTCGATCGAGCACACGACCAACTTAGTTTTTTAGGCGATCGATTATCACCACAACAAGTCGATCGACTTGAATCGATCCGATCACTCCTCGATCGATCTATGCATGCGACCTAAAAGAATGTTGTCAAAGTTTACTTTAGGTTCTTGTCATATCATATCATAAAGAAGGAATTAAAATTATTACAACGGTTTGTCATGTTATAAAACTAAGATATTTAAACTATAACGATTATAGTCGTTGTTCCTTTTTTTATTTATTTATTTATTTTATTTTTTAACAAAGATTATAGTCGGTTTAAGAAGGGCTTAGCCATGCTCATTAATTTCTTCCACCCATAACCATAAGGTCCACCCCTTCCAATTTCTTAGGCAACCCGGTGTTGAATTTCTCTCAAGCGTTGAGACCTCAAGGTCTTCCTAATCCTTTGGACACGTGGGCGCTAAGGCCAACCAAAGTTGCCCGTGGTTGGGGGCCTTCAATACAATCTTAATGCCCTAGTTGGCTCATAAGCCCATGGCGAGCCTAGCGATTATTCCGGTTGGGACACGTGGCGGTTAATGTCCCAGGTTGGGTCATGAGTGCGTGAGATTAATAAAAGGGTGTGTGTTTTGTGTTGAGTGTATGAGGAAGAAGGTGTGGGTTTTGTGTTGTGATTTTGTGGCGACTATACCAAACATTTAAGGTTGATAAAATAAAATAAAAGAAGGTAATATGAAAGATCGAAATACCTTCTTATTATACGGTCAAATGTAGTCAAACTAACGGAGTTGTGAATTTGGACCAAACTCATAGCAGGCATAGGCGGAACTTGAGCATTTTTTGGAGGGCCGAATTTATTTTGGGAGGACCAAATCGGAGATTTGTTTGTAACCTCAACTAAATTACCCTAAAACCTATAATATTTACATTAGGTACCGTAAATTTTGGAGGGCAGGGGCCTCCCAGTCTCCAATTAAGGTCAAAGTCCTTGGTAGCAGGTGTTTCATCATTGGACATGATCCGATATTTTTAAAAATTTGGATGAAAATGAAATGCCCGACAAAACACGAGGACCAAAAT
Organism: Chrysanthemum lavandulifolium; assembly: GCA_022545495.1. Lineage (NCBI taxonomy): Eukaryota > Viridiplantae > Streptophyta > Magnoliopsida > Asterales > Asteraceae > Chrysanthemum > Chrysanthemum lavandulifolium. Next base: position 53,127,370 of record CM040245.1, read on the forward strand.
GTAGTTAACTCTTGATTTTATTACAAGATGGAATCAAAATGTTAGGTTTTTATGTAATGAGTCATTTCTTGTTATGAATCATTACATCATAATTGTAAACAAGCGAGTTTTCTTCATTCCGTCGTAGTGATATATTTCATTCTTTTTCGTTAATACATACCAAACAACTGCGATATTTGTTACAAATAAAAATAAAACTTGAAATCACCTTCTAAAATTGCAAAAACTTAGGCTAGTCCAGTCGCAACTGCAGGACGACACAGAACAACACTGCTGCGCGTGAGCTTTCTCTCAAATGACGACGAGACAACCCGGATGCCCCAATCGGCGACCCAAGATTATTATTATTATTTTATTTTTATTTTTTTTATTTTTTTAATTCAAACACTTTTAACATTAAATTTAAATTTCATTCAAATTAAAAAACATTACATTTGAAATTAAAAAAAAAAAAAACATTACACTACGAAATACATAATTATAAATCTAATCAATGCTCCCCGCATGCGAGTCATACGAGGGAGTGCGAGCAGGCAAATCCCTCGAACCGAGCCAAATCTTCCTCGTCTACACCATCGTCTTTGTTCTCCGATAGCTCCAATTGATTTTGGTCTTGATGTTGTTCGTTATCATCGAAACAACTTTCCCAACTTATCGACAACCCCGCGATCTTTGCGGGCTTGATCTTTAAAAAAATCGATCCTGACTTTTCTTTCGGGGTAATGTCATTGCAACTCGGTAGTTTTGTCTCATTTGTTCCTTCTCGACTTCGCTGGTCAAACAATTCGATGGCGCTTATAATAGCTTGTTTAGGAGCCTCGTCGTCGATATTACATTGATTTTGAGCGTGCACTTGCATATCTTCAGCAGAATGGGGGGCGGCAAGCCATATTAAATCTTGTGTTAAGAAGTATTTTGAGGTTGAATTGTGTTTGAAATTGTGTGTTAAGAAATGTGTTTGAGGTGAAGTTGGTATTTATAGAGTGGTAAATTTGGTTTGAATTTTTTTTTTTTTTTTTTTTTTTTTTTTTAGTTTAAGACCAAGCGGTCATATTTTAAATTGTGTTGCATTTGACATCGGTCTAAAAGTCACTCGATGTTCCATTTTATCCTTGCTCGACCGATGTGCCGCCCGCCCGCATTGGCTTTGCTCGATGTCTAAATCGGTTGTGCACAAAAATTTGCATAGGACACCCGAAGGGAGCCGATACTCTAATACAGCGGTCCAAGGTGAAGGTGCGATGTCGGGCCATCCGTCCGAAGGACAGCCGACCGAGTACAACAGGTCAAGGTGAAGAATGCGGTACCTTTGGCATGGCATAGCTTTGGATACACTTTGTCTCATCCCGTGGATGTCGGACATGACCCGAGGGGCGATGTCGGGGCGATGTCGGCTCGACACCATCAACGGTCCCATGAAATACAGCAGACCGAGGACGACGGTGACATCGGTAGTATAAATATGCATCTGATTTGGGATTAAGGTATCATTTCTCACACGCATACATTTATACTATACCTTCGGTAAAACACATACTTACTCTTACGGGGTCGGGTCACGGGATAACACCGGGGCGAGACTAAGCGTCGTTCATCTTAGCGGTGTCTGGAAGGCTTATTCCTAAGGGTGAAGGATAAGCGCAACAACCCACAAAAATTACTTGACATTGGCGCCATCCGTGGGACCGCATTCAATCTACGGCTATGGGATGGCGGGTTCGACACCACCGAAACTTCGGGAGGAAGTTCCACACCATTGACAAGGGAGCGGTTAGAAGAGTGCGTGGCGCTCTTAAGTCGATGATAAAAAGAACATAATAGCGGGAGGGATCTTTGTTGAGCCACTACGATTGGACTTGAACGAAGCGACTCTTGATAAGGGCGAGCCGGCGATTAAGAAGAAGGAAATAGTTACGGGAACAAAGTGAAAGGCGAAGACTGGCGAAACCTTTCAAAGAAGTCTCGAAATCTCCATTCGATGGCGAATCATCGAGTTTTCCGCTCCGGAACACAAGATGCCCACCCACATCAATTGTCACGATGGGTCTACGGACCCCAAGACCATCTCAGCAGTTCTTGGGGCTGCGGGACATGGAGAGTGGCCAATGCCCGTGTGGTGCCGCATGTTCCAACAAACGTTGGATGGAAAGGCCCGGGGATGGTTTGATGGGCTTCCGCCGGGAAGCATTGATGAATGGGCGGCTTTCAAGGATCAGTTCGAGGCTCGCTTCTCCTGCACAAAGCTTGTGTCAAGGACCCTACGAGATCGCCAAGATAGTGAGAAAGGCTAATGAAGCGCTGCGGAGTTCAAAGAAAGGTGGACCGCGAGGCAGGATTCATCGAGGGGCTCAGGAGATCATGAGGATCTCCTCATTCATGAGCAGGTGCAAGTGCCCGAGGCGGCCAAGCGGTTCGCCGATACGATCCCTAAGACTGTGGAGGAGATGATGATTAGGGTCGACGACTTCGTAAGGTCGGAAGAAGCTTTCGCCAGTACCGAATTGCCTCGGGAGAACACTATGATACAACCAGAAGAGCCTCGACGGGACCCTTCCGAAAGGACGAAAGGGCCGTCAGGAGTCACTACGGAGGAGATAAGAGGAATGAAGGGCGGCATGCGTACTCAGGAAGAGACCGTGGAAGTTCACACCGCCATGGTGACAGGTCGGCTCCTTATGTGCCCCATCGCGGTGACCACCAGAACCGAGGCAACCCACGCCTAACCCTAGATTCACTTATAAAACCACCAAAAGAAATCTTAGCCACTGAGCACCATTCGTCTACCCCTCAAAGCCGTCGTGATCCCCAGCGCAAGGAGAATCAAGATAAATCTTGTGATTATCATGGAGAAAAGGGCACTATACAAATGATTGCTATCGGCTCAAAAGGCGATTAGAGATAGCGTTGGAGTCGGGAAGCTAAATCATCTAGTCAAGGATCTCGAGGCGAAGGAAGGAGAGAACCCCAAGGAATGGCCAGGAGCTAAAGACAAGGTCATCAACATGATCCGAACTTGGCGAGCGAAGGAAAAGGAAGTCATCGGAACAAGAGGAAAGGTGGATGAATGTGCCTATAACGTTTCCTCCCTCCCGAGCGGAGATGTGTCGGATGATCCTCTCATAGTTGAAGCCACGATGGAAGGGTACTTAGTAAGGAGAGTCTTCGTAGATGAAGGAGCTTCGGTGGAGGTAATGTTCGAACACTTTGCTTCAACAACCTACCTCGTGAGATAAGGAGTCGAATGAAGCGAACCTGAGACAATTCTTTGGATTTCTGCGGACGGGTGACACGCCCACTGGGAAAAATCGAATTAGATGTATCATTCGGAGACGAGGGGTTGTACAGGAAGGTCAGGATGAAGTTCACAGTTATTCGAGCACCGTCACCATATAATGTCATCTTAGGAAGGACCGGATTGAAGATCCTGCGAGCCATACCTTCTACGGTCCATTCCATGATGAAGTTCCCAACCCCTCAAGGAATTGCCACGTTGGTCACTCGTTCCGTCATCATTTCGGAATGTAGGAGATTGGAAAAATTACAGACCATCGTTCCGGAGCAAGATAAGGAAGAAGCGAGCACGGAGAGGTGGGGTTAGCGGAGAAGTGGCGATCAACCACGCCTTCCCGAACAAGCCGTAACGATAGGGGTGCCTTTCCGTCCATGGGGCAAGCGGCGCCTCAAGAGCTTTACAAAGGAACATCGACATATTCGCATGGGAACCGGCGGATATGTTGGAGTCTAGAGGAATCATAGAGCATACCCAGAATGCCAACCCTTGATAGACCGGTATGTCAAAAGCGCGAATGTTGGGCTGCGGATCGGTCGAGCGATCACAAAGGAGGTAGAAGAATGGATCAAGGCGGCATAGTCGGCCGGTGAAATACCCCACTTGGATATCCAACCCTGTTCTGGTGAAGAAGTGTGATGGAAGCTGGCGTATGTGCATTGACTTCAAGAACATCAACTCCGCCTGTCCCAAAGATTATTACCCCTTGCCAGAGATCGACTGGAAGATCGAGTCGGTCATGGGGTATAAATACAAATGCTTCTTGGATGCTTACAAAGGGTATCACCAGGTACAAATGGCGAGGGAGGACGAAGAAAAAACAGCGTTCTACACTGAGCAAGGAACCTACTGCTACACCAAGATGCCATTCGGCCTGAAGAACGCCGGAGCCACCTATCAACGGATGATAGACTCCGCTTTTCAATCACAGATAGGGAGGAACCTAGAAGCATATGTGGACGACATGGTCATCAAGAGCAAGGAAGAGCGGGGAATGCTAGCGGACATAGCGGAGACATTCGACAACCTCAGGAAGATCAACATGAAGTTGAATCCTAAAAATGCTCTTTTGGAATGGAGGAAGGAAAGTTCCTAGGGTATATGGTAACCCGGAAGGAATTCGAGCAAACCCAAAGAAGGCGAAGGCAATAATGGACATGCAATCGCCAAGGACCACGAAAGAAATCACGAGCCTCGGTGACAAGTTGGCGGCACTTAATCGTTTCTTGGCTCGTTCGGTGAAAGATCCTTACCGTTTTGAAACACTCAAAAGCATCACCAAGGAGAATAAGGAGGAGTGGGTGGACGGAAGAGGCGAATCGGCATTCAAGAGATGAAAAAGTTGATATGAGATCTTCCTCACTAACAACACCGTCGGAAAAAGAAACACATATGTATATCTAGCGACCCGCGAGGAAGCGATCGTGCGGTTCTCCTCACGGAAAGGAAGGAAGGCGATTACCGATTCGTTATGTGAGTCGAACACTCGAAGCCGAGAAGAACTATGCCCGATTGAAAAAGCGGCATTATATACATTACACATGTCAAGAAGGCTCGGAGATACTTGAAGCACACCTATAAAGGTGATCACGGACCGGCCGATAAGCGGATCCTCGACAAAGCGGGCGTCGGGAAGTTAGCTAAGTACTCGGTGGAATTGGGTGCATACAACATAACCTCGAACCCGGAGCGCAATCAAAGGCCAAGTGTTAGCGGACTTCTGTCGGAGCTCCCATCGGAGAAAGCAATGAGAAGTACTTCAACCAACCCAGCGAAGAAGAAGGAGGAGGAAATGGCTTTTATACGGACGGAGCATCCAATAACAAAGGCTCGGGCGGGTCTCGTACTAATCAATCCGGAGGAATGGAATTCACTTATGCCATCCGACTTGAGTTCGACGACACTAATAACGAGCGAATCTGAAGCCCTCTTGGCGGGGTTAAGGATGGCGGAGAGTATGCGGGTTCGTAGCCTTGAGGTCGGGTGGACTCTAAGTTGGTGGCTAACGGATAAGCGGAGATTATGTGGCAAGTCATGAAAGTATGATCAAGTACCTAGCGAAGGCAAAGGGTACATAGCTAGTTTGAGAACTTCACCATCGGAACATCCCTAGAATTCGAGAACCAAAAGCGGATGTTCTTAGTAAAGCGGCCACGGTCGCTTTTGACCACTTGCGAAGGAAGTCTTGGTGGAGGTGCTAAGGAAAGATCGACGAAAGCAAAGAGGTTAACAATGTTGTTGAAGAGGAAGGAGACAATGGATGACCCCATCATTCGGTGTCTCGAGGAAGGAATTTGGTAGGAAGACCCTAATGAAGCCCATAACACGAGGATGAAAATCAACCAATATGTCATGGAAGATGGCATACTCTACAAGAAAGCCTATTTGGTACCTATGATGAGGTGCGTGGGTCCCCTACAAGCAAACTACGTTATAAGAGAGATACACATGGGAGCGTGTGGTATGCATTCGGTCCTCGATCGGTCGTGGCAAAGGCCATGCGGCAAGGATACTCTTGGCCTACAATGCACCGGGATGCTAGAAGCGAGATAATCAAGTGTGACTCTGCGGATCCACTCCCGATACCTGACTTCCAAAACCAAGTGACACCCATCATGGCTCCATGGCCCTTCTACCAATGGGGTATGGACATAGTAGGACCTCTACCACGGCGGTAGGAAGGTCAAGTTCCTCTTGGTCGCCATCGACTATTTCACCAAGTGGGATGAAGCGAACCGCGGCAAAGATCACAGGGAAGGATGTCACGAAGTTCGTGTGGGATAACATAGTGTGCCGCTTCGGTCTCCCCGCCGTCATCGTCACAGACAATGCTAAGCAATTCGTAGACAACCCCTTCAAAAGCTGGTGCGAAAAGCTCAACATCAAGCAGGTTAATACAGCCGTGGCCCATCCACAGGCCAACGGACTGGTAGAAAGGGCTAACAAGAGCTTGATGGAGGGAATCAAAACAAGGTTGGGGCGCGCAAAAGCCGGATGGGTAGAGCGAGCTGCCGAATGTCCTATGGGCGCACAGGACTTCCATCAAGACTAATGTGGAGAGACCCCTTGACCTCACTTATGGGCGGCGGTCATACCGGCGAAATAGGCATGCCAGCGTGAGAGTAAGGCGGATAAGAAGGGATGGAAGAAGAAGATTCCCCATCGAGCAGCGAGAACAAAGCGAAGAAGATATCCGTCTCAACCTTGACTTGCTACAAGAGCGGAGAGAAGAGGCGGCTGTGATGGGCCCGATACAAAGCGAAGCTGGAAAAGTACTACAACCGGAAGGCACGTTGGTTTCTTTCAAACCGGGGAATTCGTGTATCGAAAAAAGCGAAGCAGTGAGCCGAAGATCAAGGCAAATTGGGACCCAGTGGGAAGGGCCCTATCGGATCAAAGAGGCAAATCTCAACGGCTCGTACAAATTGGAAACTTTGGATGAAGAGGAAGTGCCGGAAGTGGCACGCCATGAATCTGAAGAAATGTTTTCTTTAAATTAAAAATATGCATTGTAAGCCTACGGGCATGAACTACTTTATTCTCACTATAAATAATGATATATATTCCCCTACCTACGACGGAGGAGGAAAATTTTCTGTGATCATATCTCATGCGTAAGGGAGGGACCGGCGGAGATTAGCTACCTCCGACCGCGTGCCCAAAAATCCCCTAATTAAAATTGATTTACCCCCGCAAGTGCAATGACACTAGGGAAGGCCACACACCATTCGGTAGGCGACTGCATACCCCCGGATAATGCTAAGACATTAAGGGATGAGCCGAGGCATATGTGCCCAAGCAGCGCGAGATACCGGGCGTGGCGGCCTTGAGGATGAGCCACGGTATATTTACCACGGTGAAAACATTACCCCAAAAATGCTAAGTCATTAGGAAGGCCGCGACATATTTGCTCACGGGCATAATTTAATGACCGAAAGTGTCAAGGCGCTAACAAAAAAAAACACGGCATACGAGCATATACATACCAAAAATGAGGGTCCGATATACGGGATGACCCCGTCGATCATAAATAACGATAAACATTGTTCGACATAGCAAAAGTACAAAAAATCTAAGATTACAACGAAGCATCAAATTGTTCAAATACATCGGTTTAAGGCACGAGGCCCAATAATAACGACCTATCCGACACTAAGACTCTCGGAGGTGCACGCGAGGGTAGCTCCGGTTCCTCGGGAGCACATTCATCAAGTGCAGGGAAGATGATAAGATCGCTTGATCTTCTCAATGTAAGGAAAAGACCTTAAGAACATCTCATCATAGCGACCACAAAACCCTTAGCGCTTCCATGTCAAAATCTTTACGAGTAGCAAGGATCCCGCGACCTCCTCATCGCTACGACCAACCTTGAGACCATCCAAATAACCGGAATCTATAGCGGCATTAAAAACGCGCCCCCAAGCTTCTTGGTACTCATTACTCCCATGTAGGCGCGAATGACCGCGGAATCAACTCTTTCACATAGTTGAACCTTACGATCTCCTCGTGACCGGTAGCTCGCGGCAAGCTTCTCAAAATCGACCCTTAAAGCTGCGGCCTCCGCGGATTCATCCAACTCCTCCGACTTTCTCTTCAAGGCTTCTTCCAACAATCCACCTTTTCTCCCTCTCCTCATCTTTGATCTTTAATTCATTCGGCTCCTCTCCAAAGCAACTAGGCGAGAACCCATCTCCTCTTCCTTAGGGCGCGGTCATTATGAGGCGCTTGGAGATCTGATTGTCTTGAGCAAGTTTTGGTTAACCTCTGTTTGAACCGGAGATTATTTTGAGCTTGAGAAAGGCGAGTCTCGCGCTAGAGCGGTGGAATGAGCTTTGTAGAGATCCGCATAATGGTGGCTCAAGCGTTCGAACCTCTTGAACACGTCTGTAATAGCCATGGTCCCATGACATAACTCGAACCATCCTCTATACAAAGCCCTGTCATCGGCCAAATCCTCTTGCTCCGCCAAAATGAAGGGAGGGGCCAGGTTACTCATCATATCCCGGCACTGTGCAGCGTCATTCAAGGTGGTGTTAAGCGGCAAGCTCCAGCCAGGAATGAACGGCTCCCCAGAACCCATCCGGCCAAACCCACCTGCAAAAGGAGGACAGACTTGCAAGGTTAAGAAGAACAAACCGAAGTAAGCAAAGCGGTTACAACGTACCTCCGACGAAGGTGCTAGCCTGGGCGACACCGTGAGCACCTGCCACCGTCCCACTCGTTCCAGTTTCTAGTAAGAAAAAACGAATGATATAAAAAAAAACAAGGTGATAACGGCAGACACATCACAAGTTTAAAAAGCATACCTTGACCGGAGATATAAGGACTAGCAACGACGGGAGGATCTTCCAGTGAAGTGGCCTCCGGACCACGAAGACCGGCCACGATCACCCCCGCCCGACCACACTTCCTTGCTCGGGGCCATCTACAGCGTCTTGAGCATCGCGGTATTTATAGGCGGCGCGAGCAGTCCGTTGGGAATTATCCGGACTCGACGATAGATCAATGGAAGGAGTATGGGGCCTTCTCCTTTTAAGCAAGGCGTGAGGACCGGTCGATCGCTTTTCTTCTGTTTCCTCTTCTTTTCCTTCGCTTTCGATGCAGACGGGTCGGCCTTTTCCACAATCCGTTGCACCGGCTAACCTCCGGAACCTCCTTTCCCACTTCAAGGTTGGGTCACATCTTTGGGGTATCTCAGTCCCTCGGCGAGAGGCACCCTTCCCAACCTTGACCCTTGATCGGACCTCAAGCGCAAGTAGCGAGACATGGTAATAGCGCACAAAAAAAGAAAACATGGGAAAACAAAAAAAAAAAAAAAAAAAAAAAAGTGTGCTTGCGTTACCATTCTTCTCTATATCCTTAAACTCCGGGCGAAAGCCAGAATGCTTCCAGACCTTCGTCAACCCAACCTCATACAAGAGACCCGAATGAACAGGCCTAAGCTCCACTATCCCCTCACACAGCCTCGCCACATCAGCATCCACGTAACCCCCCGAGGGAGCATCATCCGAAACACTAGAGTCCGGATGTCTCCAAGGCATTGCATCTGGGATTGCCCTCCGGTCTATCAAAAAGAAATTATCTTTCCAATTCTTCAAACTTGAGCAAGTTTCCTTAAAGATACGCCCCGGAGAATTCCCTCCGGTCCGACTAGCGAAGGAGAACCAGTGTCCCTGTTTGTTCAACTTGTAGAAAACTCGAAATAGATTCACGGTCGGCTCAATCTCAAGGCTCCGACAATATACTTCAAACATAACAAGCCTATTCAGTCCGATGGGCACAAGCTGTGATATGTGAACCTTGAAATACTTTATCACCCTCAGAAGAAAGGTAGAAAGCGGAACTCGCACTCCGAAAGCGTAAAATCTTGCTCATACAACCCAATGGCATCCTTGACTTCTCCATAGTAAAATCTATCGGAGGTAGCGGGATTGAGGTCCCTAGGAATCCGTAATCATTAATGAGGCCTTCGGCTCCCGCCCGGAAAGCACGGAGGAGTATATATGCATGTCCGACTTGGGGACAAGGTCGGATGCGGATGCTCGAACCGAAGCCATAGAATATCGAGAAGGCAACATAAGCGAAGCGAAATAAAAGGAAAAGTGGCCTTTGAATCTCGCGGAATACTCGAAAACAAGCGATAATAAAGGTGGGTAGGGTAAAATTTATGAATGAAGGTTAAAGGGCTTATATAGGCAAAGGAGGTGGGGACACAAAGCGTCACGTCGTGTCGGAGGGGCGGATCGAGCCGTCAAGCGAATACCATCTTCCACGTGGCACGATCCACGGAAAGCGGTATATATTATTTTAACTCATTTTCACCCAATGGGCTTGGGCCCATTGCCCAAAATAAACCCATATAACCGAACGGCGAGACACTCCGAATGAAACTAACGGACAACTATATTAAGTATCATGCCACTTGTCAAAACAAGTAACACGATCTTGGGGGACATGACGACGTATATGCCCTCCGGTCCATAGCCAGAAGGGCGATACCATAGCCGAAGGGCACGATACTCTAATACAGCAGTCAAGGTGAAGGTGCGATGATAGGCCATCCGTCCGAAGAACCTCCGAGGACAGCGATACCTTTGGCATCTAGCACTGGATACACTTTGTCTCATCCCGTGGATGTCGGACATGACCCAGGGGCGATGTCGGGGGCGATGTCGACTCGACACCATCAGCGGTCCCATGAAGTCTGACAGACCGGGGACGAGACGGTGACATCGGTAGTATAAATATGCATCTGATTTGGGATTAAGGTATCATTTCTCACACACATACATTTATACTATACCTTCGGTAAAACACATACTTACTCTTACGGGTCGGGTCACACGGATAACACCGGGCGAGAGCGTCGTTCATCTTAGCGGTGTCTGGAAGCTTATTCCTAATTTGAAGGATAAGCGCAACAACCCATAAAAATTACTTGACAAAGAAGCTCGGTTATTGTGGCTTCAGTCTTCTCTTGATTCGCATAATGGAGAGTCTGTACAAGAAGAACGTTAAGTCTTAGAAAGCAAATTTTGCTGCTCAAAACTCCTTTCAGATTGCCATCTTATCATGTTATGAGCAAGGGAGATAACCATTCTAAAGTTCCCGATAGAGCCTCAGTCCATTCTTCTGCTAAACCCGTGATCATACTCTGGCGAAGCCAAGCTTTTAGCGTAAGGTTTTAACCTCACTCTAAGAGCACTTTTAACGTTTTTTGGCAGCATATTGTACATATCATCTCTAGCATCCTGACCAATTAAATGAGGAGATGCCACAAGTTTTTCAAGTACAATAATAACATTAGCATAATGCAATGCTAAAGCAGCAGCACCAAGAGTTTCAGGAGGCGCCTCAAAGATCTTCTTACTTACGGGATGACATTCGGTATCAGATTCGTCAATTCTTTGCGGAGTTGCAGAAGAAGCAGCATTCGAATTTGAATTTACATGACTATTTTTCGCAGGAGAACCATTTCCACCAACCATGAATCCGTTGAAAGGACTATTGGTGCTTTTACGATTTGGTGTAGCACTCTTTCCATGAAAGAATTTTAGCCCGGTTTTAGTAGCACGAGCAAAAGGACCCGACTTTGATGATGACTTTGGTGTTGACATTCCAATCGGACCAGAATAAGTGATGTTTCGATTTTTATTAGAATAAGGGGTTGAATTTCCAATTGGGCCAGAATGGAAATCATTCATATGATTTGTTCTCGATATTGGGCCGGATCGAGTGATGTCTCCTAAAGGACCAGAGGAAAACCGGTTAATCCTATATTCAGATGGGTGAATGGAAGATTGAAGCAATTGAGATACGGATTGACTGCGGTTTATATAATCAGAATCTAGCGAATCGGAGTCTGCAAGAGGCAGCAAGTGGTTAATCCCGAAAACATGCCCAATTCTATTGAAAATGGTAAATATGGATCTTGCGAGAAGATTAACCACATAATCATGAGACCTATTCCATAAAGACATCTCCTTTAATCGTTTAACTTCTTGCTGCCTCCATGAAAACTTCTTCACATATTCGGCCACAGTTATGCTATCTTGATCTTCGTTGCTCTTCATTCTCCTCAAAATTTGTTCAAGTTCAGTCAGTGTTTCCATTTCTTGATACAAATTTGCATTGATGTAAATAAACTTCTCCATCTTTTTGACTTTCTTGTTCATTTTCTTCCAAGTCAACTGCCATTGATATTGGTCAACCCCCGACTTAACCAAATCATCAAACGCGCGTTCAAAGCATTTCAAAAGCGGGTCACTGCATTTCTTAGCAAGCCTAGTCACAACTTTCGCTACATTTTCCAAATTATGCAGCATTTCCGCACATATTAAATCGACTATATAACCATCGTCATCCGACACAAGCTTCTTAATACCCACCGAGTTACTAATTTCATCCCTTAACTTCATAACTTGTTTATCAGTGCTTAATTCCATTGATGAACTAGCTTGGACATCAAGCTTGCTACTCAAAAGCCAACACTCCAATTCGAACCTTTTCGTGGCTAAAATCATGTTTCTTTGAAGATTTCCATAGACCACTTAAACCATGACTCAGACACCATCTTTTACCTCAAAACAGTCTTCCTCTAAATTCTGAATCAAATCATACAAATACCAAATATCCGTCAAAATGGTAATAAAAAAAACACAAAACAATCTAGAACAAAAACAATAGATGCAAAGAATGAGACAGAGATGTTGAATATTCCTAGTTGGAATAAACAAACAATTTTCATACATCTCGTTACAAGATTTAATTTGTTTCTTCTTGTTGGTTTCCAAGAACAACAAGATAGTGGTTAGAAAGTAGTCTAAAGTCTAATATTAAATTTGTAAGCAATTGTCATCTTTGACTTCAAAAGTCAAGCATAGACTCCCCATTTCTGGAATCAAAACACGCGCTTAATTTTCTTCTTCTTGCTTGCATCAGCTACTAACACATACTTTGAATCGATCTACCTGCTTCTTAGCTTATCTTTATCTTGTGTGCATCAAAATAATCATTTATAAAGTGTCACATATATATATTGGTTTATTTAAAAATGCCAAGCTAATCAACCACTAGTTATTCAAAATTTCAATAAACCATTCAAAACTGAATCAAAAATTTTATAAATCTTGCAATCAAAATCAGCTTCTCATTTAACTAAACAAACTTTTACATTATAATAAACTAAAATTCAATCACATGGGTTCAAACAAAACTAATAAAATGAAACAAAACACTAACTAAATATATAAATTAAACAGTTAATAAGAACAAAAAGAAGGAAATAAAACAAACCTATGTTTTAATATGTAGAAGAAGAAGAAAATGGAATCTTTTCATTTTTTCAGCAGCAGCAGCAAGTTCAAGGTGTGTTGAAGTTTGTGTGTGTTTTCTATGCGTGTTTCTAGTATGTGTGAGAGAGAAGAGAATATGATGGACACAGTAGTCACATGGTCCAGAAACCGAGTGAACTTTAAAAACTAAAACATTTTCCTTTCTTAGTCCCTTTTTTATTTACAAAATGTGCTTTTTGACCTTGAATAGTTGCTGTTTTTTTTTTTTTCTTTCTAAAAGAGTATTTTTCTAAAAGGGTTTACTTTGTATTTGGTATTAGGAAAATGATATTTGTACCCACTTTTTTGTGTATAATCTTAGGCTGCCCTCAGTAGAGCAACTCGATCGACATAGGCGATCGATTACATTTCGATCATCCTTCTGTAGATAATTGATCGTGGGTTACTTTCCTCCTACTTGGTCGCCTACGCGATCGATGTAAACAACCCAATTTAATTAAGAAGCTGTTGTGTAACGGTAAAAAAAAAAAAAAAAAAAAAACTATTAAACTACCCTATAAATACACAACATATTTACACACTTAAATCCACAATCTCACAATCCTCTCTATCAAAAATCTCATAATCATCTCTATCAAAACAAAAGGCCGAAAATCGATTGGCGACAAAACATCCCTTAATTAACACCGGATCCGAATTCCTGTTAACCTGTCTCACCAACAAATCAATTTCGACCTTACTTTGGATTATCAATCGCAACAACCTCCACAACAACAAACTAATAATCCATTTTTATAAACCGTCATATGAATCGCCCATTTGTTCCATCGTATCTAAACATCCAACAACAACAACAACAAAGCCACCCCGTCGAAGCCAACAATCTATATATGGCTCACACGAATCGGTGTATCGTCCAACAATGGATTCATCAACGTCTTCATATTCAAATTATCAACATTATTCTCCGGTTAACCATATGAATCTTGATGCTTGTGATTTTGAAGAACTATTATACATCAATCCTGATTTTTATGTTGGAACTGGTTCGGGTTATCCGACTCAAGAGTATCACGGTTTGGGTCAAGGTTCGGCTCATGGATCGTATCACGATTCGGTTACAAATGACGACGACAACACTATTTCAGAAGAGATGTCACCGGTCAAACCGAAGAAACGAGCTACAAAGGCTAAGAAGAAGGTTGTTGAGAAAGAAACCAATAATGATTCATCGCTTTTGACACGCCAAGAAGAGATCGCACAGCAATGCTTGGTGTGATACGTCCGAGAATAGCATAACAGAAACAACCAAAATGCTAAGGATTTTGGCAAAAGTGATTACTTACTTTGAAAAGGTGGTTGGTGCGTAAAGAACGACAACCGATTATTACCAAGTGGAAAATAGGATTGATCCCAGAGTTGGTGGGTTTTGTGCCATTTACAACAATGCTTATAGGAATTATGGAAGTGATGAGAATGACCTCACCGCTTATGTATCGTGTGAAGAATACCAAATAGTGTATAATCATGCGTTTGTATTGGAGCATTGTGGAAATTTTGAAGGACCATGAGGTTTGGAAGGATAATGAGATGTCGGCTTTTTAAGCCAAGATGAGGTCGAAAAAAGCAAGGACTTCGAAACCGACTTGATGTGCACTCGGATGTGCACGTCGAGCGACCCACCGATCGTGATACCGCTAAGAATAAGAAGAAATCGTCGGAGAGTTCCAAATCTAGCTATATGGAAGGTGTAGCAGAGAAATGGAAAAGCATTAAGTCCATGGCATTGGGAAGAAGAAGGAGTCAAGGATCGGATACTACGACTTGAAGAAGAAAGAGAGTGGAGCAAAGGCAAAAGGAGTTGGAGCCGAGCAAAGAAAGCGAAAATGGATGACAAAAGATTGGCACTAGAACAAGAAAACTTGAATTTGAGCGACAAAAGAAATATGAAAAGACATCATATTCTATTGACACCAATCGATCAATCTTCGCCCGCACTACAATGACAAAAATGCAGGAAATCAAAGATTCGATCAAGGCACGCCACAACCAAGATTATTAGTTTTTAATAAGTGTTGTAATGTTTAATAAGTTTCAGAATGTTTTTATTTTATTGAATTATTATGTAACATTTTAATTATTAATGAAATTTTAGTTTGTGTTAAAATGTTTTGAAAAATAATAATAAATAAAATAAAATAATAATTATCATGGTCGCCCATCGGCACCCAATCGCCTCAAGGGCGTCAAGAAAGAAAGTCGACGTGGTAGAAAATGAGAGGATTGACCTCCTTCGGGGAAATGACTTTAAAGGCTTAAGGCTATGCACAATGGCTTGGTCATTATTGATCGACCAATCGATCATGCTTGGTCTTCCGTTGTGGATGGTCGGTCGTCGTCAACATCGAAGGACAAATCGCAAAACTCGATCGAATTTTCAACCGACTCTTTACTAAACTAACAAACATAACCTCCTTTAAAAAAATCATTGTTGTGGATACTAGTCGTCGGAAAGAGAAAGGCGATGTAGAGACAAAATCAAAATCATCTTGAGTCACCATTGTGCATAGCCTAACAATCTGATAATGATAAGTGAAGAAATGAAGAGTAAGATGATGTGTGATATTGAATAGATTCCTAACGGCATGCATGTTATGGCTAAGGGGGTGGCAGTCATGATTCCATGCCTCCCCCATGCCTCACCACCCACCAATAATATCCTGTCACCTCATTTTATGCCTCTCTCATGCCTCACCATACTTTTTTAGTGGCAACCATGATTCCATGCCTCACATAATTTTAGTTTTTATTTTTTATATTCATAATTATATTAAACAATTTAATAAAAACATAAAACTTCATTAATAATTAAAATGAAAGCGTATATTACATAATTAAAAAAGAACTACGACAAACACATATCTAAAAATCGCAACTCCATCCATATTTCTCATGAGCTCACGGTTTTGGCAAGAGTGAACGCTAGCATATTCAGATCGGTTATGTGATCGCTTGGTTGGTTATAGAACTTCATCGCCCAAACAAAGCCTTTTCTTCAAAACTACGGTTTGTGCCGCCAACAACTTTCGGCCAATTCATCCTTTCCAAGTTTTTTCTCCACCATCGTCTCCAATAGTTGTGTTTTCCTTGCCGTGTAGGTGTCGAAGCTCGCAGCAACACTACCATTTGTCGACGACTCGCTATCATTCTTTTTGCCTTTTCTTTCCGTAGGATTTGTGTCCTCATTCGGATCCGAATAACAAAGGTCGACTTTGTCATTGCTTCCCAACTCAGAGTTGCCCGATTCACTTAATTTCTTCATTTTCGGAATGAGACGAAGATGCTTGACCCATATGGTTGTTCCAACCATTCGATTCTGCCTAACAATCTCCATGCTTGAATATGACTAAAAGACTTGCCGCTTGTTTTCTTATCGTAATTGACCAAGACGTTTTTCATGATGTCAACATCGCTACACCCACTCTTATTAAGACGCTTCTACAATTATAAAAGTAAAAGTATAAATTAATACAAGTATACAAATATAAAGTATAAATTAATACAAGTATACAAATACAAAGTATAAATTAATACATATAAAGTATAAATTAATACAAGTATAAAAAGTATAGAGTTTAAAAATTACTTGTTAGATGAATAGCACGTTAAAGACACTCATGGCGGCATTCATATTTTGCCACTTTGTGTTCAAGCTATCATAAGTTCGAGTAGTATCTTTCACGCTTTTGCTTGAATTGGTCTAGAATTCTTCTCCCAAAACTATCTCTAGTTTGTTCATTCCCGACGATTTTACATGTCGAGATATGAACCCAGCGCTTTTACCAAAGCCACCTCTTTGGCCGACGCCCAAGTTTTGTTTTTCCGCTTTATTCGGTTGTCTTTTTTTTCGGACATCGTAGTTTCTTGAATTTCTTCATCATTTTGTGCTTGGCCTCCTACATAGTATAACAAAAAAATTATAACAAATAAAATTATAACAAGTATAACAAATAATTATAACAAATAAAATTATAACAAGTATACCGATTGGATATTGTGGTTGCGTTTCGGCAATAAAATCAACTTCATCGTCCTCGTCATCATATAGTGGTAGTTCTCGTTCGACACTTGGTTCACGCCGCCAAGGACCGCTACATTGATGTCATTGAACCGGTCAAGTCACTTGAAGTGACATCGTGTATTGGTTTGGATTCATCGGTGGAGGTTGGGATAATATTGGTGTTAATAGTATGGTGGGAACTATTTCGGGATAATAGTGAAGCGGGTTGAGGACTCATTTGAGCGAACGAGGGAGCGGCCATGATTGAATTGCGGACGAACGGTTAAAAATAAAGCCGCTCAACTGCTATTTCCACTCACCACTCTCCCATGCTTCAACGGCAGAGCCCATCCATGTCGAGCCCATGCCAAGAGGGTGGCGGCGGTGTTGATTTGCATGCATCTCATGCCGCCCACTACCACCGCCTCTAGGAAGATCCATTAGGAATAAGAATTAAGAGAATATAACAATGCTCTACTTGTAATTATCTTTAAAATATACCACATTATTTAACTCTATATAAGTGTTATATCAAATTTTATAGTTTGTAGTAATCTTTATCAGTGTTATTCTTTATTTTGATAAATTGTAATATTAGAGAAGTTTACTGAAACTGTCTCAGATTTTTACCTAGTTTCACTTTCACTTCATCTAATGAAACATAGAACCACTTCGAATCAACATAAACGTCTCATTAACGAGGCATGATGTGTGAGTAAAGAGGATACCTTCGACAAACAAAAGTTATATGTCTTTGAATAATAGCTTTCATCGGTGATACCTCTAAAAGTTATTTCATCTCTACTATATATAAATCTACTATATATAAAAAACCAATTTTACTTAAAACTTACAAAGCGAGTAAAATTAATTTACCATTTACCCATATGCATAAATAGCGACACTATTTACCATCAATTCATGATTTATCAAGTAAACTTCTGGTCGTTTACATTGAAGGTCATCAGAATAAACGTTACATAAGACACCAAACCACATGTAAACTATCCGACAGTACACAATTGGATGATAAACACGCAAAAATTGATATAACCAAATTTTGTCAAAAAATATACACCGCTATCATTATACACAGGTGTTCGTCTAGTCAATTTGGACTGGTTCAAAATATCTCTCATTAACTAATGTAGATTTATTAAGCATAGGAAGCGATTTTATATATTGGTTTACTTCCAATAGTTTATTTGCCAACTTATGTTAGAGTTTAGACAGTTCGATTTTAGTTATACTAAGCGTGTTTATGTATGATATGTAAATCGGTTTGGAGATGAGATGGAAATGGTTTTTTTTGTTTAGTTTCCGTGTTAAGCGGGTGAGGACCCGATGATATTGATGAAGATCAGAAGTTTCTGCAACACTTAAACAAATACCATACTTTGTTGTCGTGAGGAAGTATTTGCCCAGTGTGTGAAACTTGTGAAGTTGTGTATGTTGCCTTCTATTTATAGGCAAAGCAGTAAGGTTATAGATAAATCCGAGAGATGATCAACTACCGAGGAAGCCATGTGTTGATCATCTAGAGAGCATACAAGGAGGACACCGGGTCGGCGCTCACTGGAGAGTGCTTTGTCTCTGGTTTGTTGGTGGTGTGTTCCTTACTATATCGCGTCGCACTCAGACGCCTTAGTTAGTGACGAGTTGAGAACAGTTGTCTCTTGCACGGTACTATGCGGCCCGAGAAGTGTTACCGACCTAATAATGATACTGAACTCTTGTTGTTCAGGCTTGATTCGAGTGTGTATTTAGTGGGCTGGACCACTAATAATGATACACTATTGATTGTACAATAATTCATACGACTGTGCCTTCGATGGTAATCGAAGGATATGAGGGTGATATGCTTCGCGCCAAACTTGTAGCCAATCTACAATAAGAAATAGTAGACACTTCGTTATGATCACAGCAGGTTTGGGCCTCGCGAACCACCTCCCGCGAGAGTAAGTATGTGATATGTGTTGTAAGTAACATAGAGTATGTGAAACACTTTGTCGAGTGAACCTACCATTGAAATGACTCGTCCAACCTATTTATAGATGAAGAAATAAGTTTGGAGAGTGTTTGCACATCGTGAGAGAGATCACGGAGCGTCCCATGATTTGTGATAACTGCTAGAGCTTCATCCCCACTCTCTGTCTGCCTCAAGGGAAGCTAAGGAGATAGTGGAACATGGGGAAGACCAAGTCAATGTTCTCCTTTGTCTTAGTGCCTTCAAGAGAAGACTGGCGGCATAGGCCTTCTACCGCGAATTCTCAACTGGTAACCATATCAAAGATGAATGATTTTACGCCACCAATGACTTATGAAGAAAGACTTGGGTCTTCGTAATGCAATTCAACTAAGGTCGAAGGGAGTCCTTCGACCTTGTCTGGAGGGTACGCCATCAAGCCCCGGTCGAAAGTGATATGTACGAACTAGAAATATTGCTTACGACTCAAAAATATATACGAAACCTCCCCTCCGTCACAAAATTGAACGAAGATGAAAATTCAAGTAAATGTTGACCCCGTAGTTAATGCATGTACTTATCCTAACCACCCATATCTCGGTAAAATCAAACGTCCCTTCAAAATTTAAAAGGGATTTGAAATCCGGAGGTTAGGTGATATCTTAGGACACGTGTAGGGCTAGGATTTAACATGTGAGAGGGTATATAAAATCAATAATAGTAAAACCCTAACTCATTTTTATCCCACGCCCAAATTTTACACCTACTAAGCCGCCTTCCGAGCGAGCCGAGCAAACAGTAAAGCATTCCTTCAGACATTACGTTATGAATACTTTTTGTCGATTAGAAGTTCCATGTCTACCAATAAGAAGTTCAGAATCGTGCAACAAGGTTGTACCTTGACTAGGAAGAGCTTAAAGCCTTCCTTATTGATTATCCTATTCCCAAAGAATATAAAGTCATGTTACCCAAAGAAGAATCAAGGTATTTATGATGCCCCAAAGAACTATGTAGGCTTGTATACCCATGCATTCACCACCTCTAACCTTAGGATACCATTGCATCCTCCGATTTTAGAACTCCTTCAAGATTTACTGAAACACATATCTAGGTTTAACCTTTCGCCTAGCCAAGCTCATAACATACATTGTAATGTGTAAAGCGATGGTATGAACCGTCATCGATAATGTAGAGGGTTTTGAATCAGCACTCGGAGGAGATCACGACATTGGCAAAAAGGGTGAACAGGATGTGCCCATTCTTATTGATAGGCCTTTACGAATATCGAAACCGGAAGGAAAGTTCTTTTTATTCAAGATACCACTGCTCCTCCACAATACCCTTTGCTAAACCCGCAATTTTAGTATGATGAAAAGAGGTTTAATGATCCCCACTATATCGTGAGGAGGAATCCCTCAGACGTAGCTTAGCTCGACATCCAACCGATTGCTGCACCTTTCCCGAGCCAATCATGCATGGCCGGCCTTGCCGAAAGTGGGAGGGGTCTCTCACATCCCGAGATTGTTTGTTGTGGAGAAAGTATTTAATTTTCAATTAAAATAAAGTATAGGAACTTATCTTTCTCGATATTTATCTTTTTCTTCCTTTTGCGTAAATGTCATTCGTGAATTTTGTTGTTCTTTGGTGGTGCTAAGGAAGTCAACTATCTCAGAAGGATCCTCAAGAGGCTAGCTATGGTATGGGTTCTCCTTCTGTCTCGTGAACAATAACGATGTTGATGCTCAACCGATTGAGCATGTGTCATCTCGCTTCCTCCTACAAAAGAAAAAGAGCCTCGGATGTCGAAGATCGGTTAGTTAAGAATGTGGCGAGACTGATGATCCCGCCTCAAAGGAACAATTGGCTATCGAGACCTCCCAAGATAGGGACAGTGGTCGAGCGGTGAAGGGCGCGAGCGAAGGTCGCTAAGTGCGCCTCAAAGAGGAAGCTTATCTTGCCCACTCCTCCATCTCGAACTACCCGTGAGAAGAGTGCGGGTGGTGCGTGGTGTTTCCAGCCATCGAAGGGCCCAACACGGATGATATTCATGGTAAGGCCTCTTCCCCGTTACAAAGAATTAGATGCAAATAATAACATACTAACAAGTTTATTTCACCGCAGACTCCCTAATCTGAAGGAGCTTCCGTCCCCTAGCTTGTCACTTACTCATTGAGCGTGCGACCCCACCCAATCGAAGGGGGTGATGGACAACATGTCTATGGAAAGGCTATGCGATCTTCATGACAAGAGCTATGAGATAAGTGCATATTAGATAATCACCAACACCGGTGACAAGGAGCTTCTTGTGTTGTCACCAAGGCTAGGGAAGAAATGGACATCATGCTTGCTGTGAGAAGGCTAGGGATAAGCACGCAGAGACGCAGCGGCGTGAAGAAGCTATGGAGGACTTCGACAAAAATCCCCGGTCCAAGATCTCCGAGCGATGTGGAGAAGCTCAAAGGTCGATTAGGTGAAAGCCGGTCGAGCAAAGAAAGCTATCTCTCAAGGCGCCAAGGTCATAGGCTACAAAGAGCAAAATTCCGTTCTGACATCCAAGTGTGGAGGCCTTGAAGAAGAGAGGACAAAGTTGATTGACCAGGAGATCAAGCTTAGGGAGAAGGTGGATGAGTTGGACCTTCGTTTGAAAATGCTCAAGAAGGATAGGGTTGATTTGGTGACCAAAGTCATCCTCCACATCGCCATGGAGTTGTACCATAGTGATGATGTGGGCATTATGATTGGGAAATTGGTGAATGCAACCATTTTTCATGGCAAATGTACCACTTTGGAGGAGGTGGCCAAGACAGGTGAACCAGTGAAGCTTGCAAGTGTTCCATACTACAGAGCAACCCATGGATAGGAATACGATGATGCAAGCAATGCCTTATCCACTGCAGAGTTCCTATTCCTTGCTGAGGCGATGAAGGACCCAACGACTTATCGAGGACCTGGCAAAGAAACCTGTGAAAGTCCAAACCGCTTCTCCTTCAAAGAGGACACCATCTCCCAAGGTTCCATCCTCGTGTTCTCATGATCCAACCCACTCCAAAGTATGATGAAGGCTACCGTGTGGTAGTAATTTGATCCCTCAAGGTGGTATGTACCCTGTTTCAAATAATATGTCCGTGTGTCTCTTTCCAGGCAATATGCCTGATGATACAATTTACATTTTATGTATGTGGTGAAGGCCTTGGCCAAAGACAATATCTTGCTTGTTGATCGTTAAGGCTATGGCCTATGGACTAGTTAAACTAATCGTAAATGAATATCTACATCATGGCCACTAAGGCCTGTATTTTGTTATCTTTGATTCTTCTCTTTACGTTTCATTTGCACGATAATTTTACAACCTAAGGCGTATGGTAGATGCATAGCCTCATCAAGGTGTAATTACTTCACCAAGAATATAGCAATCGTATAATTTAATTGTCGATGAGGGGTTGACCCACTCCATCTTAATCCTTTGGGTAGCGAAAGGCTTGGAATACCTTAAGACCACGTAGGAAAGTTAATATGAAGTTGAGATGGATGATAAGCATATGAGCAAGACGTATTGTTAGTCTTTATACATCCCTTCGACATTGAAACTTATAAAAACGACTTGGTGGACAAATCTTTGTTGTATTGAACGAAACAAGAGATTTGAGGAAAATGTGTTATATCATTAAGTGGGTAGGGAGGATTACATCATTTTAAGAAATGAATACTAGACGCCTACCATTAATGCTTCTTTCCCCAATTGAGAAGAATGCAAATACATTGATTGAAAGAAAATTAAAAAATGTCCTTAGCCATTGTAAGTTTCATATGTAAAACTTACGAAGGGTAGCGCCATTCTAAGTCCTATCAATATGCCTCCATCAAGGGTTTCACTTGTAGGCTTCGTTGCTATATGCTTCCGTTACTCACGTAGGGCCTTTCCCATGTAGGCCCTAGTTTGCCTGATACTCGCCTTTACTTGCTACCGCTGAGTGGGAAGACATATTCTCCTCGGCTTCAATGTCCAAGGTCGAAACCCGCCGCTGTAGTACTTTTCAATCTTTTGTTTATGGATAGCCTCCCGATCGAGGCTATTTCACTTCTTTCTTGGAGTAGGTCTAGGTTGTCATGAGTCTTTCTTTGTCTGCTGTTTTCAAGTTCATGATCCTTTATGTTTCGACGCTATCAAGGGATGACAACCATCGGCCATATGTCAAGCTAAAGGTGCCTCCCATGACTTGAATTTGCATGCTGCTCAGGCCCAAAGTACTTGAGGTAGCTCATCTACCCAACCATGGTGGTCAGATCCAAGCCTTCGCTCTATGCCTTGGATGATGTCCCAGTAGTGACTTTCACCGTCCGCTACCTTGAGGATGGTAAACGGAGGCGAAGGATCGCTTTATGTTCGTGCCTCAGAAACACGGAAACACTCCTTCGCAAACCGCTTCCCATTATCTCGAAATGATGATATGGGTATTCAACCAAGAAATGATGTGTTCCCACACTAACTTTTCCATGTGCCTCCCTATAATTGATGCTAAGTGGCTTGGCTTCAACCCATTTCGTGAAGTAATCGATGGCTACGACCAAGAACTTTACCCTCCCGAGCATTGCAGGACCCACGATATCTATCCCCATTGGCCGAAAGGCCATGCGGATGTCACGGAGGTCATATCTTATTTTGGTAGCCTTGGCACTCTTGAGTGGATTTGATGTGCTTCACACTTCTCGGATAATTTCATCAAGGCCCCTCGCATCGAAGGCCAATAATATCCTATCCTCATGATCTTAGAAACAACGGAGCGAGGTCCCATGTAGCCCGCAAGACCTCTCTGCACTTCTTGAATTATGTTGTAGGCTTGCCTAGGTCCTACACAACGGAGCCATGCGGATGTGCTAAGGACCTTCAGATAGGTAGTTCCTCATGATTCTCAGATTGTGGTGCTTGACGCCAACCTTCGTGCTAGCTTCCGATCCTCCCAAAGATACCACTTATTAAGTACTTTTGATCTGAGTCATCCAATTTGACTCTTCCTCTAGTATTACGCCGGACACCTCCTTTCTGGACGATGGACCCATCTCGCCAACACTTCACCGTAACCTCCTTAGTTAGATGAGCAATGCCATTGATGCCGGTTTGCTAAGTGCATCCGCTTTTTGTTTTGGTTCCTTCGAACATGATCTATGTCGTAGAGGTAAATCCTTGAGCATCTCCTTGGCTTTATCCGTATGCTTAATCACAGTTGCTTTGCCTCGTAGGAGCCTCTTGATCCGATTGGCTACCGCCATGAATCAACAAAAATAGCCAAGTCTTCTACCTTCATGTCCTTAGCCACCTGAGACCCTAGCAAGGCTTCAGACCGCTTCATTATTAGTAACATCAAATTCAAACGGAGTGCATAAGTATACCTTTCCCTCGTGGTCAACTAGCATTAACCCCGCACTGCATCCGCTTGATCCGTGAGGCCCCATCGGTGTAAAGCTTCCACCTTTCACCATCTTCGCAGCTTCTTCTCAAAGAACTTTGTTGTCCCGCTTTTGCTCGGAGGGTGTTTCGGCTAAAAAGTCTCGCCAATATTTGCCCTTTGACCCAGTTTCTACCCTTGTACTCAATTTTATGTTCTCCTAGCTCGAGCAGCCCACTTAGCTATCCTTCCGTATTTCCTCCGCTTCAAAGCATCTCGCTAATAGGCTTGTCGCTGAGCACGGCATAAAGTAGCCCGAAGTACCTTCAAGGCGCCTCGAAGATGGACCAAAGCCAAGATTAACTTCTGCAACTCTAGATAATTTAGCTCGGCTCCTCGTAGAACCCTCAGCGACAAGTAGATAGGATTTGCTTTTTCCTTTCCGCCAATAAGACAAAGACTGACATGCCAAGGAGGTCAGCGATGTACATAAACAACACTTCGCTTTGACGGGGCGGTGTGTAGGTAAAATAGCCATGAACTCCTTGAGCTTTTGAAAGGCGCTCGCATCCGTGCTCCATCGAAACGCTTTTTATCCGGTGCATCCTTTGAGTGTCTTGAAGAATGGCAAGGATGCTGTCTGCGCTCTTCGATAGGAACTTCTTTCAAGGTCGCTAACTTTCCGCTCGTACTTTGTACATCCTTGAGGATTTAGAGGTCAGAAGTCCGTGATGGCCTTTAACTTTTCAAGGGTTGGCTTTAATACCCAGCCTGCTTGATCGGTGTCCCGGGGAATTGTCCTTCTTCCACACCGGCGAACACTTCGGGGTTTAACTTCATGTTGATGGCGCAAAGTCGATCAAAGGTTTCCTTTATGCCTGAGAGCATGTC
The DNA here is from genome assembly GCA_022545495.1 of Chrysanthemum lavandulifolium. Taxonomy (NCBI): domain Eukaryota; kingdom Viridiplantae; phylum Streptophyta; class Magnoliopsida; order Asterales; family Asteraceae; genus Chrysanthemum; species Chrysanthemum lavandulifolium. Next base: position 53,152,754 of record CM040245.1, read on the forward strand.
CTCCTCCGCTCGCTCTTAATAACCATATCGCCTACGATGCCTCGAGGTTCCTACCTATTTGCTTTGTCAAGGCTTTGTCCACTAGCCTTTGGTAGGTAGCGCTGCATTCTTCAAACCGGGGCATCTTCTTGTAGCAATACACGCCTTTCCCGTAAAAAGGCTATTTTTCTTAGCCTTTTTATGCCATCCAGATCCGATGGTAACCCTTGTAAGCGCCCGTAAAAATTTTAGTCGAAACCCCGATAAGGATTCCACCTTCCAATCAATCTACGGTAGAGGATAGCGATCCTTCTGCATGCCTTGTTGAGAACATCTTTCTGAGGTTCTTCCGTAATGTGCGTGACCTTTCTTTTACGTCAGCAGGCTTCTTCGCTGTAATGGAGAAACCGCTCCAATACTGAAAGGGTGTTTGGAATTTGATCGCAGAGATGTATGGTGGAGACAACGATGCCTATTTTCTCAGCATTGCGGTTCTCCCTATTAATGTGTTATAGGGAGATTCGAGACCTACGATCGCGAAAAACCAAGGTTTCTGCGTCCTTTTATTCTTCCATCTCCAATCGTAACCTCTGTGAGGGATTCTCCTAGAGGCCATGAGTGCTCCCGAGAATCCCACTAATGGTACCTTCGAATCTACTCTCTTCGACCTTATCAAGGCTCGAGCTTCAGTAAAACAATGCTCAGAGATCACTTGCAAGAGCTTCGCGAGCCTAAGTTAGCTCTATTTACTCTCTCTGGAAATTGGGACTTTGATGACCACGGGTCATTCGAGAGAACTCGCCCGATGATCGGGAAGGAAGGTAACATCTACCCCGCATAATCCTTCCTCCGTTGCTTTTCTCTTTAAACCGTAATCATCCACTCGAACTATGAGGACGGGTGCTTCGAACGTAGGGTGTCTTTCCCCAAGCGTGCTTTGAGACCTTCTTTACCTTTCTTTATGCCCTTCACCAAATGTCCCAATTGGCCGACTTCACGGCCTCTTCTATCATGCTCTTGAGCTCTCTGCAATTGTTGGTATCGTGTCCATAATCGTCATGGAAATACCGGTACTTGGATGTATCCACGCTTCCTTCCTTCTTGCCAAGCGAAGGGGCGGATCGAAGGCCTTCACCGCAACTTCTTTCGTAGCAAGTATTTCCATAGAGATTTGGATGATTTTCCAAGAGTATGTGGTTGATGTTTTTGTTGTAGAGCGGCGAACCCATCTCCTTTGTGTATGTTTTGGACCGCTTCCCACGAAGAGTGCTTCGGGTTTTGCTATGACTTTCTTTGTTTTCGATCGGAGCCCGTTGGTGCACACTTCTTTGGCTTCGATCCGGTGTAAGTCTTTCCATTAAGCCTTTGTAGGTTGCGGGAAGGTCATGGATAGGAATTCCACCGAGACTTACATTTCAGTAGGCCATGCACAAAACCGTAGAGATCTTGTTGGTCTTTGTCAGCACCCGAACTGCGCAAGGTGTCATCAATATATCTAATGCTTGAAAAGCCTAGTGCTCTCGTTTTCCTCCGCTTAATGTTGTGCAATCAAGAAGTAGTCTTGTGAACTTTTTCTTTGGTGAAGTGTGATCTAAAATGGCCTCGAGATCATCTAAATTCACAATGCTACATGCTTTTGCCTGCTCCACCATATACGAGCGAGTCTCGCAGGTATATGTGAACATGTGGCAAGCAACGGGCATAACCCACTTGCATTTCGATAGCCCCTTCAATGGATGTAAGAAATTATCCGGGTCCCCCTTCCCATCATAAGTACCAATATGAAAGCATTTTCAACCCATCTGTAAAGGGTAGTCTTCATCCACTTTACGGGTGGTATTGTAGAACCCATGGCTTCGAACAGAGGCGCTGTAAGGTGGCATGTAAGTGGGGGCGCATTGTACTGGTTATGGTCTTCGAGGTATTCGGACTGTGGTTTGGTTAACATATGGATGGTGTAGTAGGTATATAAGGTGGGCGACTTCCAACAGATACTGGGTGGTATACCATAGGTTGCCTGTAGGCATGCTTCGTATGGTTCGGGAAAGCTAGGGTTGCTAGTCCGCCCATTAGGTTGGGGATAAACCCCATGGGGTAAGATTGAGCCCGGAAAGGAGGGTACATACCATGAGGAGGAAGATTTCCTCCCCATTCATTTGAGGTGGATTGCCTTCACGCGGATGCGCTGGTAAGGCCGCAACGGACCCCCGCTTGTGTCTCCCTGACGGGTCGCCAAGAGCGGTGGCAAGTTAACCTCCGTAGTCTCCCTTCCGGTGACTCCTACCATTGGAACCTTCCATCGCTCCTTCCTTCTCGCTTGAGCCCTCTCCGAACCTCTTCAAACCCAACCGATCTTCAACCTCCTTCGACTACCCGAGATCCTATCCTCAAGATCAGCTGCAGTAGCCCGTGGAGCCGAGGGCCTAGTCTCCATTTCTATCTCTTCGCCATACTCATCACTAGAGTATTCCAACTCCCTCCGATCTCCAGCGCCCGAGCTTGCCTCCTCGAGCCCTCAACAAAGACTTTCTGGCTTGATGTTAGCTTCGACGATAGGTCGACACGGCTCATGGTTAGGCGATGTCGAGCATGGTTGTTTGGAGTTATTTCAGGTGAGATCGTGCGTGAAAGTGGACGCGGTTATGTTGGGAAGGTTGTTAGATCATTGATCGATTGGTGTCAAGGTCAGAAACCCAGGAGAGTATCTTCTCTTCCTTGATTCATGCCAGAAACTAGTAAGTGTGATCGATCGTTATAAGTTTGGAATAACGAGACCAATTGTAGCGGGTCCCCGGATGGCGCCACCGATTGTACAACACCAGACGACTGTGCCTTCATGGTAATCGAAGGATATGAGGTGATATGCTTGCGCTAAACTTGTAGCCAATCTGCAATAAGAAATAATAGACAATTCGTTGAGTGAGCGCAGGGTCGGGCCTCGCGAACCACCTCCCGCGTGAGAGTAAGTATGTGATATGTGTGTAAGTAATGTAGAGTATGTGAAATCTTCGGTTGAGTGAACCTACCATTGAAATGACTCGTCCAACCTATTTATAGATGAAGAAATAACTTGGAGAGTGTTTGACATCGTTTAGGAGATCATGGGCGCCCCATGATTTGTGGTAACGCTAGAGCTTCATCCCCACTCTGCTCTTGGTGGTGGGAAGCTAAGGAGATAGTGGAACTGGGGAAGACCAAGTCAATGTTCTCCTTTGTCTTAGTGCCTTCAAGAGAAGACCGGCGGCATAAGCATTCGGTGGCGAATCTCTCAACCGGTAACCATATCAAAGATGAATGATTTTAAGCCACCAATGACTTATGAAGAAAGACTGGTCTTCGTAATGCAATTGAATCGAGGTCACGAGTCCTTCGACCGATCGGTGGTACGTCATCAACTATCAAGGCGATATATGTACATAGCGACGAGATTTTATATCAACGAATATTCTTAGTTAAGATACCGTGCTTAAATGTTTCGTGTAACGTTTATCAATAGACGTTTACAAGTCTTCATCGTCATCCGAAATGACAATAATATCATACCAATTTCAATTTAAAAAATTAGGATTGAAATATGGATTGTAATTGAGAGTGAGATTGGGACGAATACCTCACAAAAAAATTCACTCACTCACAATACACAAAATAAAAAATAAGAAAAAACACAAAAAATACCAATGGCTTGAGCCATTTCATTAACTCAAATTCATTTGGCTCAATCCTTTGGCATGTTACCCAGTATGGTGGCTCATGAATGGCACGACGTAACGTCACGTTAAAATGGCTACCATACCTTGTGCTCTAATATCTCCTTTGTTTTTGGGATGTGTTATAGATACCATCTCATGTTGTTACATCGGGGGTTTGGTCAAAATCAGATAATCGCGTGCACACTGCATGCTCAATACGCACCCAATCATTGGATACCCTCCATGAGAAAGGATAACTTTCGTCTCTTGTTTTTATGTTTTTTCTTTTAATTTTTTTCTTCTAATAATGTTTTTATCATAAAACTACGAACTAAAAGTACGGAATAGAAAATCTAAGATTTAATTAGTAATATTAAACTAACAAAAATACGGAATAGCAAAAAAATAAAAGGTGAGGCGAGGATGGTCAAATGTGGCTCGGGAGTATTGATAGTAGCACCCTATTTAATTATTATACGTTTCAAACAAACATTTTTGCCAATCAATCACGTTTTGTATCGACTATACTAAGTTAAACCAAGTACAAGAATGACGAATCACATTTTCTCTCGGTTGTTAGGGTCATAATCGAGTTTTCACTCGTCTTTATATTTTTTACCGGATGACCGCTCTAGTGGTTTTATATTATATCTGGATTGGATGATGTAGTTTGTCCTTTTGATTGCTAGATTTTCAAAGTTGTAAATGCTAAGGTCCTTGTGTTTAGAGCCCTGTGGTTGGGTGTAGCTTTGGATTAGTTTGGAGTCGTTTAGTCGAAAACTTGGTATCTTTGTAACATGAGTCGGAGCCAGAATTTTTAGTTAAAGAGGGTCGGTTGTGATTAACACAAAAAGTCATTAGTGATAAATATCGCTTCAAAAATTAATCTTTAGTGTTGTCTTTTGTTGTTTAAATAATTTATTTATAAATTTTATAGACATGTCTATAGAAGAAGTGGTAAAATGTAAAAACTGTTAAAAGCGTCTTATAACCTAAATAACTAATAATTAATGTGAGTTGATTAAAGATAACCCAACACCCACTAATCATCCTATTAGCTCCATCCAATATCGCAACACTTGACATCTTGCTAGTCTAAGGTAGTAATATAATTTATTGTTTATCAAAAGGAAGCATAAATGACAAACTAACTAAAGTACTAAACTATATATGAAAATAAGCATAACTTATACAACACGATAATAATATACAAAAGTACAAAACCAAAACAATGACCTTCTGTAATGTTATCCAAAAATTGAATATACTTTAACTTATTGGTGGAAAGTGAGAAATATAAGGGTATAAATGGAAAGTAATACAGATTAATGGTGATATATATGAGCTAAACCTAATAAATGCAAATGAGATGCAAACACAAAAAGATTTCACTATCATGTTATGTAATGGACCAGATGGAGACGTGATTGACTCATATTTACCATATTGACCTTTATACGACGGCGTGACACGTCATCAAGTCGGAAGATGACCCTACCCACCCACCCAAACCTACCGGAATTTGCAGCCAACCCCACTTTTGTTAACTTTAGTTTATGGTCATTTTCATTGGATCCCCCCATGCAACATCCTACAAATTTCACATTTTCACGGCTTCTTGAACCTTTTGTGTTTTTTTCTCATTTGGTGGGTCTACTTGACTACTTGCATTTGGCCAAGTCAATGTACTTTCTCAAAAGCAAACCTAACTTGCGCAAAACTTTAATAATCCATATAATACAATCATGTTACAAAAACTTCTAACATTGGGGTTGATTTAGCGACTCACTCGGAGTATCTACGAGCTACAAAGAACGTGAGTACTTTGTTGCAAACTCTTCTCTGGCACCAACTGGTTACGTGTGCGAAAAAACTGGCTCTAAAGTTGTGATATGTGTGGATTTAAATCCGAGTCTCCACTGAAAAATCTCAAGTTCTCATCACTAGGCTACACCTTTGATGGTTTATTTATTTTTTTGAACGACAATTTTTTTCACACCATTATCACATATCTGATAAATGACTTCAGCGAAGTTTGAACCCACAATCTCTAAATTGATGGGTAACTCACATACCTTGATGGTTTAAATACAATTGGATATGCATTGCATTGTGTGGATAATCAACTAAGTTTAGGTCGATCACAAAGATAGTAAACCAGAATTGTAGGCATTAAGAACAATGGCGTTGGTAAGAAATTGTTGACGACATGCGATTGTAACCAAATCATGTTTGAAGAATACTCAAATAAATCCTTACAAAATTTGTCGAATTGAGAGACACGAGATTAGAGATATAGGTTGTTGGATCTTGTGATCGTTTCTACAAAGAGTTAATCAAGAATCCATAAATGATTGTTTAGTGACCAAATTTTATAGTCATTAGTGATCCGTGTACAAAGTTGGGTATACGATTTTTAATGAGTATTCTATCTTGCCGGTCCTTTCCTTTAGTTTCACAATCCTAAAAAGGGGAATCATAGGACTCCGAAAAACTTAAACAATTGTATTATCTTTGATTATTGGTTATACACATGTAACACATGTTTAAAAAGTTGTTAACATGTGTTTTACAAAAATCATGTTCGATCAATATCAAGTGTGAATCATCGCCCTTTTTAGGTGCCGTCTGGTTTGTTTTCCGAACGATAATCGGTATGGATTTAATATAAGCTGAAATAGAAACGACTATGTGATGTATTAATCTCATAAACGTTGTTTGGTAGGATAATTAGATAAAAAGTGTGGTATAAATTATGTGAGGGGAAGTGGTGGTGTTTGAAATTAAACAATCATGACTACACCTTTTAGTAAGACATATGAAGTATGGATTTAAATTTGTATATCATTTCTACTTTTGATAATCATTCTAATACCAAACACTTTGAATCGGAATAATATTCATTCCTCCATTCCGATCAAACACACCCTTAATACAGTAACAACTATATCAAACAATGTGAATGATCACTGCAAAGATATTTCATAATCCACGCCATTATTCTTATATTTATATTTTTATAAAAAAATTAATTAAAGACTATTATTTTCATGCATATTAAAGGACAAATTTTTATCATTCAAATAAAAACGAACCTTATTAATTAATATTGTTAATTAAAACTTACTTGCACTCTCTTCTCTATTTTTTTAATTACATATCCAAGAACAGAAACCATTAACCTACATAAATTACATTATCGTAATGAACATTTTCAATTATCTTTCAATAGATGTACACTTTCATATACTTTCGACAATTAAATTTCTTTTTGTTTTCGTCGGTACAATATTTGCTTGATATATCACATGTAATATAATACTTATCTATAAGTTTAAACACTCAACATGTTTTCGTAAAATAGATATAAATATATGTGCAAAACTCCAAATATTTCATCGTTTTTTGCATTGAAAATACACATTCTTAACTTTTCAATCATATATCAGACATAACTTTTGAACCTCCAAATCAATACAGTTTATTCACAGAAGTTGAAGAAAACATTTTTTTTATATAGTCAGACTTGCTTGATATATCACATGTGAAAAAACACTAATATATAAGTTCGAACACTCAATATGATGTCATTAAACGAGTATAAGTATTAGTATAGAATTCAAAAACATTCATTATTGTTTGCATTGAAAAATACACATCCTTAACTTTTTAACCATGTATCACACATAATATTTGAACCTCTAAATCAATACGGCTTATTCATAGAAGTTGGAGAAAATAGAAGGAAAAAAATTAATATTAAAACTCACTGATATATTACGTGATATAACACTAATCAGTAGTAAAGAATATGTTGTCGAAATGGACACGAGGATTGTATACAACTCACTTGCCTCCCTCCTCATTTTTTTAGATTACATATTTCAAGACCGAACCGTTAACCTACATAAAAACACTATTGTGACAAGTATTAATTATCTTTTAATAGATGTACACTTTCATATACTTTCATGATAAATTTCTTTTGTTTTCTTCGTATAATATTTGCTTGATATATAACATGTAATATAAACTAATCTGTAAGTTCGAACACTCAACATATTTTCTAAAATAAGTATAAATATATGTGCAAACTCCAAGTAATCCATCGTTTTTGTATTGAAAATACACATTCTTAACTTTTCATCCATATATCACACATAATTTTTGAACTTCCAAATCCATACAATTTATTCACAGAAGTTGAAGAAAACAATTTTTTTTTATAGTCAGGCCCGCTTAATGTATCACATATGAAATAACACTAATCTTTAAGTTCAACACTCAATACGACGTTATAAAACAAGTATAAGTACTAGTATAGAATTCAAAAATGTTCACTATTGTTTGCATTGAAATATACACATCCTTATCTTTTCAACCATATATCACACATAATATTTGAACCTCTAAATCAATACGGTTTATTCATAGAAGTTGGAGAAAATATAAGGAAAAAAATTTAATATTAAAACTCGCTTAATATATTACATGTGATATAACACTAATCTGTAGCAGTCAATATATTGTCGTAATGAGCATAAGTATTTGTATACAACTCAAAAAAATTCACCGTTGTTTGTTTAGAAAAATAATAGTTATGTCCTCTTTACGACATTATGTTCGGTCTTCAAATCTACAAATTAGTTATATCACATGTGATATATCAAACGAGTTTGAATATAAGAAAAAAATAAAATAAGAATTCATAGATAATCTTCAAATTTTATGAATAAACTGTATTGACTGAGAAGTTCAAACATTATGGGTGATATATGATTGGAAAGCTAATGATTCATTCTTTTAAGTGCAAAACACGCTGAATTATTTGAAGTTCTACACAAATACTTTTTCCCATTTTACGATAACATGTTGAGTGTTCGAACTTATAAATTAGTGTTATATCACATATGATATATCATATAAACTCTTGTACCGAAAAATAATAAAATAAAAGTTTGTCGAAATTATATGAAAGTGTTTCTACTAAAAAAAAAATTAAATATTTGTCTTAATCGTAATTTGTTTTTCCTAACGGTTAACTGCTTTTTGAAATATATTATTTTCATAAAAGATTAGTGGAAATGAATTTTAATTAAAAAAATAATAGTGTTAGAAAATGAAAGTAAGTGTTTATCGTTAAAAATGACTTATTATAATTGATTTCTTAATCTTCATACTGTTTTTTATTTCTGTTAATACAAATAGGCCGTAAAAACGTTTATTTATATTTTATGATCTTCTAATATTTTGTCGATATCAAACATAAAATCATTTTAACGAAACAAATAAAATACGTAATTGGTTTGAGCCAATAGTTTCACTACAACATTCGTCGCTTTCGCAGGCGACGTTTAAGGGCTTTCGCCGGGGACATGTCCCCTACGAAACCCTTTCTCGGGGACATGTCCTCGGCAAAAAGACCCCGGCAATACCTTCTCGAGAATACTTTCCCCAGGGACAGTTTACCACTTTTATCGGGGACATGTGGGACCCCCAGTCGATTGTCGCCGGTCAAATTTGTCCGACGTGGCATCCATTTTCGCGGGGACGCGTCCCCTGGGAAACTCAGATTTTACACTTTACTTGCGCACCTAATTACGGCATTAGTACATTTTTTCTCGAGACACGCCCTCATGAAACTATTTTTAAACTTTAATTAGAGAGTCCTAATTACGTCATTTGTTCATTGTTTCCTGGGACATGTCCCCTAAGAAACTAATCACCCAATATGCAAAGAAATGCATCAAATGGTAGATTTTTTTCCGAAAATTTTCCTAAAAAATCTACAACCCGTTTTGCAAACATAGTTATCATTTTCCAAAATCATGCCAATCATAACACAAATTGTTAAACATAATATCATATATACCCATCAATCGCTAACATAGTTATCCTTTTCCAAAATCGCCAAAACGGTTCCTAAACCGTTAACGCATGATCATCTACAAAACTATCCAAAACTACCTATCTGCAAATGGTCCAAAACTATACGTGATAATCCATTTACGGAATCCTAGCACATAATGCACATAAACGACATAATAATCCATGTTATTTACATTACAAACGTATCCAAAATGTGTTAAAGTAACATAAATCGGCATCTCAAACCCCACTACCCCATTACCGTCCCTCGTATCTCTAGACTCGCGGATGGAGTAGCCCATCCCACCCACCTTTCCGGATCCCGACCCACCCGGTGGAGTAGCACTGACCCACCCGGTGGAGTAGCACTGACCCACCGTGGAGTAGCACTTGATCCCGGGCGGATCTGATTCGCCTCCTACCAAGCCGGAATGACCTCACAAAATCCATGACTGCGCCCATCCAGTCGTCCCGCAGCGCCTCCTCCTGCTTTCCTGACCGCTTCCGCAGTGAGGACACATCCGCCGATCACGAGGTCGGGAGGTGCTAAAGGTCTCTTCACTCCACCGCCGGTAAGACCGACCTACACTGTGAATATGACCGCTACTGCTACACACCAATCACTAGACGCAAAATCGACGGTCACCATGCGAGTCCCATCTGAGGTGCTCTCTTCCCGCATCCGCAACATCTCGCTCGCTTAGTTACAAAAACAAGAAAAGTAATATATAAGTCGTGATGCATTATATATCATCAAATGGGTGACTTTGAAAATAAATTATACTTACATATCTACTCGTGATAACGAGGACTCAAAGACATCGCCTCGTATGGTTCGACGGTAAAGCTCTATCAAGTCTTCTCCTCGACGCGCGCCATCCTCGCCGGTCAACTGCTTAGAAATAAAATCAATAACGACACACCAAACACATTGTATATATATAAATAAATGATTAAATAGTTTCTACGGTTATGGCGTAATAGCAAGATACGATCGAGATCCGTGAAGGCTAGAGCTCGTGTTCACCATTCGGTTTTGTCGATTCACCGAGATCTTTCGCTCAGGGGTCCGTCCAAAGCTTAACCTGCATATTTTAAATTATAAAACTATTATATAAATGAATTATTATTATTATAAAGTGTCGATCCAGAATTTACCAACGCATCCCAATCCTCCGCGCCTTGTTCTCGGACGCTTTTGATCTCCTCAATTTTCTCCACCCCACCCGTAAAGTTATATTTTTGCACCGATATTTGTTGTCGTCGTATCGCTTTTTGGAGATAATACTCGACATCATCAACAATCTTATTCCATTCGCCAAAGAAGGTGTGTCGAGATCAAAGTAGTCTTTAATAAAATATAAATAAAAATATACAAGTTTTAAATAAACAAACAAGTTTGAATAAATATACAAATTTAAATAAAGGTTAAAAAGAAACTTACGTAGATACTCATGGATGTGGGCCTTGGGCGTTTGGGAACCTTAGCCCATGAATCGCAATATACGGGAATCGAGTCCCAGAACACCTCCCCAACATAGTTGGAGAACCAAGAAGAGTGAGGCCCACGTGTGTCCAAAACCCTCCGGGTTGGGCCGAATTCGATCGACATGACCCACCATCCAAAGTGCCCTCTTCGCCTTGATGCCGTGTTCTTCGTGGGACCACGAACCACCTTACCGCCTTTCCCAATTTTGGCGTTTCAGTCCGCAACTTTTGATTTAGAGCCTACAAGTAATCAAATTCAAGTGATGATGACATAAAATAACATTTTATCAATTTAAAATAACATGTAATCAAATACGGCTTTAGTGAAAATAATTCAGAATTTTACTACCGGCAATTGTCGCCTATCCTCCTCGAGGACCACGAGGTGGCGAATTACCTCCGTCGCCACCGTGAGACATAGCTACAACATCTCGCCATCCGTTAAACGAACATAGAAATTAGTGAAGAAACATATATATAATTAAATAAATAATTAAATAAATAAATAAACAAACAAACAATGCCGGCCGGTCTTTTTCTTTCTTTTATTAAACCATATCAATTTTCACCGGAAGAGTTGCACAAGAGAGTTCTTAGAATAAAAGTGATAAACAGAAATAAACAAGCAAAACGCAACCCATTGGGGTCAATTCGTGAGCTACAAACGCACTTTGGTGCGGTGAAATAAACAAGCAAAACGCACCCTTTAGGGGCTGAATTCAATGCCTACAAACGCACTCTTGGTGCAGAAATAAACAAGCAAACGCACCCTTTTGGGGATGTATTGCGCAGAAAACACACTGTTGGGCCGTGGTTACAACAGACAAACACCCTTTGGGTGGTCATGCAATGACTAAGCACACTTCAACTCGTTTATTTAATTTGAGTATGTTTATATATTACTAAGCTAGACAACGAATAGTTGGGGCTGTGTTACAGTTTGAGTATGTACCACAGTTTACTCAGCAAGTTCTTTTAGAGGGCAAATTTGTCATTTAACAGCAATAACTATAAATTTTGCATACCCTACTCATATTAACAGGAAGCTAAAAAAATACATATATATTCAAAAATAGGGAGCTATAAACTTTCGCCGGTGACATGTCCCCGCTAAAAAAAATAAACAAAAAATAATAAACATACCTTTTGGTCTCGGCTCACGGTTGTGGTCTCGGCTCTGTCTCGGCTCACAGTTATTGTTGGTCACACCACGCCCACTGCATCAAAAAAATAAACAAAAAAAAATTATAAATTAACAATTAACAATTAACAAATAACAACAATTATAAGAAAAAAAAAAGGAAAATAAAAAAACTAGCAAAATTAAAAATTAGCAAAATTTAAAAAATGTGTACCTGGTCTCGGATGTTGTGAGAGTATAGGGGAAGAGAAAGAATTAAACAATGAGAGGGTTTGAGAAAAGAATTAAACAATTAGAGGGTTGAGAGTAGCAATGGAGGTGGTGCAGCAAGGTGCGAGTGTGGGAAGAGTAGCAGTGGTGGTGGTGGTGGTGGTGTGAGAGTAGGTGGTGGTGGTGGTGGAAAGAGGAGGCGGTGGTGGTGTGGTGGTGAGTTGAGGAGGAAGAAGAAGGGTTTTTGGTTTTTTTTTCCCCGAGTGAGACCAGATCTGCTAATAATTGAGGTTAATTTTTCTTTTCACCTTTTGCCGGGGACAACTCCCCGGAGAAACTGTTATTTGTCTTCTTGTGAACGTTTTGCTGGGGACAGGTCCCCGGAGAAACTAATGGCGGGATAAAGCAAAAGTGCGGAGGGAAAATGAAAATTTATTTCCAAAACTTTTCCAGAGGACATGTCCCCGGGAAAAGGTTTAATTAAAAGAAAAACAACCCTAATTAAGAACGTGTAAATACTTCCTTAATATTGTGATTTGGTGGCGTCTATACTTCCTTAATATTGACAGTAACTAAAAGAAAAACAACCCTAATTAAGAACATGTAAATCGGAATGAAATAAATGTAGCGTGAATGTTGCCTTACAAAATTACTTGTGTTGATATCTCATTAATAACCCGGGAAAAGGTTTAATTAAAAAATTAAAATTAATCTAATTACTTTTAACTTAGGTGCTATGGTATACGTATCATGTTAAACGAGCGAGTATATGTGATATTGGTATACGTATCATGTTAAACGACCAAGTATAGGTGCTATGGTACACGTATCATGCTAAACGAGCGAGTATATGTGCTATGGTACACGTATCATGTTAAACGAGCGAGTATATGTGCTATTGGTATACGTATCATGTTAAACGAGCGAGTCTATGTGCTATTGGTATACGTATCATGTTAAACGAGCGAGTATAGGTGCTATGGTACACGTATCATGTTAAACGAGCGAGTATATGTGCTATTGGTATACGTATAACGTATTATGTTAAACGAGCGAGTATATGTGCTATTGGTATACGTATCATGTTAAACGAGCGAGTATATGTGTTATTGGTATACGTATCATGTTAAACGAGCGAGTATATGTGCTATTTGTACACGTATCATGTTAAACGAGCGAGTATATGTGCTATTGGTATACGTATCATGTTAAACGACCGAGTATATGTGTTATTGGTATACGTATCATGTTAAACGAGCGAGTATATGTGCTATTGGTATACGTATCATGTTAAACGAGCGAGTATAGGTGCTATGGTACACGATCATGTTAAACGAAGCTAGTATATGTGCTATTGGTATATCGATAACGTATCATGTTAAACGAGCGAGTATATGTGCTATTGGTATCGTATCATGTTAAACGAGCGAGTATATGTGTTATTGGTATACGTATCATGTTAAACGAGCGAGTATATGTGCTACTGGTATACGTATCATGTTAAACGAGCGGGTATATGTGTTATTGGTATACGTATCATGTTAAACGAGCGAGTATATGTGCTATTGGTATACGTATCATGTTAAACGAGCGAGTATAGGTGCTATGGTACACGTATCATGTTAAACGAGCGAGTATATGTGCTATTGGTATACGTATAACGTATCATGTTAAACGAGCGAGTATATGTGCTTTTGGTATACGAATCATGTTAAACGAGCGAGTATATGTGCTATTGGTATACGTATCATGTTAAAGCGACCAGTATATGTGTTATTGGTATCGTATCATGTTAAAGCAGCAGTATATGTGCTATTGGTATACATTATAACGATCAGTTTTTTGGGGACATGTCCCCAAAAGGTTTGGCGGAATTTTTTGCGAACAATTAACACGCTTTCGACTTTGGCCAATTATTGGTATCGTAGTCGGCGAGTATATGTGCTATTGGTATACGTATCATGTTAAACGAGCGAGTATATGTGCTATTGGTATACGTATCATGTTAAACGAGTGAGTATATGTGTTATTGGTATACGTATCATGTTAAACGACCAAGTATAGCAACAACAAGAACAACAACAACAACAACAGCAACTACAAGAACAACTACTACTTTGATTAGCAACAACAAGAACAACAACAACAACAACAACTACTACTTTGATTAGCAACAACAAGAACAACAACAACAACAACAACAACAACAACAACAACAACTACTACTACTATTACTACATACGAAGATTTTCCATGTCACCTAACAATTACTTTAAGTAATGCATCCGATCGACATGCGTGGTCGTCGGAATCATTGCCATTTCAAGTTTGGCCTCAAGCACCCTTATTCTTGTCTCTAGCACATGTTTTTGTGTTTCCAAAGCAATCTTATCCTAAGATCTTTTCATGGCAGCTCGAGCACTCTGTTGGTGCAGAGATTGTTCTTAAGTACTCGTCAAATGCATCCTTCCACATAAAATATCCGCATCCATTATCTTTTCCGGTTACATAATAAGAAAATTTTAAGATATTACAACCCAATTATTTGTATATTTACATAAATAGGAAATGTATGATTGTTCACCTGTGATGAGGACATGAATAATATTGTCGCCCGGATGAATAATTTTTATGTGATGTTCTTAATTTTATATTTCCTGCTCTACAAGAACACATAAAAGGATTAAATTGCTCCATCTCAGGTTTTGAAATTTGTGTGAAGATCAGATATGGTAGAAATTTCTGAAGATAAGTTATGGTGGTTTTGAGGATATGTGAAGATAAGAAATTTGAGGATAAGATTTGGTATATAAAGTGTAATTACGCTGGATAAGGTTTTTGCCGGGGACATGTCCCCGGCAAAAGGTTTGGCGGGAATTTTCGCGCGAACAATTAACACGCTTTCGACTTTGGCCAATTATTGGTGAAAGATGAAAATACTTTCTGCGGGGACTTGTCCCCGGAGAAACAAAACGTTGAATTTTGACTATCCGGTCAAAGCTTCATAAAAACAAAGTCTCTTTCCCCGGGGACGTGTCCCCGCGGAAAGTGTGCATTAAATTTTTTATAACAAGTCAGCGAAATCATGTGCCACGTCAGATTCAATTTTGTCGTTTAGTACCTTTCTCCGGGGACACAGTGTCCCCGGCAAAAGCCTCCTCGCCCGTCCATCCGATTGTTGTAGTGTTTACTAACACACTTACATTTTCTTATGAAACACTAAACAAGTAATAGTACTTTCATGTTTTAGTAATGCATATGTACAACAACTAGTGTTTACATATTGGGTAAATATATACATACTTAGTATGTATTACAATGGGTAATAGAATGGGTAGAAGTTTTAAGTATTTGACCCATTGACTTAATACATTGAATGTAGTTGGGTAAAACCCAAAGTCCATGACCCATACCCATGAAGCATAACCCATGACCCATTGCATGACATCACGCATAAGTCATAATGGGTATTATCCATGACCCATGGAGCTAACCCATAATCCATGGACTAGATGTATTGCATCTTCTATATACATTGTATCTATTTGGATACCCATGGTCCAAAGCCTAGGACCCATGACTCATAACCCATGACCTAAAACCCATGGGCAATGAGGAGCGTCTCACGGATCCCTAGTATTACACTAGACGGATCCCTCAAGCAAGGGATTCGTGGGATCCATGGAACAGTAGCATGTTTTCTTCTATAAATAGTGAGCCATTTCTTCATTGTATGTTGCCACTCCTACACATACTTTCACCTAGTATTATAAACTCTCTAACCTCAGATCCAAAGGATCTTGCTATGTAGTTTGTGTTTGTTTTTGTGTGATTCTCTAGGTTCCTCTTAAAGGCGATATCACCACCTCTTGAAGTCGAGCAAGCTCAAGTCCATGAGTTGTCATGCTTCGTCATAATCAAGACTACTGAGGTTCTCTTGTTGATAGTTCTTTCTTACTCATTAGAAGTGTTGTGTCAAAGGCATTAGTGAAGGATGCCAAAAGGGTCAAGACGAAGGCATTAGTGAAAGGTGCTTAATGTCCGTGTCAAAGGCATTAGTGAAGGATGCCAAAAGAGTCAATATGAAGGCATTAGTGAAAGGTGTCGAACGTCCGTGTCAAAGGCATTAGTGAAGGATGCCAAAAGGGTCGAGTCAAAGGAATTAGTGAAAGATGCCAAGGGTGTACAATCGATATGGTGTATCGATGTACAAATAGAGATAGGTTGTATCCAAGGATATTGATATCCTTAATGATGTTGTAATAAGGAGTGGGTCTCCTTTGGGATAGGTGTTGTGTAGTGTTAGGTGATAGTTCCTCCTTTGTAATGGAACTCGGTATCTAGCCTTATACCGGATAAAGTGTAGGCGACGTTGTGATAGGTATGGTTATGCCTTGTGGAAGAACCCGGTGTCTAGCCTTGTACCGGAAAAAGAGTAGGCGACGTTGTGAAGGCTTCTCCGCCATAAGGAGTTGTGTCGTGTAGTGATAACGAACTCCCGATTATGTGACTCGGGGAGTGGAGTAGGGCAAGGAAGGTGTCCTTGTAACCGAACCACTATAAACACTCGTGTCATTGTTTTGTGTTTCTTACTCTTTACCTTTGCATTACGTATTTACATATCTATCTATCAACATCCAATATACACATCTAAATAGATTGACATAAGTCGATCTATGTTGGATATTGGTTTTCATAAACACACAAACAATCACATGTAAGGTCTAATTATACAAGAGTTTAGAGAGAGAAAGTGGAAGATGGGAGCCTTTCTAGAGAGAAAGTAAACAAAATAAAGAAGGTTAGATTAAGTGAAAGGTCCAACCCTCTACCTTGGGAGGTTGAGGGTATTTATAGTTACAAACTACACGACCTCCTTCGGACTGTGGATCAGGCATACAGTGGGTAAAGACCCATCCTTCCTCCACGGTGTTGCTCTAACAAACTAACTATCTAATAAATAACGTAATGTCTACGAGCTAACATATGCTAGACTAGAGTTGGGGTGACCGATACTTCAACATGGAATTTCTAATTCCTAACAATCTAAATATTTTAAAACAAAGTTTTAATCGGTAAAACTATTCAACCACCCTTATAGTTTTCCACAATTGGCATCAGAGCTTCGTTACCAAGTTTCTTAAGAGTATATTGTACTTTCAAAACTTGATACGATCTATTTATGATTGAAAACTACAAGGAAGGAAATTCCTTAAAAACAAAAGGTCACGTTTTAAAATCATCATATTTTATAATGTTGGATAATGATAGATCTTTCTAATATTTTCTTTGTTGAGAATTCTCCATACTAGGATTTGGGCATCCTAAGAAGATAATGAAAATTTCTCTCTAATACTTCTTTCCTTAAAAAGAAAACTTAGCAAAGATGTGATTTTTAATAAATTACAAATAAATTTTTCTCTTTTATATTTTTTTTCTAGATGAATCAATAATGTCATCCTTTTTGTTTAATCATGATTAATTTTAAGTAGTATCTTTACGCTCTCTTAAAAAATCACTAAAGTAGTTATTAATATTGAACTCATCATCGAGAATGGTTTTCTTCGTTGATCTCTATAGACAAAACTACAAACTAGTGATAATGATATCTCGACTATTCGAGAGCCTTGATCATCACTCCTCACATAAGGATTATTGACATTTCATCTATGTCAATAAGTATCCATGTGAGATTTCTCATATTGTGATAAAATGGGATTTTATCATAATCTTTGAAAACTTCTCAAAGAATTATGATTTATTCATAAAAAGGGAATCTCGTCAAATAGGACTAGTATAACACGTCAAAACCCCAAACCATAAGTTATAGAACATAAACATCGACCCTAGACAAAAACTAGAACTCCCAAACCAAAATTATCAAGGATCACTTAAGCTGTCAAATTGCTGATATGTCGGATCCCTATGCTTGAACTAGTTGGATCCTTCATACAAGGGATCCGTGGGATCCGTGCAACAGAAGACAAAATAAGAAAGAAATTATCACTATGGAAGTTCCACTACCCACTTTACTCTATCAAGACTCACGAACATAAAACCTATTTACTGTTCACAGGAGTAAATTGATCATCTTCTTCAAGGAAACAATCTCTTGTATAAGTATAATCTTCACTACATTGTTATTTCCATTCATTGATTCCTTGGATTACAATTTTCATCTTTAGAAATTGAGCTCAAATAGGTTTGTCACAATTTGTTACCACATTGTTTTCTAAGATAATCTAAATCAAAGAATCAACATCGTTAGTATAAATTAAACTCATTCTTTGAATTCAATGAAGATGTTTTGAGCAAAATTGTGATTAATCCCATTAGGTTACTATTCACACAATTAACACCACATTGTGGTTTTGATGTATAGGAACAATCATGCCTAGCAACCGCCAACAAGATTACCATGACACCGCTCACTACATTCCAATGTATCATCGTAAGAAAGGCCTAAGCCCGGAGGATAGAAAAGTCTTCAAGATGTTAGAAAAGAGACTCTTCCACGAAGGTCGAGTGGTTGAACCATCATTCCTCAACAACACCAACATTCGGCAAGTCTTTGAAGGAATTAACTTCGATTGTCTCTTAGATATTAATGAGCAAATTTTTCCGGTGTTTGTACTTGAGTTTTACAAGACAATGAGAATAGTTCGGAATGAAGACGGGACCATTTTGATAGCCTTCATCATCAATGAGCACGAGTACACCCTCACTATTGTAGAATTTGCAAGAATACTCCGTGTCCCATATCAAGGAGTGTGTATGTACTCGAACGAATAGTCGTTGGCGGAGCTACATGACATGGTAGATCATCATGAAGTATACTTCAGAGTCATCCGAAAGCAACCACTGTAAGGGATACCATCTTCATGGAAGAGCATCTCCATCAAGAGTCACGAGAAACTCCAAGGTGATTTATAGGGATCCATTTCAAATGGAGCTTTCATAAATGTTCCCATTGTACAAGAATTGGGAACTCGTGCTAAGGGAGAACGTGCTTTGCTTGGGAGGAAACAAAGATCATCCCAATGCTTGCCTAAGCTTCATGATTTATTGCCTTGTAACCGGCACTCACTTCAACCTCGCCTATTACATGGTAAAAAGAATGGCAAGTGTGAAAAGCATGGACAAGATGGTACTCCCTTATGCAATGCTCATGACCCGTCTAGCAACCTTCATCTTTGCTCTAGATCCTTCTCCTTATTCCTATGACCACAGTTTTTGCAACAAGGTCATGGTGCCTCTATCCGATGGAAAGACTACAAGGATCATGGTGGATGGCAAGAGACCTCACCCACCAATGGATTCATCGGATGAAAGAGAAAGACAAAGAGAAGGAAGTAGCAACCCCCTTGGCAACACCAATCTTGACCCCTTAGCATACATCAATCAACTGCCGGACATCCCAAGCCCTTCACAAGAGTGGCAACAAACTAAAGGAATATTCAAATGTTTTTCTAACTTCTTGATGAAGAAGAAGAAGTAGAGATGGTGGGGTGAAGAGTGAAGGGGATTGAGATGGAGATGAAGACGGAGGTGAAGTGAGAGGATGAGTGGATGGAAGGTAAGGTCATAAACCTTAATTTTTGAAACAATGGTCTGTAAACATCTAAACAATATTTATGTAGATTAGGATGTAGCTTGTAGGAGTTGGCATGATTTGGACTTAGACACTTTAACTTAGGATCTAGGAAAATGAGATTTTACGACAACTTGATCTCATTCAAGTAGTCGATGTCACTCATTTTGATTACATTTTAGTCATCCCCACTTGCTATGCGTTATATTTGTTGTTTGCATATATTTACTGAATGTAGAAATGATTAGGATAAGCATTTTTAAGAGTGCAAAACCGCACAATTGCCGAGAAGCTATTGGTCGCCATGGCCGGATCCACAGGCTATAACTAGCCGGATCCCTCGGATGAGGGAACCGTGGGATCCGGCAAATGATATGCGACTACATACCTTTTACATTAAACCAATCCCTAGAACACATCATACTAGCTAAACATGATTCTTTAAGATCACTTAAGTATTCCTCAAGCTCAGTAGGTCTCACACTCACCCATAGCTAACTTAGGATCAAATTCAAAGTGCTTTTGATTTATCAATTCACCAAAACTCATCATAATTCTGCTCCAATGCTCACACATTGTTCCTCACATCTCAAAACACTTAGCTTGATATTTCTCTCAATTTTAGCAAATTTTTTTAGTCATATTTATCTTAAAATAGGCTTAAAACTAGTTTTTCATTTCTTTTTATTTTTTAGGAATTTTTCAAATTTCTCTTAAGCCACCATCTGATCTCTAGGATCAATTGCCATCATTTGTCATTCTCAAATCAATGAGTATCATCCTTAAACACTTAGTTGCACTCTAAAAAAGTCCACTTTCCTACCAAATACCATCATTAATTATCCTCACTCTTTATGGTTGGACATTTAAGTCACCTATCACTTAAGACATCTAAGGAAAGATTTATAGGTACTAGGCCTTAAAAGAGCATAATCACTTCACTATTTCTCTGTCTGACAGACGGATCCCTGGTTTATAACCAGAAGGATCCCTAGTGAGAGGGAACCGTAGGAATCGTGTCTACAAAAAGCTTGTATACATCTTTTCTTCCAAATTTTAAACCCTCTTTGGTAATCTAAACACTTTTTGCTTACCATTTAATGATTCCCTAGAGTAGAACAACACCATAGTTGACCTTGGTGCATGCCAAATCCTCTTAGTGGTCATGAATTTAATTCATTAACTCAAATTCATCCCTTATAAACCAAACAATCTTAAGAGCTTAAGTCACCATTCTTACCACAATCCTAAAATCAGTAGTTAAAGACCTCTTGATAACGCTCAAATTGTACATGTTTTTAGTAGCGTTATTCATGATTTTATGTGTGTTATTTGGTTATAATCATATGCTTTTGTTACTTAATCGTATAAAAGTGCGTTTGCTAGTTCATTTGTAGCTAAGTACGGGAAAATGGAGAAAAAGACGCAAAAAGAAGTAAAATACGAAAATTTCTCCATATACGAAGAATTCCCGACAAAAGAAAGTCTTGTGGAGTATATTCGAGAAAATAAAGTCATCAAGTTAGTGGTCCAAAGACTCAAGAATAAAGTTCAAGAAGGAAAACGAGAAAGAAATGAAGAAAAGAAGCTAAAACGAAGACATATTGGAAGACTCGTTGTTCCCGACACACCTTCACCATTTTGGCCATAACATTTGCATACGGACTTCGTTTGACCCCTGGTTTGCGGCCACGGAAAGCTAAGAGAAAGATCTACAACTTTGGTGATTATGATTTTTTTTCAACTTAGTCCAACCGTTCGGTAGTGCCCCGCAACCGGAACGGTTGGAGAGCAGTCAAGTAGACCAACCGAAACGGTTGGAGCCCAACCGATTCGGTTGGGAGGCCCTGGACAGTCATTTCTTCATCACTAAGACTCTAAACTTGTCCTAAACGATTCTAGGTCCTTCCTACATGTATTCTAGGTCATTCCAAGCTCCTTGGAGGCCAAGTTGAGCATTAAACACCCTAGGGCTTGAGAGTAGTATAAATAGGACTCATTTGTGTATGTTTTCATCATCCAACTAAATCTCAACTTGAGAGAACTTCTCTCACACCTCTCCTACCACCACTACTCTCTCTCAAAGCCTAAAATTCGTCCATAAAGTTCCAGGAAACTTTGGAGGTCCAAGAAGTCATCATTTGGAGGTCAAAACATCAAGAAGTCATCACCAATACTTGAGGCATCATTACTACATCATTTGTAATCTTGTTTCAATCATTGTAAGACCTTTAATCATGTTTTCTTACATTCAAGTTTCTGAATTTATGCCTTTGTGTTTGATCATGGAATTTGTTATGAAGTAGTTTGGTTATACTTGTTTGGAATAATGTAGATGTTGATATGGAGTGTTTGGTATTTGCAATATAGTTATATGATTTTGCTTGTCATTCTTGTGATGTGTTCTTGTCTTGTAAATCTTGTCTTGATACTTGTTTATTTCATATGAGAACTTGTGATAAAAGGATGTTTGGATAATTGTAGTGTTTGTTTGGAATATATTAATAACATCATATTTGGTTAAATTGGAACTTGTTCTTGTTTATTGTTTTGGTTGATCATTGTTGAGCTGAATGGCCGAAAGTATTCTTAACAATGGTTAGTTTCAATTCATTAGTGACAAATGAATTTGGTCTTGTACTTTGTGACGATTGTATGAGAAACTTAATAAACATAACAAGTAAAGGTTTAATTTGGATTAAGGTCGAAAGGAATCTTTTGAATATGTGTTCTCATTATCTTTCAAGTAAATGGAACTTATTGGATTAATAACAACAAAGTCTAAGGCCGAAAGGATTATTTGTTGTTGTTAGCATAAGGCTCATGACATGACCATTTGATTGAGGTTTATGCATATTTGATTTATAAAACACTATACTATTATTATTGGTTCAAGAGGTCGAAAGATTACCTTTAATAATATATATTTTCCAAACTAAATATCCTAATATCCTTATGATCATTTGTCTAAACATGTATGTTAACGTTCTTTGTGTGCTTGCTCTTATTGCTTTTCTCAGTGGTTTGATCCGTGACAATCATAACCACGACCTTGTTACTTGCTTAAACAAACAAACGACACTTGTAGTGCAACCAAGTCTCTTGGGACGACCTTGATTTACCAAAACCTATACTACAACTTGACTAGGGTATACTTGCCCGAATGTGTTCCTAGTTAACCGGTAATTCTTGTTATAAATTTAAAACCCCGATGGAACCCATCACCTCTACTACACCCTCTTCTTCACTATGACTAAAGCATCTAGCAAGAACTCTTCAACCAAAAGTTCATCCAAAAAGAATACTCATATGATCCATGAGATATCATCCACTGAGACATCACTCGTGAGAAGCCCAAATGCTCGAATCCCACCTCAACAATCTCAATCAACAATAGCTAAAAGAACCGCGAGAATTAGCATTAGACCTTTCGAGTTGGAAAAAGCTTCATCAAGCTCTAAACCAAACGCACCTAGTTCTAGTAAAACACCCAAGCCTTCATTTCTAGAACCTAGACTACATTCCTTTACCGAACCTCTTTCCCATCCAAATCTCTACTCATTAGAGAACTCATCACCAAGGACTTCCCACTCACCAACCTTTTCGTGAAATAGAGAACCACCTACATCACCAAATAGTCCACCTTTGGAGACAAGGAATCACCAAAGATCTAACCATATAGAGGACTTTCCATTTCCACCACCAACTCATACATCATCACCTTCATTCTTAGTGAAATCACATCCTACATTGCTCAACGCACCTCCACCACCTTTTGTGGAGCCTCCTCAAAATATCCAACCTCCTTCGGTTTTCTATCTTGACAATAATTGCTCTAATTGTTAAATCACCCAAGGACTTGTTCAAGAAGTATGAAATGAGTTGCATTTCATGTTTAATCATCTCCTTGAACGATTGGACCAAATCAACAAGTCTACTCATCCTTAGATTCAAGCACTTTGATGCTTTTTAGGTTTCCGTTACTCATTAGAATTAGTAGAAAATGTATTACATGCTTAAATTATTCTCTTAGTTTTAGAGATATGTAGATCATCTCTCGTATTTTTTTTATTGAATGGAATTGCATGTTTTATGCCATATTGTCTTGAGAATATGTTTAGTGCCTTAATACATATCTCATTTTGATGTTAACATCACTTGTTGCTTCACCATTGTCGTCTTATGCTTAAAGACAGACGGATCCTCGATTTTGTTAGACGGATCCTCCAAGGAGGAACCGTGGGATCCGTGCAATGTAAGACTTGTTTATTACTAACTTAAGTCTTATCTGCAGAAAATTATGAATTATATACGTGTTTTCTAACATTTGTTTTGTAGATTTTCAATATTCACATGAAGACTTTGACAACCTTAGCTAGGGGAGTTTCGTATCAAAGCGATACATTGCAAAATCATTTGCAATATCATTCACATAGAATTACATTACATGACGTCCTTCTTGCAAAGTTGCAACCATCAAGGGGGAGCATATTCGTCACAAAGACGAAACCATTTGCAAACATAATTGCAATGCACTAGTTTAGTATTTCTACTCACTTGACGCCTCACAAAGGGATGGACTCGTCAAGGGGAGCTAAGTCGAGAATACTTCTCCTCACTTACTCTCTATTTTCATTTTCTTTCTTTCACATGTTTTCTTAAAACAATGTATTAGTTTCTTCAACTCTTTTTGTTTCAACAAAAGGGGAGAAGAGAGTAAAACTCAATTCAAACTTTTACTAATTTTAGTTTTCCTTCAAATAATCTTATGTTTTGTCATCAACAAAAATGGGGAGATTGTTAATACAAATAAGCCGTAAAAACATTTATTTATATATATTACGATCTTCTAATGTTTTGTCGATAACAAACATAAAATCATTTTAACGAAACAAATAAAATACGTAATTAGTTTGAGCCAATAGTTTACTAACACACTTACATTTTCATATAAAACACTAAACAAGTAATAGTACTTTCATGTTTTAGTAATGCATATGTACAACAACTAGTATTTACATATTGGGTAAATATATACATACTTAGTATGTATTACAATGGTTAATAGAATGGGTAGAAGTTTTAAGTATTTGACCCATTGACTTAATACATTGAATGTAGTTGGGTAAAACCCAAAGTCCATGACCCATACCCATGAAGCATAACTCATGACCCATTGCATGACATCATGCATAAGTCATAATGGGTATTATCCATGACCCATGGAGCTAACCCATAATCCATGGACTAGATGCATTGCATCTTCTAGATACATTGTATCTACTTGGATACCCATGGTCCAAAGCCTAGGACCCATGACCCATAACCCATAACCCACGACCCATGACCCAAAACCCATGGGCAATGCGGAGCGTCTCACGGATCCCTGGTATTACACTAGACGGATCCCTCAAGCAAGGGATCCGTGGAACAGTAGCATGTTTTCTTCTATAAATAGTGAGCCATTTCTTCATTGTATGTTGCCACTCCTACACATACTTTCACCTAGTATTATAAACTCTCTAACCTCAGATCCAAAAGATCTTGCTATGTAGTTTGTGTTTGTTTTTGTGTGATTCTCTAGGTTCCTCTTAAAGGCGATATCACCACCTCTTGAAGTCGAGCAAGCTCAAGTCCATGAGTTGCCATGCTTCGTCATCATCAAGACTACTGAGGTTCTCTTGTTGATAGTTCTTTCTTCCTCATTAGAAGTGTTGTGTCAAAGGCATTAGTGAAGGATGCCAAAAGGGTCAAGACGAAGCCATTAGTGAAAGGTGCTTAACGTCCGTGTCAAAAGCATTAGTGAAGGATACCAAAAGAGTCAAGACGAAGCATTAGTGAAAGGTGCCGAACGTCCGTGTCAAAGGCATTAGTAAAGGATGCCAAAAGGGTCGAGTCAAAGGCATTAGTGAAAGATACCAAGGGTGTACAATCGATATGGTGTATCGATGTATAAATAGAGATAGGTTGTATCCAAGGATATTGATATCCTTGATGATGTTGTAATAAGGGTGGGTCTCCTTTGGGATAGGTGTTGTGTAGTGTTAGGTGATAGTTCCTCCTTTGTAATGGGAACTCGGTATCTAGCCTTATACCGGATAAAGTATATGTGACGTTATGATAGGTGTGGTTCTACCTTGTGGAAGAACCCGGTGTCTAGCCTTGTACCGGAAAAAGAGTAGGCAACGTTGTGAAGGCTTCTCCGCCATAAGGAGTTGTGTCATGTAGTGATAACGAACTCCGATTAGGTGACTCGGGGAGTGGAGTAGGGCAAGGAAGGTGTCCTTGTAGCCGAACCACTATAAACACTCGTGTCATGGTTTTGTGTTTCTTACTCTTTACCTTTGCATTACATATTTACATATCTATCTATCAACATCCAACATACACATCTAAATAGATTGACATAAGTCGATCTAAATATTTTAAAACAAAGTTTTAATCGGTAAAACTATTCAACCCCCCTTCTAGTTTTCCACAATTTCTAAAATAACTCACATATTATGTTGTTACATTTTTTTAACGATATCTTACCTACAAATGTATATAACTTGTAATTTGGCTGTCGCAGGTTGCGGTGAAGCCAATACAAGTCTAACATTTGCTGCGATTTTTATTTCTTGTTTTTTATACACAATTTTTAAAAAAAACAAAAAACGGAAACAGTGATTAGTATGTTATTGTCTGAAAAGGTTGTTTAGGAAAAGTTTTATATCATACAGACACATTTTATCTTTTTGTGAAAAAAGGAAAAAAGATTTTATAGTACCAAGGAATCTCAGTTGTACCCTTACACTATCCTTATGTAACACTAAAAGTTGCATTCGTTAACGGTTGCAATACTTACAGTTAATCAAGAATATAACAATTTAACACTTGGTAAATACAATTATGACAAACCGGTGTCACTTAAATAAAACAATTTACAATAAACTTTGTGAAGAAGAAAACATAAAAAGTTTGATTTCACTCAAAAACAAATATAAGCTCATCTTGTTTACATATAATAACAATATATATATGTTTTTATTTAATGGAATATTAGAAAGACGGTCGAGCTAGAGAGCTATGAGACTTTGGTCAAACCACTTGACATGTCACTCATATCCACTACTTGTACCCCAAGGTTATAAATAGTGTGAGGCGTGGTGTGATGGCATGGCCAAGCCGCCTCACGCCATAAAAGCCATAGCGTTTTCTAAGGCGTGACTTAACGCGGAACAAAATATGAAAATATTTAGAGATTTATATATTATATCATATTTTATATATATCGAGTTTATAAAAAGTGTTGTACATGATGAAATAAGTCAAGAAACTATCCTTACATGTAATCTTCTTCATTTCTTAAAAAAAAAACTTTTTTTATCAGAGTTAAATTCAAAAAAGGCGCCACGCCTCGCGCCTTAGTGCACCTTTTCACGACTCATCTCTTGCCACGCCTTGAGCCGACGCCTTGGTCTATTGCGTAACGTGGAGGTCACACCTCTCGCCTTAGCAACGCCTTTTAGAACTCTGCTTGTACTAATAGCAACTATGAATGACATTTCAAGTGGCTTCACAAACGTGTAATAGCTTTCTATCTCGTCCACCTTGCCAACACGATACACGCATCCTTTGGCTTGCTTACAACTAGAAATAGAATATAACTAAAAATATTGGCTAGTTAAGCACCAACCACTTTAGGGGTAGTTTTGATGGGTTAGGGTGTTCAGTGGGTCAAGATGTGATCGAGAACAAGCACATTTCATCCATAAATGCGGATCCAAGAAGACATTGGCGGGCAAGATTCAAACGACACATTTTTTGGGGAAAAGTTATGGAAAGGGCTAAAATGATGGACTTTTGTAGAGATGTGATGCAATTTTTAGGAATTCACATGACATAGCTTTGAGCCAAGTAGAAACCACGTCATTTCCACGGGTAATGAATAGAACGTACTTTATATTCACCTCTCAATAACATCAAACCATCTAAGTCTTCCACGAAAGATCAAATATCAGACTTTTATCTTTTTTTCGGACCTGAGATTCATAACTACAACATATCTAAAAGAGATAGCAGGAACAACCGCTTCCTTTTCCTCTTCAGAGAGAACCGTTTTAGGTATCAACCACAACTACAGTTTCATATCGCCTTGAGAATCAACGGCCCCAAAGGCTAAAGTTTTTCCGAAGGTTGCATTTTTTGACAAATAGGTTTACCCATGAAAAAAGTATGACTAAATGATTGATCAAATCAATACGGCCCAGTTAATGCCATCCACTCCAAAGACCTTACCTAAATACACAATGAACACTAAACTTACGCAGGACCTCAAATATACACTAAACTTACACCTGATACTTCAAACTGAAAAAATAACTTGAAGTGTGGTAATAACCTGAAATGCAGTAACTATTGATGATGGTGCAAAGTTTGCTTCAGGTACAAATAAGCTAAATTGTTCCCCGTGTAAAGAAATATGAGTTAATACAAAAAAATCATAAAAAAGTTTATTTATATTTTATGATCTTCTTATATTTTGTCCATAACAATCGTAAAATCATTTTAAGAAAATAAATAAAATACCTAAAGTTTTTGAGCCAATAGTTTACTAACTCATTTCACTAAACAAATAAACCATTAAACATGTTTAGTTAAATAGTTTACATAAAACCAAAATCATTTTTATAAAACACTTATAAGTAACTTTGGTTACTTACATTTTTATAAAATACATGCTAAGTAAAATGTAACTTGTAAAAGCTTGGACTATCCATAACCCAAAACCCATGACCTATAGACCTTGACCAAAACCCATGGACCATATGCATGACATTATGTATGACATCAAAATAGGTAAATCTATGACCCATGACCCAAAGTTCATAATCCATGACCCAAAGTCCATAACCCATGACCCAAGATGTATATTACATCATGCATGACATCACATAACCCATGAATCATAACCCATAACCTAAAACCCGAAATTGTAACCCAAAATCTGGACTGGTATTACCAGATAGTCAGATTCCTTGAATAACACTTGCAGATCCCTTTGGGAAAGGATCCGGCGGATTCGGGTGATCAGAGAATTGTTTTCCTATAAATAGTTGGTTATTTCCTCATTTCTCACTACTACTTTTAGACATATTTTCTCTCTATATTCTTACTTCTCTAACCTCAGATCCAAGGATCATCTATGTAGCTTTTTTATTAGTGATTATATAGGTTCTTCTTAAAGGCGAGATCACGACATTTAGCATAGAAGACTTGCAAGCTCGAATACATGAGTTGCTAGACTTCATCATCATCACAAGATCACAGAAGTGTCCCTTATAGTTGGTTCCTATCAAACATGTCATAGGTGTGTTGTGTTAACTAGTGGTGCTTGGATTAGTTCCTTCATTGTAAAGGAACTCGGTATCTAGCCTTGTACCAGATAAAGTGTAGGCGACGAAGGTTTGGTTCCATCTTGTGTGATGAACTCGGTATTTAGCTTTGTACCGGAAAAAGTGTAAGCAACGTTGTGAAGGCTTTTCCGCCAAGAAAAGGAGCTTGTGTTGTGTAGTGATTACAAACTCTCGAGTTGGGTACTCGGGGAGTAGGGCAAGGGAGGTGACCTTGTAGCCGAACCACTATAAACACGCGTGTTAGTTGTGTCTTTCTTTCTCACTCTCGTAGTATAGTTTAATCACATCTAACTATCAATATCAAACACGCCAAAATAGATTGACATAAGTCGATCTAAAAGTTTTAAAACAAAGTTTTAATTCGTAAAACTATTCAGCCCTCCTTCTAGTTTTCTATAATTGGCATCAGAGCTTCGTTACCAAGTTTCTTAGAGTATATTGCATTTTAAGAACTTGAAACGATCCGTGAATGTTTTAAAAACTACAAAGAAGGTAAACCTTTTATCCAACTTTAAATCTATTCTAAAATCTCAATTAAGATATTGATAGTTTGGATAATATTGCTTTCAATATTTCATCTCTATTAGTTGATTAGATACTTAACTCAAATATTTTGTTTAAATATGTTTATGATAGGAAATTTCGAATATTTCTTAATCTGAGAAAAGATCGAAGTTGACACACTAAAAGGATATACCATAATCCTTTATCAAAAAGCCTTCAAATGTGTCAAAAAGCTCATGAAGGCATTTCTTGAAAACGGTCTCAAGAAAGAAAAGAAAATGTATGTTTCCTTTTTAAATAAACATTTCTTTTGACACGTGTTTCTTGCTTCTAGCTAGAATTATTTCTACTTATGT
The DNA here is from genome assembly GCA_022545495.1 of Chrysanthemum lavandulifolium. Taxonomy (NCBI): domain Eukaryota; kingdom Viridiplantae; phylum Streptophyta; class Magnoliopsida; order Asterales; family Asteraceae; genus Chrysanthemum; species Chrysanthemum lavandulifolium. The sequence continues at coordinate 53,182,978 of CM040245.1, forward strand.
ATGCTAATATGTTCATAAGTAGCTTTGCTAACTTTTCATATATATCTTTCTTTCTTCGTATAATTTCTTCGCGAATCATGTGTGTCCAAACGTTTTTTTTTTGGGTAAATGTGTCTTAAAATGATTCGATTTGTCTAAAATCTATGTTGTAAACTCAACGTAAAATATGTGAAAACATCAAAACGTGTAAAAAAAGGATTGAAATCGATAGGCTAGCTACACGGTCAAGCATGACAATTTTAATAAGATTTTTTATTTTTATTACTTATTATTATTATTTTTTCTTTTTTATTTTTAAGTCATGAACCCAATAGGCTCAATCCGACCAAAATCTTGAATTAGTTCTTATTTAAATGCTTCTAATATATATATAATTTAAATGAAGTTAATTATCATTTCCTATATATCATTCTCTATATGAAGAATGAACCAATGTTTTAAAACCGGTTTTAATCTACTCGGTCAGTCACCAAGAGGTTCGATCACGGCCAACCCGGTTTTCCATTTTATTATTTTATTTTTCCGACCGGTCAACGGTTTGATCACCGGTCAACCGGTTCGACCATGGTCTAACCGGTCAACCCGGTTTTCATAAAAAATTTGAAAAACCAAAACCCGCCGGGTTTCATGGCCGGTCACTCAAACCCGTGGTCTAACCTATTGACCCGGTTTTAGAAACCCTTTTTGACCCGCTTTAGTGGTCGAAGATCGGTTGAAGCCGTACGAATCGGCCCGGTTTGAAAACATTGGTACGAAACGTTCCACACATCTATGGTCAAAGCATCTGAAATGTCTCTCATGTAGTCATTTGGTCGTCTCAAGATGAATTATAAATGTGACGACAAGGGACCACAAACAACACTTGGTGATGATTACATTTTTAAAGCAGGTGTATAAAAAGTACTAAAAATACATATATTGTATATTGTCTTAAAAAGAATTCCTTGTGTTAAATAAGATGTTATTGTTGTGCCGATAATAAGATGTTATTGTACTATAGTGTTACTGAAAGTGAGCATAGATTGTCACAATGCCATTATATTCATTACAACAATTAACACAACAAAATCCAATCTGGTTAAAGCGGGTTCGATATATATAGATAGTAAATAGAGAGTCATACACCTATGCTGAATATAAGAAGACTTGTTTTAGAAATATCATTATAGTGCTATTTGTCAAAATGGAGAGTTATCCTAATTTCTGTCATGTTAAAAGTGCAAGGAAGCCGATTTATTTAGATCACAAAAATGGTTTGAATGTTTTTTAATAACCTCATTTAATCGTGGGACAAAATGTTGGTGGTTGTTATGATGAAAAGAAAATATAAAATAGTTTATACTAGCTGGAAGGATCTAATGTAACAAAGCAACTAGAAAGCAATAATGAGTGTGTAATGTGAAGCATGCCCAAACCCAATATAAAGACTCTTGATTAAGCTCTAGACCCATTACACATAATTAATCCTGCAATTAGCTCTTCACAACATCTATCTGTTAATTACTTAATTTGGTCTCTTACAGTTTATTGAGCCACTGTAACTTAAAAAAAAATAATAAAAAAATACTATAGCCAGCCTGGTCGACTTAAACATCACTAAAAAGAAACTAGTCTTTTGTCGAAATGTGGTCAAGTTAAACATCTAATTGTGATACAATGGAAATATGCATTTACTAATGGCCGACGACAATACAACAATATTGATTAACCTATCTCCATGACTTTTGGTTTTGTCAAGTGTTACACCTTACAGAATCACACATAAGATGAGTTTACCCAGCATCCGTACATATAGTCCTTTTGTAACCAGACACATTTCTTCCAGCACGACTAAACGCAAACAGGCTTTTGATGGTTAAGGTCACAACCGAGCCCTGTGATCCAGTGAGCTGTATCTAGTTTCAAGTATTTTTCAAACAAGAGAAGGTAAACGTTAGCAGACTCGATATAAAATCTAATCTAGCTGTATCGGAAACAATTGTTTTAAAGCTCAGAAACCAGCTAAATTTTCATGTTAACCGTCATTCTAAGTATTAAAAAAAAAAAAAAAAAAAAAAAAAAAAGAAAAGAAAAGAAAAAAAAAGAAAAGAAAAAAGAAGCTGCAGTAAGCAGCATTGTGATGCAAAAATTCAATGTCTTAAGTAAAAGAAAATTGGCATGCTAAAAAGAAATAGCAACCTTGGAAATGAACTCCAGGTGAAACTTCTTGGCCTCAATCTCATCAATCGTAGCATCTTTGTTATTTGATAGCCACTCCGTAGCGTCATTTACTGCATACTCAATGTTCCTCAACACGTCTGCTGAAATGTCATATCTATTCATCATAATCTTCCTCTTCACGACATATAAGAAATCCTCCAAGTCATTGAATGCATGATGCATCCACCTTCCTCTTGTATTCTTGGTCCTCAAGTTTATACTTCTCAGCATCTTTCACCATCTTCTCTATTTCTTGATCTGAAAATCTTCCACTGTGATTAGTAACAGTTAGTTTTTCGGTTTTTCCGGTGGATGCTACCTTAGATGTCACTGTGAGGATGCCATTAGCATCTATCTTAAAGGTGTCCTCAACTTCTGAGACTCCTTTGGGAGCAGGCGGAATTCCAGAAATCTCAAACTATCCCAACAGATAGTTATCGGTAGATCTAGTTCGTTCGCCTTGGTACACCTTGGTTATCATAGCAGATTGGTTGTCAACGGTTGTTACGAAAGTCGCGTTGTTCTGTGTAGGAATAGGAGTGTTCCGTGGGATAACAACCGACATTATACCTCCAAGTACCCCCCTGCCAAGTGACATTGGAATAACATCCAATAACACCAACTCTTTTAGCATCTTTGTTGTCTGACCCGATACCTTTGCAGCCATAACTGCTGCTCCATATGCAACCGCTTCGTCAGGATTAATGCTCTGGCATAGTTCTTTTCCATTAAAAAAGTCCCGCAACATACATTGGACCTTTGGTATCCTAGTAGACCCACCAACAAGAATCACGTCATCCACATTTCTTTTTCCACTTTCGCATCAGTTAAACAGTTCTGCAGGTTCTTGATACACTCTGTGAAAAAGTTCATATTAAGCTCCTCAAACTTGGCACGAGTAAGATTCATAGAAAAATCAATGCCCTCATATAACACTTCGAGTTCGATAGAAGCCTGAGTAGCATATGAAAGACTTCTTTTCGCTTTCTCACATGCAACTTTCAACCTTCCCATTGCTCTTTCGTTTCCGGTCAAATCCTTTTTCCATTTCTTCTTAAAGTCCTCAGCAAAATACTTCACCAAACGGTTATCAAAATCCTGACCTCCCAAATGAGTATCACCTGCAACAGCCTTAACCTTAAAAGTACCCCCTTCCTCGATGGTGAGAAGAGATACATCAAAAGTGCCACCACCAAGATCAAATACAAGCACCGTCCTCTTTCTAGTTAGACAAGAGTAGTTATCTACACCATAAGCAATTGCAGCTGCTCTTGGCTCATTGATCATATGTATGACTTTTAGGCCAGCGATAGTGGCTGCATCCTTTGTTGCTTGACGCTGACAATCATTGAAGTAAGCCGGGACTGTGATGACCGCATGACTTACAGTTTGACCAATATAAACCTCTGCAACTTCTCTCATCTTCGTAAGAACCATTGATGAGATTTCTTCGGTGGAAAACTGTTTCTCATGACCTTTGTACGTGACCGCAATTTTTGGAGTGTCGTTATGCCCTTCTATGACTTTAAAAGGCCACAACTTCTTGTCGTCCTGCACTTCGGCATCACTGAATCTCCTTCCTATAAGCCTCTTTGCATCTGGAACTCAAAAACATAATCAACTGTGTTATAAGATATCTGAAAATACCATCAAAGATTAAATCATGAAAACTATCAACTGACCAAAAACAGTACTAGCGGGGTTCCTTGCGATTTGATTATTGGCACCATCACCAATGAGACGTTCCTTATCAGTAAAAGCAACATAAGAAGGTGTTATTCGGTTGCCTTGGTCATTGGGTATGATCTCTACTCGATTATGTTTCCAAACTGCAACACATGAGTATGTGGTTCCCAAGTCAATGCCAATTGTTGGTGCTTGAGCTCCCCAACCAACCATTACTCTCGCAGTTTAATTAAAAGACCAAGTTTATGCCCACGATACCTGCATTAGCATGTGAAAAAATTGAAGTATGTTAAAATCCCTTTTGCGGAACATGATGATAGTAAGGGGATGTTTTGGATTGCTTATTATAACTACTTATGTGTGCTTACTACATTTTGAAAAACCAACTTATATTTGCTCATTTAACATCTTATTTGGCTCAAATATAATCAGATAAGTAGTTTCAAATACCAGTCCCAAACATCCCATACTTTAATAAGTAACGCGTGCCAAACACCCACTAATGCTTCACGTTCATCTATATATATAACTGTTTGTGGCTGCTAGGTTTTAATTTAGATATTGGTTATCAAGCCACAAAGATGCATGCAATGCAAGTTGCCACTGTCCAAAGTAACCATTCCTACTCATTAACCAGCTGGAACACAAAGCAAGTTGCCAATCAATCCAAATTAATAAAAGTTTATAAATGACCAGTGCAGTAAAAAAAATACACAAATAACTTTATAAAACTTAGGAAAATATATATAAGGTTCCCGTTAAAACTTGATCGATGAAACTAGTGTCGTGCATGCTTGCTAGTTGCTACGAATCATAGTGAGTCCATTATTAAACTCAAAATAAGATGAAGAAACAAATAAGTAGATGCCTTGATTAGATATCGTCGATGAAGAAGCTAGCTAGCAGATGATCGACTTGTTCGCTGATTAGGGTTTTGAAGTGGAGAGCTACGTACGAGCTTATAATGCTAAGCAGTTGACCTTTTGGCTAACTTTATATTCTAACAAGAAGGGTAAATTGCAAATTATGTCTTGTTTATGAAAATTGCAAAAAACCATCAAAAACAAGTTTGTTTCAATTTGGTCACTAAAGCTGACGAGGTGTTGCAAACAAGCCACCAAAATCTAACATTCGTTAGTTCTCGTGTTAAGTGGCCTCACGTGCTCAGCACGTGAGGGTATTATCGTCATTACACTGTTCCCGCCAAAAAATTGACATGTCTTCGATACACCCACTTGCATATCACTTCCCAATAAACTCTGATTTAAAGGACTAAATTTGCAATGAAAGTTTGGTCTATATAATTGTTTTTTTCTCACCACATATTCCAGTCAAACCTTTGTTTACAATTGTACAATACCTGTTCTACCCATGGTCGTGATTTGTGAATGTGACAAAACCGCAAAAATCAAAACATCATGGACTAATAGGAACCCGAGTCGACGGTTCTATTGTTGTCCTGGATGTGGTTTATTGGGTGGATAGATCCCCCAATGTGTTACCGAGCCGTCGATTTGATTTGCCGCTTAAGGGCGAGGAATGAGCTGGATGAAGACATTGAGGAGCAGGTGTTGTTGATAAGGGAAAAAGGATGCGTTGGTAAAGAAGCTCAAGAAGGTACTTGTTTTAAGTTGGATCATTTTTTTGTCGTTTTTTTTTTTTGGTATGGAGGTCTTGTGTTGTCTTTTGGGTATGCTTAATTTCAGGGAATAAGGTCATCCATGGTTTGTATTGACCTTCTTATATTAAAAAAATTTGATGTCTATGGTATAATAGTGGGATCATTGTTCTTGGTTTTTGTTACTTTTAAAAAGATAATGTAGTTGGTATGGATTGCTGATGACGGTGTTTTTGGTTGACTGAAAACATTAAACTGATATGGAATGATGATTTCTGTGAATGAGTACATGATGTTGTCAAAGTAAAACAACTTTGACTTATAATAGTCAATAATTGGCCTTTTGGCTGCTGAATCTTTATGCAAAAAATTGGCCTTTTAGTTGCTCAACAACTTTGACTTATAATAGTCAATAATTCATACAAATCTGCCCAAAATGATAAACAACAACCATGGTAAACCCAAATGATTACAAGTACCATTCCAATCAACCTATCTTAATACCATTAGTGTATTGTCTTAAACACACAAAGTTACAAACATACATAAATAAATAGTCTTATACCTAAAAAAATGTGACATAAACCATGATGATAGTATCTTTTGTAACCAATCATGAGCTTTAGGGTCCACTACATTGATTTCGTCCATTACTCAATTAAACTGAACCACTTTGATGCTGTTGCACACTTCCAAAGAAGATCCTTGAAAATTCTTCCTCTGAATAATTGTTTCATGTTGTTATATATGTGTCTGACACAGAATATGTGTTCAGCAGCAAGAAAAAGTTGTGCAATAGCTGGTAATATCCCTTGTAACAATAAATATAAGATATGAATGTGGGGTGTATAATGTACAAAATAATAGCAATTAAGATTTGACCAGTATATGGTCTTTTGATAAAAGCTCCATCCAAACCTACTATTTCCTTTCTTCTAGCTCTGTAACATGCTTTCAGGGAACCAGGACAAACATAAACCCATTTTAAAACCCTTGAATTCAGGGTTAAATCAGCGTTTGTTTCAACTTGAGTCTTCACAGTTGTATCCCTATTTATTTCCTTCCACTCCATCGCATAATCCCTAAGCATTGCATATTGTTCTTCATGGTCACCCATCATCTGTTTCATTGCTATTTCTTTTGCTTTAAATACATTTGTGTTAGAGATGCTGATCTGATATTTTTCTAGTAATTGATCTTAAAGAGCTTTGATCGGGATCTGAGGGTTTCTAAAATGATTTTGCCAACCTCTCTTGATAGGAATATTGTAGTTACAATCTTGATATCTTTTGTTGGGAGGCATTTATGTTCATTAGTCAATGTTTTGACACTCTAAGACACTTCATCCCTAAATTTTGAGACGTGTAGGGACCACAGGCATATGAGTTTGTCACGCTGCACTTTAAAACACTTTTGCCCTTAAAGGTTTTAGATGTCCCAATCTTGCCCTTTAAGTTTGAAGAAGAAGGATTTTTTTTCTCTCCACTTTGCTTTGAGTTGTCATCATCATCTTTATGCTTCCCCTTACCATAACCCACAATAAGCCGCAACGCATGCTCTCACCCTTTCGTTAGCATACTTCTTTACCTTAACAACTCTCCTAGTCCTAAAGCATACATTCTTATTTTCTCTTTTATTTCCTTCATTTTTGAAAACTCTTGGCAAACAAAGAAGTCACATATTTAATGTTTTCTTTGCCCTTGTATTCCTTTCTAATTTGTTTCGGCCTTTTCTTTCTCTTGTTCACTATATTGGAAGCAAGAGTATCTTCACCACTATCAAATTCATCAAAGTCAAAAGTATTCATATCCTAATTCTCCGCCATATGCCAAGCTTGTAACATGGTTAAAGTGGGCATAAACTCCAAAATGAAAATCATCCATGTCCACCTTTGGTTCAATTGGGGGTATCACATTTTGCTCAAAATCACTTTCATTACTTACATCACTTTTATCCACAATTTCTGGTTCCTGAGTGTCCTCTACAACATGTTATTCCCAATCAACAACCTCTTCGTTGACATCTTGAGCATTATACTCAAAAACTACATCCTCATTTGCTTGATCAATGTTGCCAAACACCAAATCTTCATTTCCTTGCTGAAGTTCATCTACCATGTCTTTATAGTTTTCTGCATCAACAACATTATCTTATTGGAGCAAGTCTTCATCTAACTCCATGAATGTATATTTTTCAGCTTCTACAAAACTACTGACACTTGCATTATGTATGCCATCTTGCATAAGGTTAGCTTCGCTACACTTATCCATTAGTCTATCATTATCAGGTTGTCCCAATTAACTGTGTATGTCATGCATCACTTTGGTAAAACTGATTGCATCAAGTTTGCTTGTTGAAGCTTGACTTTCATTCTAAAAAGTATCAACAACTTGATTGGAATCATTCCATCCTAACAACAACATTTTCTCCTCCTCTTTTCCAGAAGTTTTTCAACCACATTCTCCTCCAAGATTTCCTCAATAACTAATCCCTTACCCTCACTAAACCTAGACTCCATCATGTGGCTTTCAACAGATGAAACACCATTTTCATTAATGTAAACCTCTATTTATGTATATCTAGGAACATAGTTCAACAAGTTAACTACATCTTCCTAAGACATTAAAGGTAATAATCCATCATCCAATGATTCACCACGTATCCTAAAATGATAGAATAAAATCCTACCATCCTTGAAACCTAGGTCATTTAACAATGCATTATACTCATCAAGTGAAAAACGGTCGCTATCAACCAAATCATACCAATCTATAACCGGAAAAAGATATATCCTTTCCGGTGGTGAGGTAAAATCTCTGCTGTGAATGATTTTAAGCGTAAACAAGTTGTGGTATGATTCTGTGTAAAAAGAAAAAACATCACCAAACACCATAAGAACAAAAAAAATACGCTAATATCAATAATTAAAACGTATACTAACTTTTACTCGTATTAAGCATAATGTTAACATGATATTGAACTAAAAAATCATAACAATTAATAGGAACAAACTAACCATAAACACCAGCTAGATCATGGATCGGGGAACATCGTGCTCGATTTTGCCTAAACGAAGGTGCAACAATTTTCAAAATCTTCTTGATTTTGGATCGTGTTTTAGAAGTTTAGGGAAGAAAATGGAAATATTGTTTAGATCAAAATGAATTAAAGGGTTTATTGGGGAATGTGATACTTGGCAGTTGGATTATAACAGGCGGGAAAAATGTAATGACGATAATACCCTCAAGTCACTAATAACGTGAGGCACTTGACGGGAGAACTAACGCTCGTTAGGTTTCGGTGGCTTGTTTGGAACGCCACGTCAGCTTCAATAACCAAAGTAAACCAAACTTGTTTTCGTTGGGTTTTTTTAAACAATTTTCAAGAACATTAGAGACATAATTTGCAGTTTACCCTAACAATAAACATCTTTCTGATTGGCCTTTTAACAAACTTTTTGACATGTTACCAGATAAACAAGTTTGTTTTTTTATATATAATCATTTAAGTTCGTATAGCGTTTAAATGTTAATCCCTCAACTTAATGTCGATATGTTTGGTAATCAACTTTTAAAAGCTTTTAGGTGCGTTTAATATTATTAAAAGTGTGTTTGAAACACTTTAGAATAATTTAGGGTGAATTGCGTATATATCCTCACAAAGCTTCATAATTACATATATATCCAACTTAAAATCATAATTGCATATATATCCTTTGTAAACCAAAAGTATTACATATATATCCAAAACATTAATTTATACAAAATTAAAATCCTAAAATATGTAAAACTTGTAATTCAATTATAAATTGACCATTATACCTCTTCTTCATCTTCTAATTGTATCATTCCTAGAATCTACTAAAGGAATGCGTGGATGCTTCGATTAATGAAGATAAAATCCAATTAATTTATTTCTCTACCACACAAACCAAATGAAACACAGTTCACAAGATCATCAAATCGTCTAATACTAATCTTTCATCATTCGCTCTTTATTTATTTCAAGTTAAAGCACTTAATAATGTACAATTGAAGATAGGATAAATGGTTATTAATATTATTATAGTAAAGGATGACCAAAAGTTTAATATATTTACAATAAATTCTCTCTATTAGAAAGAGTCTTATGTCACAGACTAATGATTATAGTGGATGAAATAAATTTATTCTTGGATCCCATTTGAGTCGAAACTAAAATGAGCCACAATTTCTCTTTTAATTTTCGATTTAATCATATTCCATAAAACCGATTTAACAAATGATTTTTAGTGGATGTTCGATTCTACGTTAGTAATGTTTTACATGGGAGTAGAGTGATAATGAAAGGTGAGTAAGGGTACTATGGACATTCTGTAATTAAATGAAAAATATCAAATATTTATAGGTTTTAGTTTTATGAAAATTAGTATGTTGGATATATATGTAACATTTGAAGTTTTAGAAGGATATATATGTAATTAAAAATTTAGGCTGGATATATATGCAATTATAGAGCTTTGTAATGATATATATACAATTCCCCCTAATTTATATGGTTATGTTATCGAACACTTTTTATAAAACAAACTAGCTAGTAGCTTAGCTACTACTAGCTAATGGCTAGCTACTTCTTTGCGACTCACGCTAATTGTATGTTTTCTTTTGCTAGTTTAATAAACCGTATTAAACATCATATTGACAAAATTTAGATATCAAAGGTATAAATTTAGGCTATAAGCATAAATAAAGTAGTAAAAAAATCCCTTTATTCCAAAATAAGTTTTCTTCGATATAAAAATATTTAGTACTTTTTAGACTTTTCATGAATAAAAGTTTAGTTTTAAATAATTAGTTAACTATTTTTATGAATTTTGTAATAATAATTTCATATAAGGCTAATACGATTAACCCAATCAAACTTTTATATATTTTTGTTAAACAATTAATTTGGGACAAATCCGAAAAGAGATGTAGAAAACAATTTGAAACAGTAAAAATTAAACAAGTCATCAATATTTTAGGTGTGTTTGAAACGGAAGAAGTAAAAACAATTTGAAGGTTTTTTAATAACCTCATTTAATCGTGGGACAAAATGTTGGTGGTTGTTATGATGAAAAGAAAATATAAAATAGTTTATACTAGCTGGAAGGATCTAAGAGCGGAAGGTGTCATAACAAGCCATCATCATTTTATCAGTGCCACCTCAGCGCCACATCAGCATCACACTTCTCCACAACTAACCACAAGTCCACAACAACCCCACACTCATAACAAACCTCAATCTCTTCATTTGGGGCCCACCACTACCACTTTATTTTTTTTATTCAATTTCATTTCCAAATAAACTAAATTCATTTTATTCAAAATAAAAATACAATACACAACTTAATAAAAAACATACGAAACATAAAATAAAGATACGAAAAAAACATACGCAAGAAATACATCAAATTATAACGAAACTAATTATTTGGATTCTGTTGTTAAAATTGCCCCCATTGAATTTGTTGCCAAACATGTTCGATGAGACATCGTTGAAGCTTTGCGTGTTTGCGTTTATCATGTAGTTCTTTGGCTTTTTTCCTTTGCAATCGGCAACATTCAATCCATGTATGTTGTAAATTTGGTGTCTGAGAAATATACGTTTCAGCAATGTCGGATATCGCAAATTGTTGATCTTTCAAAATCATGTTATGCATTATGATGCACGCGTACATGATTCTCCGTAACTTTCCAATAGTAAATCGCGCCGGTTGGGCAATGATATGCCAACTTCCTTGGAGGACACCAAAAGCTCTTTCGATATCTTTTCGAGCACTTTCTTGTTTCGCTTTGAATGCGGCATTTTTTGGGTTAGTTGCAACGTTTGCTCTGCCTCGAACTCTTGAATAAACATTTCTAGTTCCGTTAACTCTTCAAGGTCACTTTCACCGGAATAAGATGATTCACTCGTGTAACTCATGTTTCAACAAGTTTGAAATGGTTTAGTATTTTGATTGAATATGATAAAAATTGTAGGATATGATATGTTATTTATAGAGTGGTGGGGTTTTTTTTTTTTTTTTAAAAAGAAAAAAAAGAAAAGGTTTTCTATCCGTTATTAAACGGATAAAAATTCAAAATATAAACTGTATCCACTTTTTGTCAGAAAAATGGCTTGTCGTCAAAACGACGAACCCACCCAATATAGAAGACTCGTTTCATCGTTTGATTAAACTCTAGAGCCAATACTCATTTACACATAATTAATCCTGCAAATAGCTCTTTACAACATCTGTTAATTTTTGCCTCTTACAGTTTCCATTAAACCACAGTAACTTTTTTTCTTAAAATACTATAGCTAGCGTGTTCTACCCCATAAATACAAAACTTTATCATAGAGATTGTATGGTATGATTTAGTAGACTTGATTTAAGTGTCAAACAGTGGTCAACTTATACATGCATCATGCATGAAAAGAAACTACTCTTTATTGTGACAAAATCTGTCAATTTTCGTAGGATCTCGTTTTGCTCAAATAATGATTAGTTTTCAACAATATTAACCAGCATATATATGACGGATGCTCAAACTGACTACGAGTTTAATCGGGTTTTATCACGTGTTAATGTATGTTGGCATGTAAGCCTAGAACTTTGATATCGAAATAGCCAGGTTACACGACACCATGTAAGTTGTTGCTCTTTTTTGGCTTGTTATTCTTGAAAGCAAACAACCGTTCATGCAACAGAATGATTTGTTTGGACGATTGCTATTGTTCCAACTTACAGAACCTTGCGTAACATACGTGACTTGTAAGAAATGACATAACACAAAACACGAGTTTACCCAACATCCGTACAATACAGTCGTTTTGTAACCAGACACATCATTACTTCAATTCTTCCAGAAAGACTAAAAGTAAACAGGCTTAATTTTGATGGTCAAGGTGACAATCAAGCCCTATAATCCAGTGAGCTGCATCTCATTTCAAGTATTTTTTAAACAAGAGAAAGTAAACATTAGCAGACTCTATATAAATTCTAACCCAGCCTTTATAGGAAACAATTGTTTTAAAGCTCGGCAACCAGCTTAATTCTCATGCTAACCGTCATTCTAAGTACGCACAAAAAAAAAAAAATCGCTGCAATAGACAGAATTGTGATGCAAAAATTGATCAATGTACTAAGTAAAAGACAATTGGCATGCTAAAAAGAAATAGCAACCTTGGAAATGAACTCCAGGTGAAACTTCTTGGCCTTAATCTCATCAATGGTAGCATCTTTGTTATTTGATAGCCACTCCGTAGCGTCATTTACTGCATACTCAATGTTCCTCAACACGTCTGCTGAAATGTCATATCTATTCATCATAATCTTCCTCTTCACGACATATAAGAAATCCTCCAAGTCATTGAATGCATCCACCTTCCTCTTGTATTCTTGGTCCTCAAGTTTGTACTTCTCAGCATCTTTCACCATCTTCTCTATTTCTTGATCTGAAAATCTTCCACTGTGATTAGTAACAGTTAGTTTTTCGGTTTTTCCGGTGGATACTACCTTAGACGTCACTGTGAGGATGCCATTAGCATCTATCTTAAAGGTGTTCTCAACTGCTGAGACTCCTTTAGGAGCAGGAGGAATTCCAGAAATCATCAACTCTCCCAACAGATAGTTATCCGTAGATCTAGTTCGTTCCCCTTGGTACACCTTGGTTTTCATAACAGATTGGTTGTCAACGGTTGTTACGAAAGTCTTGCTGTTCTGTGTAGGAATAGGAGTGTTCCGTGGGATAATAACCGTCATTATACCTCCAAGTACCTCCCTGCCAAGTGACATTGGAATAACATCCAATAACACCAACTCTTTTAGCATCTTTGTTGTCTGACCCGATACCTTTGCAGCCATAACTGCTGCTCCATATGCAACCGCTTCGTCAGGATTAATGCCCTGGCATAGTTCTTTCCCATTAAAAAAATCCCGCAACATATATTGGACCTTTGGTATCCTAGTAGACCCACCAACAAGAATCACGTCATCTATATTTTCTTTTTCCACTTTCGCATCAGTTAAACAGTTATGCAAGTTCTTGATACATTCTGTGAAAAAGTTCATATTAAGCTCCTCAAACTTAGCACGAGTAAGATTTATAGAAAAATCAATGCCCTCATATAACACTTCGAGTTCGATTGAAGCTTGAGTAGCAAATGAAAGACTTCTTTTTGCTTTCTCACATGCAACTTTCAATCTTCCCATTGCTCTTTCGTTTCCAGTAACATCCTTGTTCCATTTCTTCTTAAAGTCCTCTGCACAATACTTGACCAAACGGTTATAAAAAAACCTGACCTCCCATATGAGTATCACCAGCAACAGCCTTAACCGTAAAAGTACCCCCTTCCTCGATGGTGAGAAGAGATACATCAAAAGTTGTAGAAATACATGATATGCAGAAACCAAACACTTTTGTATTACTCAAACTAATCAAAGTTCTCAGCGGAATAACAACCAACCAAAATAGATCACCACAGCTACTCTGGTGTGATCCTATTATCTAACTTGATAATAGTTTTACAAGAGAAACAACAGTACTAAAAAGATAGATGAGATCTTGAGTTCAGTCTCAAGATCTATACAAAGAGAAAGAGAAATTTTTATAACGGCTCACAAAAACCAAATCACTCTTCTAACCCTAAATGAAGCGATATAGGGCACATATATACTATGACTTCCAACGGTCACAAAAAAGAAATTTGGAAGACTTCAATGAGAAGGGGTTGGGCTTGAGAGAACTTGGGCTTCATAAAACCTGAAACATAAGACATAAAACCAAGAAATACAAAATGGATATCGGGTTAATTTTAACATCCCCCCTTAATCCGATATTCCAAAGAGGTCAATCATTCCAAGTTTTTTAACAAGACACTGATGCTGAGAAATGTCCAACCCTTTGGTTAAGATATCAGCAATTTGGTTTGCTGAATCCACCTTGACAGTTTTAACAACACCATTTAAGATTTTTTCTCTCACATAGTGGAGATCAATCTCAAGGTGTTTAGTCCTCTCATGAAATACAGGGTTGGCAGCTATTTTGATAGTGAATTCATCGTCACAAAGGCGTATCAATGGCGCAGATTTATACATTGCAAATCCTGAAGGATTTTCAAAATCCAAATGATCTCACTTGTTAAAGATGCTAGGGCTCTATACTCAGCCTCAGCAGAAGATTTGGAGATAGTATTTTGTTTCTTGCTTTTCCAAGAGATGAGATTCTCATTCATAAAAACACAGTAACCAGTAACAGACTTTCTAGTGACAATGCATTTAGCCCAGTCAGCATCTGAGTATCCTTTAAGATACACACCAGTACTCTTAGCAATATGAATGCCAAGACCAGGAGATCCTTTAAGGTATCTCAGAATTTTAAAAGCATTTTTGAGGTGAGAAGTTAAAGGAGAATGCATGAATTGACTAAGACAATGCACAGCATAGGATATATCAGGTCTGGTATTGGTCAAGTATATAAGCTTTCCCATAAGCTTTTGATAATAAACAATATTCACAAGAGCAGGATCAGTAGTAGTGGGAATATTGGATATAGACAGTTTGGCCATCAAGGGAGTCTTAGAGGGTTTGCAGGCAAGCATACCATATTCAGATAACAAATCAAGCACATATTTCCTCTGATTTAGACAAATTCCATTATCAGAATCAACCACTTCTATACCAAGGAAGTATTTAAGCTTTCCCAAATCCTTTATCTTGAATTTACTTTTCAAAAACATTTTAAACTTCTCAATTTCACCAAGATCATTTCCAGTACAATTATATCATCAACATAAACAAGGAGAGCAAGAAACACACCATTATCGATTTAGTAAACAAGGAGTAATCGATTTACTTTGACTAAATCCATTTTCATCGAGCACGAGAGGTGAGTTTAGCATTCCATTGTCTGGGGCCCGCTTAAGACCATAGATAGATTTTTAAGTTTGCAAACAAGATTCTTATCACCAACAGAGAACCCTCGAGGAGGTCTCATGTAAATGATTCATCAAGCTCACCATATAAAAAGCATTATTAACATCTAGTTGAAAGATGGGCGAGAATTCACAACAAGAATATTAAGCACACACTCACAAAGTGACCATTTTAACAACGAGAGAAAGTTTCCTCATAATCTACCCCTTCCTTTGAGCACACCCCATGGAAACAAGTCTAGCCTTGTACCTCTCAATTTCACCATTGGCTTTATATTTAAGTTTCCTGACCATTTGGAGTTCAAGGCAGATCTGCCAATGGGAAGTTCAACAACATCCCAAGTATCATTTTCAAGTAAGGCAAAGAATTTCTAAGTTCATAGCATCAACCCATGGGGTTTGAGATGCTTCAAAGAAGGACTTGGGTTCACGTTCTTATTCAATTGAGTGACAAAACACAAGTTTTCACCATTTAAGTTAGAATACCCAACATATTTTTCAATCCCATATTTCACATTGGTTTTAACAACAAAGTCATTATAGTTTTTGGAAAAGCGAAGTTCTAGAAGATCTTCTTAAGGTTTGAGTACCACAGTATTTATGTTGGGATCAACATTTCCTTGAAGTGTGGTTTTCATCAAGTGTGGTTTGCCTCAACATCATGCAATCGGCATCAATGTTATCCTTGGAAGATCCGGATGGTGAATCATCGGTGTGCCCATTGTCCCCAAGAGTTGCAGAGGGCTACCTCCACTCGATGACTCATGGTCACTATTATGTCTAGAGACATCTCTCATCATCATTAGGAAGCTCGGGGTTATTTAGATCAAAAATTCAACGAGTTATTTTCACGAAGACATCGGTTTCAATATGCTTATTCTTAATACCATTTGAAATAGATTCCTTAAAAGGAAATATGGACTCAAAGAATTTAACATCTCTAGACACAAAAACCGACATCTATCAAGACTATAGAGCCTGCCCTTTTGAGAACCGAATAACCCATCATAACACATTTTTCGGATCACGGTAAGCTTATCATGATTATAAGAATAGTAGCAAAACCAAGACAACCAAACATTCGATAAGAGAGATTAGAGGAAATTATAAATCATGTGGTAAGGGATTTTCCATTTAGCACGGAAGAAGGCAATCTGTTAATAAGATAAGTAGTGCTTAGCACACATTCATTCCAAAATCTTAAGGTATTCCCCCCTGAAACATAAGGCATCTCGTGACATTCAAGAGATGTCTATGTTTCCTTTCAACCACCCCATTTTTGTTGTGGGGTGTAAGGAACAGAAGTTTGATGAGTGATCCCCATGTTATCACAAAACTTGTTAAAGGTTTGATTTTGAAATTCAGTTCCATTGTCACTTCTAAACACTTTAACAGTTTTTTTTGAACTGATTTTTAATCAAATTGTAAAAGATTTTAATAGACTCAAAAACTTCATCTTTGGATTTAATAAGATACACCCACACAGCTCTAGTATAATCATCAACTATGGTAAGAAAATATCTATGCCTAGAGTGATTGGCCACCTTATAGGGGCCCCACAGATCAAGATGAACAATATCACCAAGCATTTTAGATTTATGATCACTTAGAGGGAAGGGTTCTCTAGTCTGTTTAGCTCTTTGACAGATTTCACAAACCTCATATTTATCATTTTTTCCAATTTTCAAATAACTTTTTAGAACATCAAGTGCAGGGTCACCAGGGTGGCCAAGTCTACAGTGCCAATCATAGAGAGACAAAGAACACTTAAACTCAATATTAACATTATCACATTTAGTACCTTCAAGATCTAAATAGTATAAACCACCACATTGTTTACCAATCCCCGAATGTTTTCGATTCAAATCTCGATTCACAAAGAAACATTTACTTTCATCAAACACAACTAAGATCTTATTATCTTTAGCAAGTTTATGAGCAGAGATCAAGGTCACACAATAATCGGGAATGACAAGCACATCAAACAGACAAGACCATTTCCAAGTCTAAGGTTTCCAATTTTAGAGATGATGGCACTAGTGCCATTTGGGTGAGACACTTTGATATTAAGATGAGATATATCATATACATTTTCTAACTCTTTCTCACTATTGGTCATGTGCTGATTAGCACCGAGTCCACAACTTTTCCAACATATTTCATTTTGTCATAGAGCTAGAACCGAACAAAAAATTTATCAAAGTTGTCATTGAACAGTTTGCTAGAATTAAAGTAAGTACCTGCCATGTTGGCTTGGACATTTTATCAGACATTTTGGTTTCCTTAATCAGGGAGACCAAAGTGGCAAGTTGTCATCAGTGAACCCTGAGGATCCAGAGGGACTATCACACCCTGATGACCCAACAGAGTTGTATGCAACATTTTTACCCTTACCACCTTGTCCCCCTTTCTTTTTTCCAAAATCAGCAGGATACCCAATGATTTTAAAGCATCTGTCTATAGTATGACCAACATAACCACAATGCTCACACACAACTTCAGAGTTCACATTCATATTAGGTCTTGTGACATTATTCCCACCAGGTTTGAACCCAGTGTTAGAGTTAGGTCTGAATGCAGTAGAGTTATGTCTAGCATTAGTGTAAGAGTTCGATTTTTTGAAAGTTGTTTCTAGTAGGACCACTAGCCAGAAGGCGTGAGGTCGACCCCTTGAGAGGTACCAGAATTGGTTCCAGATGCCACTCTGTGAGATTCCTCACTAGAGATAATGGCATAAGCCCCTTTAACATCAGGCAGAGTCTCTTTAGACAAAATAGAACTTCTAATACTCATGTAAGACTCATCAAGACCCATCAAAAATTGCATAAGTTTCAGCAGTTGATTATGTTTTTTAAACTCATCAGAAGCAGTGCACACACAATTAGGCAACTCAACCATGGCATCATATTGTTTCCACAAGGCATTCAACTTATGATAATAGTCAGACAGATTTGACCCATTTTGTTTCAAAGAGCTGATTTTATGATGCAGGTTGAATATCACAGAACCATCAACTTTATGATATGTTTCCTTTAACTCATTCCAAACATGTTTAGCTTTTTTAGAGAAAATTTGGCCAAGGAATAGCTCCTCAGATATAGAATTCAAAATCCATCCTAAAACAACAGCATTAACTCTATCCCATTGCTTAGCTAGAACCTCATCAGTAATGGACCTTTTACAAGAACCATCAATAAAACCAATTTTATTCTTACCCTCAAGTGCAAGAAGCATAGCATTAGCCCAAATTTGATAATTTTCAGTCCCTCTAAGTTTGACAAAGATAACAGTAAGCACATCAGAGTCATTAGGATGCAAATGAAGAGGATTACTAACATCAAGTTTACCAATAAGAGTGACAGGATCAGTGACACCCTCATCGTCAGAATTACCATGTTCAGACATAATACCAAAAATAAAAGACAGCCAAACAAACAAACAAACAGAGAGATAAATAAACGCAACAACACCTTATACCTCCACAAACAACAATTAAACTCCAACAACCAATCACAACTACTCAAATGTCCCTCAACCTATCCTCCGGCATTCTAAACAGAAAAATAAAAAACATAAATAAAAGGAGAGAGACAAGAGGTGTTACAGTGCTATCTCCGCAGCACAATCGAACTGTTTCTCCTAGATTCACTTAGTCTAGGAGGAAACAGAACCGCCAAGCAACGAAGCCTTGAACACCAACAACGAAAACCACCAGGACCAAGATTCCCAACAACAGAACCCACTTAATTAAACGAACCTATCTCCGATACCATGTAGAAATACATGATATGCAGAAACCAAACACTTTTGTATTACTCAAACTAATCAAAGTTCATAGCGGAATAACAACCAACCAAAATAGATCACCACATCTACTCTGGTGTGATCCTATTATCTAACTTGATAATAGTTTTACAAGAGAAACAACAGTACTAAAAAGGTAGATGAGATCTTGAGTTCAGTCTCAAGATCTATACAAAGAGAAAGAGAATTTTTATAACGGCTCACAAAACCAAATCACTCTTCTAACCCTAAATGAAGCAATATAGGGCACATATATACTCTGACTTCCAACGGTCACAAAAGCAGGGCTGGAAGACTTGGGCTGAGAAGGGCTTGGGCTTGAGAGAACTTGGGCTTCATAAAACCTGAAACATAAGACATAAAACAAAGAAATACAAAAGGGATATCGGGTTAATTTTAACAAAAGTGCCACCACCAAGATCAAATACAACCACCGTCCTCTTTTTAGTAAGACTAGAATAGTTATCTATACCCTAAGCAATTGCAGTTCTGTTGGCTCATTGATCATACGTATGACTTTTAGGCCGGCGATAGTGGTTGCATCCTTTGTTGCTCGACGACAATCATTGAAGTAAGCGGACCGTGATGACCGCATGACTTACGTTTGACCAATATAAACCTCTCGCAACTTCTCTTATCTTCGTAAGAACCATTGATGAGATTTCTTATGTGGAAAACTGTTTCTCGTGACTTTTGTACGTGACCGCAATTTTTGGAGTGTCGTTAGGCCCTTCAATGACTTTAAAAGGCCACACTTCTTGTCGTCCCGCACTTGGCATCACCGAGTCTCCTTCCTATAAGCCTCTTTGCATCCGGAACTCAAAACATAATCAATCGTGTTATAAGATATCCGAAAATAGCATCAAAGATTAAATCATGATAAACTATCAATTGACCAAAACAGATAGCGGGGTTCCTTGCGATTTGATTATTAGCACCATCACCAATGAGACGTTCCTTATCAGTAAAAGCAACACAAGAAGGTGTTATTCGGTTGCCTTGGTCATTGGGTATGATCTCTACTCGATTATGTTTCCAAACTGCGACACACGAGTATGTGGTTCCCAAGTCAATGCCGATTGTTGGTGCTTGAGCTCCCCAACCAGCCATTACGCTCGCAGTTTAAAAGACCAAGTTTATGCCCACGATACCTGCATTAGCATGTGAAACTTGTTGGCCCATTTTTACTGATCTTTAATCAACGATATACCAAAGTATGAAATAATCTCTATTTTCTATAATTCTGTCATCATAGTAATCGATACATGTTCTACTCTATTTATACAAAGTGAAACGGTACATAGTGAACCGTTGTGATGGTTCAAGATATGGCGCTTATGTTTGTAATCGTCATATAACCGCTTTATAATCGCTATTTGGCGATTATTTCAATGAGTTGACTTTTCCATGTTGACTTTGACTTTCGTTGACCGGGTCGTTTGTAGGTGTTGACTGGGTCGATTAGGTATTCTGATGGGTCGATTGGGATTAACCCAATAAAACTGAAGTATGTTAAAGTCCCTTTTTCGGAACATGATGATAGTAAGGGGGTGTTTTGGATTGCTTATTAGAACTACTTATGTGTGCTTACTACATTTTGAAAAACCAACTTATATTTGCTCATTTAACATCTTATTTGGCTCAAATATAATCAGATTAGTTTCAAATACCAGTCACAAACATCCCATACTTTTAATAAGTAACGCGCGCCGAACACCCACTAATGCTCCCCGTTGATCTATATATATAACCGTTTGCGGCTGCTAGGTTTTAATTTAGTTATTGATTATCAACCCACAAAGATGCATGCAAAGCAAGTTGCCACTGTCCAAAGTAACATCGAGTTAGGGCCGAGATATATAAACCGTTCCTGTTAGTTAACCTGGAACACAAAGCAACTTGCCAATCAATCCAAATTAATACTGTATAAGTTTGTAAATGACCAGCGTAGTAAAAAAAAATACACAAACAACTTTATAAAACTTAGGAAAATGTATATAAGGTTCCCGTTAAAACGTGATCGACATCTAAGACAATAGTACGTGACAAAAAAAAAGAAAAAAAAACTCAACGTCGTGTATGCATGCTACGAACCATAGTGAGTCCATTATTAAACTCAAAAAAAGAAGAAGAAACAAATAATTAGATGTTAATGAAGTTTAAACATTGATTAGCTACCGTCGATGAAGAAGCTAGCTAGGATATGATCGACTTGTTCGTTGATTAGGGTTTTGAAGTGGAGAGCTACGTGCTTATAATGTTATAAGCAGTTGACCTTTTGACTTATCTTTTTCCACAATATTTATTTGATCTTAAACTTTGGCTAAATTTATATTCTAACAAGGGTAAATTGCAAATTATGCCTCTTAACATTTTTGAAAATTGCAAAAAAACCGTTTGTTTCAATTTGGTCACTAAAGCTGACGTGACGTTGCAAACAAGTCAACCGAAATCTAATGGGAGTTAGTTCTCTTGTTAAGTGGCCTCACGTGCTCAACACGTGAGGGTATTATCGTCATTACACTGTTCCCGCAAAAAAATTGACACGGCTCCGATACACCCACTTGCATATCACTTCCCAATAAACTCTGATTTAAAGGATTAAATTTGCAATGAAAGTTTGGTCTATATAATTGTTTTTTCTCACCACATATTCCGGTCAAACCTTTGTTTACAATTGTACACTATCTGTTCTTGCATGGTCGTGATTTGTGAATGTGACATAAACGAAAAAATCAAAACATCCTGGACTAATAGCAACCCGAGTCGACGGTTCTACTGCTGTACTGGATGTGGTTTTATTGGGTGGATAGATCTCTCAATGTGTTACCGAGCCGTCGATTTGATTTGCCTCTTGAGAGCGAGGAATGAGCTGGAAGAAGACATTGAGGAGAAGGTGTTTGTTGATAAGGGAAAAAGGATGCCTTGGTGAAGCTCAAGAAGGTACTTGTTTTAAGTTGGATCATTTTTTGTCGTTTTAAGGTTTTAAGGTTTTTTTTTTTTTTTTTTTTTTTTTTTTTGTATGGAGGTCTTGTGTTGTTTTTTGGGTATGCTTAATTTCAGGGAATAAGGTCATCCCTGGTTTGTATTGACTTTCTTATGCTAAATTTTTTTTGATGTTTATGGTATAATAGTGGGATCATTGTTCTTGATTTTTGTTACTTTTAAAAAGATAATGTAGTTGGTATGGATTGTTGATGACGGTGTTTTTGGTTGACTGAAAACATTAAACTGATATGGAATGCTGATTTCTGTGAATGAGTACATGATGTTGTCAAAGTAAAACAACTTTGACTTATAATAGTCAATAATTGGCCTTTTGGCTCCGAGTCTTTATGCAAAAATTGGCCTTTTGGTTGCTCAACAACTTTGACTTATAATAGTCAATAATTCATACAAATCGCCTAAACCGATAAACAACAACCATGGTAAACCCAAATGATTACAAGTACCATTCCAATCAACCTATCTTAATACCATTAGTGTATTGTCTTAAACACACAAAGTTACAAACATACATAAAATAAATAGTCTTATACCTAAAAAATGTGACATAAACCATGATGATGATGGTATCTTTTGTAACCAATCATGAGCTTTAGGGTCCATTACTTTGATTTCCTCCATTACTCAATTAAACTGAACCACTTTGATGATGTTGTACACTTCCAAAGAAGATCCTTGGAAATTCTTCCTCTGAATAACTGTTTCATGTTGTTTATATATGTGTGTGACACATAATCTGTGTTCAGCAGCAAGAAACAGTTGTGCAATGGCTGGTAATATCCCTTGTAACAATAAATAGAAGATATGAATGTGGGGTGTATAATGTAAAAAATAATAGCAATTAAGATTTGACCAGTACATGGTCTTTTGATAAAAGCTCCATCCAAAACCAGTATTTCCTTTCTTCTAGCTCTGTAACCTGATTTCAGGGAACCAAGACAAACATAAATCCATTTTAAAACCTTTGAATTCAGGGTTAAATCAGTGTTTGTTTCAACTTGAGTCTACACAGTTGTATCCTTATTTATTTCCTTCAACTCCAACGCATAATCCCTAAGCATTGCATATTGTTCTTCATGGTCACCCAACATCTGTTTCATTGCTACTTCTTTTGCTCTAAATACATTTGTCGTAGAGATGCTGATCTGATATTTTTATGTAATTGATCTTAAAGAGCTTTGATCGGGATCTAAGGGTTTCTAAAATGATTCTGCCAACCTCTCTTGATAGGAATATTGTAGTTACAATCTTAATATCTTTTGTTGGGAGGCATTTATGTTCATTAGTCAATGTTTTGACACTCTAAGACACTTCATCCCTAAATTTTGAGACGTGTAGGGACCACGAGCATATGAGTTTGTCACGCTGCACTTTAAAACATTTTTGCCCTTAAAGGTTTTATATGTCCCAATCTTGCCCTTTAGGTTTGAAGAAGAAGTATTTTTTTTGCTCTCCTTTTTGCTTTGAGTTGTCATCATCATCTTTATGCTTCCCCTTACCATAACCCACAATAAGCCGCAATGCATGCTCTCACCCTTTCGTTAGCATACTTCTTTACCTTAACAACTCTCCTAGTTTCTAAAGCATACATTCTTATTTTCTCTTTTATTTCCTTCATGTTAGTATTGGTTTTCATAAACACATAAACAATCACTAATAAGGGGCGTATAGTATGAGTTTTAGAGAGAGAAAGTGAAGAGTGTTGGGAACTTAGTGAGACAAAGAAAAATGATATTGAAAAGCTCCAACCCTCTACCTTGGGAGATAGAGGGTATTTATAGTTTCTTACAAGACACGTCTCCTACGGGCTGTGGATCAGGCATACAGTGGGTAAAGACCCGTCCGTCCTCCACGGTGTTACTTAACAAACTACTTACAATCATTAAATGACCACGACTACGAGCTTTCTAACGAATACATATACTTGAGGTGACCGACTCTTTAACTACTGGATTTTATAAATCCTAACAATCTCCCTCTAAGGGAGGTCACCTCAATTAACATTGATTACAAACAGATATTACATTTTGGGTGTTCTTGGATTCTTAATTAAGTTCTTTGCTCTGTAGCCCGTAGCCTTTGATTCTTCATGTACCGCATGTTTTGTTATTTCAAGTGGAGGTCTTTAACTGATCCACGTGATGATGAGTTTTGAGCCAACATTGAGATCATCAGCCACCATAAATCTCTGACTCATCCTTTGAAGTGTTGCCATCATGTGAAGTTGTGAATTTTGGACCGGCATGCTCACACTCTGGATCATGATATCTTCTTATCAGAGTAGCGGGAGCTTTTGTTGATTCATAATATTTCCAGTAGCGTAGTAGAAGCATGGATTGAAAATATCAGAGCCAGTTGATGAAGATATGCACTTATCATGATTTCTTTGGAAGTGAATGTGATGTGTGAGCATGCGGCTATGGATTGACTCCTCAATTCTGATCAGCTGCAACCGTCGAGTGTTCCTGCCGACAACAGTTAACAATAAAAGCGCATGAAAGTGTCTTTGATCACTTTCGTTGAATTGAGTGCACGCCCACGGTTCCCGATTGATCAATTACAAATACGCACGTGATTAGGTAAAATTCTGAAGAATCTCCTTGATAGGGTTTCGCAGCTGCTCTAGCCGTTCTCAAACCGGAACATCTCAAAGAAGACAACACGGAGTGAGTGAACCAGCGAAATGAGATTCACTGATTGATGAAAAATGATTTGAAAACAATCGTGTATTGCTTAATATAAAGGGTTTTGCAATACAACGAAGGTTTTATTGGAAAATCAATTATCAATCATAAATACCCTTTTAATTTTGAAACATTAATACACAGTCGATGTGCTACAGAAAAGAATTTTTAAGCACAACGACCGGTTTTTCAAAGGTATCCGTCAATCCATTTCCTGGACCAGGGTTAATTCAAGATTGAATCGCCCCATCGTTTCTATCCAGTTGTCACAAGCTTGATCTTATGAAAGATCTCACATGTCACCCACCAAGAGCTTGTTTGATGTTGGCTCTAGAAGGATTTCCATCTTCATCGTGAATATTTTAAACATATCAGTCGGATGTTCTGGCAATACCACAAGGATAATGCGTAGGACTCTTAATATATATTCTCACTTTTCACATTGTGTGAAACAGTGAGTCTTCACTGATTGTATCCTAATGAGATTTATTGATGATCTCTTGGCTCTAGACTCAATAGTGCATATTTGGTTCCTATGTCGGAGACTAGGGAGAGGGTCTCCTTCTTCAATATCAACAATCTCTAAGATAAAGTCGATAGATTATGTAGGTTCCCCGTGAGAATGAAACAAGTCCTTTTAAGAAGAAGTTGAGTAGCTTGGGAAGTTTTAGTGCAGTGCGTCCATCGGGTCCATGACGTCTTGTCTTCAATACGGTGTTACCTTGGTAACAACCAAAGAGTATATGAATTGAACCGGTTACTCCCTAAGGTTGAATTAATGGAAGGCTATTTCTTTTCACCCTTTTTCACATTCAATTCTTTTTCATTCTTCAACCCCTTCAGTGCTTACTGAGACTTCATTACTAGAACCTTGTTGGGTTTGTTCCAGTACTAGTTCTGTCTCAATCCACACTCTTCCCATTTCTCACTTTTTTCCTTTTTCATCATACCTAAGGACTTCTACACTATCTAGTGGATTGTCCCTGGGTAGATCCCTCCGGCTCTGGCGGGATTGTGGGAACGAATACCTAACATAACCATCCTTATATCTTCGTGCATAAAATAAATTGGTCGGTCTTTTGGTATTGTTCATTCCGCCTCGAAACCAATTGAAAACCATTTGAAAATCAATCAAGGTACTTGTGATATAAAATCAAAGCATTTTGTACCTTAATTGTTTTTTATCCTTTTAGAAAAGCTCCCCCTCAACATGTGCTTCAGGTATTTGAAATCATTTTAGCACATGGAGGCAAGAGGACTTATGAAATCTTAGATTAAGAATGAGAGATCCAATCTTTGATTAACATTTTCTAAAATAATCATCATCACTTCTGTAACACCCCAAAAAATGGTTTGCAGCGGAAGAAAAGGTTTTTGGGATGCTACTCAATTGGATCATAACACAAAGCGAAAAATAATAGCTTTTTTCGTAAAAATATTTCATTTATTGTAGTAAAACAAGGTTTATAAAGTTGAATTGTTGCGAAAAATGACCCATTTACAAAATGTGATCCCGATATGTAATTCAAAGTCGTCTATGACCATGCCATGCTAATGCCCAAGCGCCTCCAGAGTTAGCTATTGCCTTGTTATCCTGAAAATACATGCTAAAAAGGGTCAACACGACGGTTGAGTGAATTCATGGGTTTAGTAATAAAACAGTTAATCACAAGATTTCTAGTTCCATAAAACAGTAGATCCGATGATGCACTCATCATCATAGTGATTGTTATATCATTCTAAGAATGATTTTGAACATAAGTATCATCAAACCGATGATTTTGAACGTAAGTATCATCAAACCGATGATTTTGAACACGGGTATCATCTAACCGATGATTTTGAACGTAG
Source organism: Chrysanthemum lavandulifolium (assembly GCA_022545495.1). Lineage (NCBI taxonomy): Eukaryota > Viridiplantae > Streptophyta > Magnoliopsida > Asterales > Asteraceae > Chrysanthemum > Chrysanthemum lavandulifolium. Next base: position 53,209,762 of record CM040245.1, read on the forward strand.
GTATCATCTAACCGATGAATTTGAACGTAAGTATCATCTAACCGATGATTTTGAACACGGGTATCATCAAACCGATGATTTTGAACGTAAGTGATAATAATCAGGTATAGCATAAAGTTTTAGTAGCATGTAGTCTCTCCCAAGGAGTTTGTAAAATAGTTACTAAGAGCAAAAGTAGGGCTATGAACCTTGCATATATGATAAAACATTTGTGTCCATAATAAGATAATCCAGTATGCAATCAGCAAGTAAATCATGTTTTCAAGTAAGAGCAAGTAGTGAGTTTGAGCATAAACGAGCATTGAGTTTAGTTAAAAACGAGCATGTATTATACCCCAAAATAGTATGAAAACAAGAAAGTAGGGGCCATGAACTCACCTTAGTGATACGGTAGGAAATGCACAACAATAGCAAGTACGGTATGGCAACGGCTTCAACACGAAACCTAGATATAATATGGCAAGTCTCTATTAATATATTCTGTTAACGACCATAATTGGTAATGTTTAGAAAATGGTTTAGATGTGAGACACTTGTATCGTTATAACTTGTATGGTAATGTTTAAAGTTCAAAAATAAATGCTTTCAAATACTTTCTCATGTGTTTAATTGTGTTACGTGCTTATGTGGAGGTTATCGACGTACATAAAGTGTAGTTGTGAAAATACTTCTCAAGTATTGGCTCTTGGAATAGAGGTGGGAAAACTTATACGAAACTTTCGTATAAGAGTCGGCTCAAATATTGGCTCAAGTATGCCAAAGTGTGAATAAATACAAATCAATTTGTATTTATTAGATTTGTTTAGTTTCGAGGGGTATAAATATATATACAATATATATCTATCGGAGTTGTGAGAAAATATAATATTTATGGTTTAAGTGGATGGAGTCGTTAAAAATATGTTTTAAACATATTTATTTAACAAAAGTTGTAAAATAATATGAAGGGTAAAACTGCCAATGAGGGGAGTCGAACACAAGACTTTCCTTACACAAACCAAGCGCTCAACCATCTGGTCAATGGATTCCTTTGTGTTTTAATTTGCAGTTTACCATATGTAAGGAGCATGTTTCTGTTGTTTTGTATACTAATTTTACACAGTAACTAACATACGTGCATGCAATTTGAGTTTGTGTCTTTATATATAATTAGTGCTTCTTCTTCACTTTCAAAACAACCCTTTTTACTTTGTTTAAGTTCTCTAATAGGTAGTACCTTCTCGAAAAGAGACCTAAGTAAGCACCCAAGTAAGCCTTGGCTTACTTAGAGCTTCGCGACTTGGTTTTCAAACGGAAACAAAAACTTTATACGATTCGTGTGAGAAGATTTCGCTAAGCTTCTTCAAGTGTAGTATGTCACATGAGTTTCAAAACAAGCATTTGTATGAGTGTGCGTGAGTGTGTTCAAGATTTGCATTTCGTTTTCGACATAAGTATACTAACACAAGATTGATATGACTAGTTCATAATAGTCGAGAAAATCAAAGGTTTCGATATTGCTTTTGTATTATTGTTGCATAAATATCGGCTACGTATAAGTTTTTGCAAACTAAGAGCTTAACAAAATGGAATACGTATAAAAAAAGTGATGAGTTCGAGAGTAGTAAAAATAAGTTCAAGCTTATACACTTATTAGTGTTAAGCGCATAGGAAAATACCACACAAGCTACACGATACAAGACCAAGCACGCACGGAAGGATTTCGTATGTAAATGGGCATGTCGGGTTTTCTTTCACGTATGCAAGTGCTACAATAATTAATTCATATGTATAAAATGGAGTGAAGGTCACTTACAACACCTCAACGGTGGTGAAGAATACGAATAAGGATTGAATGTGAACGAAGACGGAGACGTTAGATACCCGAACTAGCAACCCTTAAGCTTCCAAAATCTTAAACCCGTTTTCTTATGTTTCCCACAACCTTTATGTTTTCTTCGAAACTCTTAGTTTGCTCCAGTTATATTTCTTGACTGCTTGATGTTAAAGCGGGTGTGTTTTAAGATTGCTAGTTTTTGGTTATACGAAGGAAGCAAGTGAGTGGTTTTGGTTCCTATCAAAACTATAAGTGTGGATATTTGGAGTTGTTTCGTGTAGCAGAGAGTCGAGCAAGAAGAAAATAAAAGGAGGCATGTCTTGTGTCATCTCTTGTCTTCTACAAAACAAGGATACCAAAGATTTTAGTGGTGTGAAATTTTGGTAAGTGTGAACTTATGTACTGTATATATAGATGTAAACATAGTACTTCGAATGGTCTTCACATGCTAATGTGAGATCAAAATGGGAAAGGTTACACTACCGAGGGTGTCTTGTGATTACTTGAGCGTGACATAATTACATGGTCAAAAAGAGGGTTGTGTAGCAATTGTGTTTAGGTTTTTACGGGTGGGCCATGACTTTCTTCTTGAAATCTGTGTTGAATCGAATGTAGTAGATATATATTGACCCAACAATTGAATCATAATTTAAATACAATCATGAAAGGCATGACCATCTTATTTGGTCCTTATGATCTTTTTTTTTGTGGACTCTATGTTCCAAAAGCTGAAGCAAGTATTATCCTCTTTTCTACCTGCAAAAATGACAACCACAATTAAACATTAAATACTTAAATACCTATATTTAACAAAGCAATATACCACTAATATCCTGATCTATTGGTTTTACATATGTAGAAGTGGTCATTTCAATCAATAAATTCTAATTCAAAATATATTACAGTAGTAATGAAAAAGATTACCAAAATTTACCCATTCTAAACCATTGGTCAACCGACTCTTCTTTTGAGCTTTAACATTTCCTTGTGAAAGTTATAATAAGCCTAATAAGCTCAATTTAATAAAGAAGCAATCCATTGCATCTAAGCCAAAAGCAAGAAATTCTTGCAATGGCAGCAGTCTGACTTACAAACCCAGCCCTACACACCACGCTAACTACTCCTGAGTTTACAACTATTGGCGCTGCTTATGGTAAATGATGTGCTACTATGATGAACTCAACATTTCCTAGTTAGTTTCTTAGTGTGGATAGCTTAGTTGCTTTTACATTGGCATTATGAAATATTTTTCACCACATTCAAGTATTATTTTTTTCACTTTCAGCAGTGAGTTCTCAAAATCAATGATCATTCAACATACCACAAAACAACTTAAATTAGCAGTAGCATCTACCCAACATATTTGAAAATCAGCTTCCTTAATACCTAAATCTGTAAGTGCCTAAAGTAGCATACACAAATAATCAGATAAGCAGTTTTTAAAACAGTAATCCCAAACACTCCTTTAAAGTAATTACTCACCTCAAAACGGTATTTATTTGAAGTAAGGTAATCAGCCAATGGACCTTCTTACATAGACTGCATGTGTAGATTGAATAAAAAAAATGATTTTTGTTATACCTTGAGAAACTGATAACACTGATTTTGATTATACCTTAAAAAACTGATATCGTAATTGTTTTTTTTCCAATTAAACCTTAAAAACCGTGTATCTGCAACTGCAGCGTAAGGACAGCAGTGAAGATGATGCTGCAAAGCTCGCCTGCAGGATTATCCAGAGTCCATTTTCGATTGAATGCATCATATGTACCGATGGCAACCCAGCCCTTGAACACACCCTCTGAACACGTCCCGTGAACGCATCCAGCGAATCAAGGCGATCAACCCAATAAGCGAACTCCTCCTAGATCACACCGACATCCCCGATCACACATCCTAAGCGCACTCACCTGAAACACACACAATGAAACCTCAATATGTTCGACTCATCCATATAATCGAGAATAGTTGATCGATTTTCGATTCACAATATAAAGCTTATTTAAAATATTGAGATACACACCTCAAAATAACTGGAATGCGTATGAAGAGGCTTTAAAAGAAAATCCGCTTTTGGCAAAAATGATAACTGGAGTAATGTATTCATAGAAGATTGGATTGCACAGGTTTGTTTGTTTCTTAAAAATGCTTGTCATTCATAAACAGTTGATGCAAAGCTAATGCTTTTGATCACTGAATATGCTTTATTATCCATTGACAATTGATTAAAAATAAAATAAAGCTTAAAGATTTTGATGACCGAATATGTATTGGTGCGAAGGAAAACCTCTCTTGGAGCTTGATCTATTGTGACAATAAAGTGACATGCATTTTCACATGTTGCTTTCAATAGCCCTCCCACTACAATTGGAATAAGAACAATAAATATCAGATTCCACCCATTATCATATCGAGACAGATAAATTCGGCATGTGTTAGTGTATTACCGATATTTGATATCTTGATGCACCACTTTTGGTTCAATAGCCTCGTGCAAATACGCAAGGCTGCAAATTGCAAATAATTGTTTAGGATAGATTCAAGCAGTTATCTTAAATAATTATGTTACTCGTTTCCCTTTTTGCCAACTCAACTCGCTTCTTTTATGTAGATGATGCAGTTGATAAATGATAAAAGTAGTCATACTTTATTCAAACTTTGTGTAATCTATGTAAAGCAGTTACCTGCGTGATTGACGTTCTTCAAAATCCAATATTTTGCTTCATGGCTGACCTCGTAAGCTTGTAAAGCCGTTGTTCCATCCTCGATTGGACCATTAGATGAAGCAAAATCTCGTATTTTCACCCACTTAATCCGAACCAAAAAAAAAAAAAAAAAAAAAGCAATGCTCGTATTAATATAAAAAAGTGTTTCTACCTTCATCTTCATGGCCATTCTTCATTCTCGTAATCTCACTAAAATAAATAAATAAATAAATAATAGACCTAACCCTTAGCATTCTATAATTAATCTCATCGTTTTTACTCATTTTCATCTTCATCCACATGTCTCATACTCCACACCCGTAGAACCTGCTTCAAAACAAAATTAGCCATTTTTTCATACCCATTTGAATAGCATCAAAACCTTTTCATACCCATTTGAATAGCATCAAAACCTAAATTAGAAACATTAAAAAAAAAGGAAAAGGTAAAAAAAAGAAAACAGACCATTAACAGCCGGTGCCGTATCCGGAACCCAAAATTAAGTCACCTACAATATTGCACCACATAGAAAGGTAAAAAAAAAAACATAAGAAAAATGTTGAACCTTGTGAGTAGATTGTAACATGATAAGGACTTTCCGGCAAAACCTGATCGGAGGTTAGAATTAACTCAAAAAGGACCACTCAAACGGTGCATAATAAAAGAAGCGATTATGGTTTATGGTTTACACCAAAAAATAAAAAGAAGACGATTATACCTTCTTTAAGGCATTTCATCGATCACTTGTTGAGCGCCTCAACTATACCTTTTTCTTTGAGGCTATTACTCGTTTGGTGTTTTCTCTGAAACAAAGACACAACAGTAACATCAAACCACTGTCTAACTCACCCTTCTTTTTTCTGGCCATGAGTGAATCGATTTTATACTATATCCTCACCCACATAACCCAAACCACTGTTAAATCACCTTCTTTTTTCTAGGCATGAGTGAATCGATTATTGAGTCCTTTCCAAAAGCTGTTGATGCCGGAGATCTCACTTGATTCATAGGTGTTTGGATTTGTATTGTCATCGGTTAGGTTTTCAAATTTCAAGATGAAATTAGTGTCAATGTGTTTTGGTGAAGGTATTTTAATTTGATGGATTTGATTATATGGAGAAAGAAGAATGAGTGAGCTCTGGAATTTTCTAGTAGGAGTTATTAGTTTGTGATAAGATGAATGAGACCGACATACTGGCAACCAAAGAAAATAAACGTGTACTGTTCATGCCTGTACTGTTCATGCATGTACTGTTCATGGTGCCTACAATAACAACTTAGCTGGCCACTCATGTGCTGCCAAATGGACAAATTGTCCCTAATACCACTCAAGCAACCAATAGGAAAGAAGATTAGCATTCTAAATGGCTTGCTTTGGTTCACCCACCGCAATGCCTTTTAGTATATTATATATAATTGTACTTTGAATATGATACAAAGTTACAAGCCTTGATTACCCTTTCTTGGTCTCGATCAAATATATAAGAAAAGAAGAAGGGAAATGTGTGTATACCCTTGTGTATTCGGCAGCAGTTACAAGGGAGTATAAGAGGTGGACTTTACTTTGGCTTTTGACAGGGACGGAACCAGGACCAAATATGACCGGGTGCACCAAAAAAATTAAACAGTAATAATAGAAACACATTTCGATGAACCGGGTGCATTTAAGATGACTTTAAGAAAAATCGATGTTTTTCAAAATTAACATTATAACAAAAAAATCCATGGGGTGCCCGGGCACCCACGGGAACCCCCTTGGCTCCATCCCTGGCTTTTGATGTAGCAGGCTAGTGATGGCCTAGAATGGATAAAGGTCCTTTTTTCTACTACATGTTAACAACTTACAATGTGAATTTTAACCAGGAAAGGAGGGATCTCGTGGGTTGACTGATGAATTGGGCGGCAATGCATAAAAAGTGGAATGATTATTATTATATATATATATATATATATATATATATATATATATATATATATATATATATATATATATATATATATATATATATATATATATACGTTTATTCGTGTACTCCGTGTCCCGTTTGAGCTAAAGTGTAATCGTGGTATCCCGGTTTGGCAAAAATGCGAAAAATGCATTTCTGGAGACGTTTTTATAAAAACAAAATTATTGACTCCGAAAACTAATTATCGAATTTAAACCATTACTAATATGGTGTCGGTACACGTGTGGACTCGTTTATCGAGATAACCTCTCGTTGTCGTGTTTTGATCATCAGTAAATATCAGGAAACTTATTTGTATCGTTCGCTTATCAACGCAACCTGTGGTTGCACATTTCAAATAAAAAGTAAAAACTCAGGCGTGAAAATGTATAAGATCGTTTAATTAAATCAAGATAAACGATTATTTTGTTTTTACATGACACTAATGACTTGGAAATTTACGGGTGGTTACAACTTCCCGATCAAATCTAGAATTTTACGTACTTTGGATAAAATATTTTGGGAAGGATGAGGTTTTCATTAGATTGCTTCCCCTCAATATGTGCATCGAGATTCGGAAGAGTTTTGCACATATTAGAGGAACTGCACTGAGACAAATCAATCATGTTTCGATTATTTTTGGTTTAACATAGATGCTCCCCCTTAACATGTGCATAGAAAATTTGAAATCATTTGAACGTTGTTCATAGATGGCAACTTGATCCTTATATATGTTAAGCTTAGTGGTAAGGGAGTCATCAGGGATAAATGCAGAGTACTCATGCAGCTCATAATCATCATTTTCAGCAGAAGATGCACAACTAGGTACAAGAGAAGCTTCCATGTAGCTTTCCTTTGCATTGGCGTGCACAAGTTGTGGCTGGTGCTCCTTTCTTTCTTGTGACTTTGAGCACGAAGATTCCATATTAGCATTATCTGACTCAAACACGATAGTTTGTTGTACATTGTTGGGTATCTTCTATTCATTGATCACGTCGTATAAACGAGTATCTTAGATTCAATGAATCGAATCGTTAGGCATAATGTTGGCGTGCGCGGTATTTTACAAATCTATGATTTAAGCAGAAATAGAATCTTCGCGGATTTTACAAAATCAAGAAGAAACCGTTAAGCAATGACCAATATAACGTGTTAAGATGACTGATGGCTCGACACAATGATAGACGATTGCGTGTTAGGACTTATGATAGTTTGTAGGATTAGCTGTGATGTTGTTCGGTTGAGATTTGGATTGGTTGATGCACGTTTTTACGGTGAATTTTAGGTCTAAAAACTTAAAACCTCAATAACCTCATTTCAGAGGGGATTTGGGCCTCGAAAAATTCGTTTCACGACTTCGTGGTGAAACCTCACAATATTCAGGCTATTCCGATCATTTTGACAGGTATTTCGTTGAAAACGGAGTTACGGTTCAAAAGTTATGGCCGTTTGAAGTTTTGACGTAAAAAGTCAACTTTGGTCAAGCCACAAGTGATCAAATCGCAAGTAGTCAAACCGTAAAAGTCAAAACTCAGTTTTCTTGATCAAAACGCAGTGGTCAAATCGCAGTTGTCAAATCGTAGTGGAGACAAATCGCACTGGTGACAAATCGCACTGATGACAAATCGCACTGATGACAAATCGCTTAAGTGTCAAAATGCTTAAGTATCAAATCGCTTAAGAGACAAATCGCACAACAGTCAAATCGCATAAATAGACAAATCGCATAGTACACAAGTACACCCACTACTTCCACTACTTTGTTCTTTCTTGTCATTTTGTCTCAATAGACAAATCGCATACTAGACAAGTCGCTTCACAGAACGTAACAAATTGCACTCTGAGTATGACAAATCGCTTCAATAAACGATCAAAAAGGGACAAATCGCATAGAAAACTTGACAAATCGCATAGAAGAATTACTGTACGAGAGTCAAATCGCATCCAAGAAATATTCAAAAACACTACTTTTCAATCCAAAAACAACCCAACCACGATGATTCAAGTCTTCCAAATCAAAACCTAAACACTTATAATGATTCTAAACACAAAAGTACTATCAAAATCCAAACTTTAACACGAGAAGTGATCCAAATGATGCTAACTACTCTAAACTCATTCAAACCCAAAAACCTTATGAAAACCACTAGAAATCCAAGAACATGAAAGATGAGTGATCAAACCATGGCGCTCTGATACCAATTGTTAGATATTGCTTTTCATAAACACATAAACAATCACTAATAAGGGGCGTATAGTATGAGTTTTAGAGAGAGAAAGTGAAGAGTGTTGGGAACTTAGTGAGACAAAGAAAAATGATATTGAAAAGCTCCAACCCTCTACCTTGGGAGGTAGAGGGTATTTATAGTTTCTTACAAGACACGCCTCCTACAGGCTGTGGATCACGCATACAGTGGGTAAAGACTCGCCCGTCCTCCACGGTGTTACTTAACAAACTACTTACAATCATTAAATAACTACGACTACGAGCTTTCTAACGGATACATATACTTGAGGTGACCGACTCTTTAACTACTGGATTTTCTAAATCCTAACACTTCATTTTTGAAAACTCTTGGCAAACAAAAAAGTCACCCATTTTAATGTTTTCTTTGCCCTTGTATTCCTTTCTAATTTGTGTCATCATTTTCTTTCTCTTGTTCACTATATTGGAAGCAAGAGTATCTTCACCACTATCAAATTCATCAAAGTCAAAAGTATTCATATCCTAATCCTCCGCCATATGCCAAGCTTGTAACATGGTTAAAGTGGGCATCAAGTCCAAAATGAAAATTATCCATGTCCACATGTGGTTCAATTGGGGGTATCACATATTGCTCAAAATCACTTTCATTACTTACATTACTTTTATCCACAATTTCTGGTTCATGAGTGTCCTCTACAACATGCTATTCCCAATCAACAACCTCTTCGTCAACATCTTGAGCATTATACTCAAAAACTACATCCTCATTTGCTTGATCAATGTTGCCAAACACCAAATCTTCATTTCCTTGCTAAAGTTCATCTACCATGTCTTTATAGTCTTCTGCATCAACAACATTGTCTTATTGGAACAAGTCTTCATCTAAATCCATAAATGTATATTTGTCAGCTTCTACAACACTACTAACACTTGCATTATGTATGCCATCTTGCATATGGTTAGCTTGGCTACACTTATCCATTAGTATATCATTATCAGGTTGTCCCAATTGACTGTGTATGTCATGCATCATTTTGGTAAAACTGATTGCATCAGATTTGCTTGTTGAAGCTTAACTTTGATTCTAAAAAGTATCAACAACTTGATAGGAATCATTCCATCCTAAAAACAACATTTTCTCCTCCTCTTTTCCAGAAGTTTTTCAACCACATTCTCCTCTAAGATTTCCTCAATAACCAATCCTTTACCCTGACTAAACCTAGACTCCATCATGTGGCTTTCAACAGATGAAACACCATTTTCATTAATGTAAACCTCTATTTATGTATATCTAGGAACATAGTTCAACAAGTTAACTACATCTTCCTAAGACATTAAAGGTAATAATCCATCATCCAATGATTCACCAGGTATCCTAAAATGATAGAATAAAATCCTACCATCCTTGAAACCTAGGTCATTTAACAATGCATTATACTCATCAAGCGAAAAACGGTCGCTATCAACCAAATCATACCAATCTATAACCGGAAAACAATATATCCTTTCCGGTGGTGAGGTAAAATCTCTACTGTGAATGATTGTAAGCGTAAACAAGTTGTGGTATGATTCTGTGTAAAAAGAAAAAAACATCACCAAATACCATAAGAGCAAAAAAAAAAACGCTAATATCAATAATTAAAACATAAACTAAATTGTACTCGTATTAAGCATAATGTTAACATGATATTGAACTAAAAAATCATAACAATTAATAGGAACAAAACTAACCATAAACACCAGCTAGATCATGTATCGGGGAACATCGTGCTCGATTTTGCCTAAACGAAGGTGCTACCATTTTCAAGATCTTCTTGATTTTGGATCGTGTTTTAGAAGTTTAGGGAAGAAAATGGAAATACTGTTTAGATCAAAATGAATTAAAGGGGTTTATTGGGGTATGTGATACTTGGCAGTTGGATTATAATAGGCGGAAAAAATATAATAACGATAATACCCTCAAGTCACTAATAACGTGAGGCACTTAACGGGAGAACTAACGCTCGTTAGGTTTCGGTGGCTTGTTTGGAACGCCACGTCAGCTTCAATAACCAAATTAAACCAAACTTGTTTTCGTTGGTTTTTTTAACAATTTTCAAGGACATTAGGGACATAATTTGCAATTTACCCTAATAACAAGCATCTTTTTTATTGGCGTTTTAACAAACTTTTTGACATGTTACCAGATAAACAAGTTTGTTTTTTATATATATAATCATTTAAGTTCGTATAGCGTTTAAATGTTAATCCCTCAGCTTAATGTCGGTATGTTTGGTAATCAACTTTTAAAAGCTTTTAGGAGCGTTTAATATTATTAAAAGCAATGTTGCAAAAATCGGTCAACTCGGCGATTAATCGCCGATAATCGTTAATCGGCCGAGTACCTTGTCGATTTTGAAAATCGATTGAAAAATCGACCTAGGATAAAAATTGACACTAAGCGATCAAAAATCGGCCGAATCGGTAAAAAATCGGCCGAATCGGGCAAATCCGTTATTTTAAAAATAATAATAATTTAGGCATTATACTTAATTTGGGGATCGTATATTTCACTTATAACGCACAATGGGCATCATAATCAAAATTGGAGCCTTTTATTGAGGTTCGGTAACATAGCAGGCTTGGAACCGTATAAGATTTTTAGTTTGGTCTCTAGAAATACCAAAAAACTGCAGGAAATGCCAATCCAATTAATCACCGATTAATCCCGACTTGACCGATTACTCGCTGCAGGGTGGTCGACCGCACGACTACCGTTTCACGATTTTTGCAACATTGATTAAAAGTGTGTTTGAAACACTTTAGAATAATTTATATGGGAGTAAATTTCATTTTTGTTCCCTAAGGTATGGCCAAATTCCAGGTTTCGTCCCTAACGTTTCAAAAGTGTAGCGATAGTCCTCATTTTGAAGGTTTTGCTGCATGTTTGGTCCCTAATCTGCATTTTAGGGACCAAACATGCAACGGAAACTTTAAAGTTTTAGGGACTAAATCTGCAATTTAGGGACCAAACATACAACAAAACATTCAAAATGAGAACTACCGCTGCACTTTCGAAACGTTAAGGACGAAATATGCAATTTGGCCATACCTTAGGGACCAAAAAAGCAATTTACTCTTTATATGGCTATGTTATCGAACACCTTTTATAGAACAAACAACTAGCTAGTAGCTCTCAGCTACTAGCTAATGGCTACTTATTTGCAGCTACTGCTAATTGTATGTTTTCTTTTGCAAGTTTAATAAACTGTATTAAACATCATATTGACAAAAATTTAGATATCTAAGGTATAAATTTAGGCTATAAGCATAAATAAAGTAGTAAAAAAAATAGTCTCTTTTATTCCAAAATAAGTTTTCTTCGATATAAAAATATTTAGTACTTTTTCAGACTTTTCGCGGAATAAAAGTTTAGTTTTAAATAATTAGTTAACTATTTTTATGAACTTTGTAATAATAATTTCATATAAGGCTAATATGATTAACCCAATCAAACTTTTATATATTTTTGTTAGTAAACAATTAATTTGGGACAAATCCGAAAAGAAAGGTAGAAAACAATCTGAAACAGAAGAAGTAAAAATTAAACGAGTCATCAATATTTTAGGTGTGTTTGAAACGGAAGAAGTAAAAACAATTTGAAGGGATTTTAATAACCTCATTTAATCGTGGGACAAAATATTGGTGATTGTTATGATGAATCGAAAATATAAAATAGTTTAGATCAAAATGAATTAAAGGGTTTATTGGGGTATGTGATACTTGGCAGTTGGATTATAACAGGCGGGAAAAATGTAATGACGATAATACCCTCAAGTCACTAATAACGTGAGGCACTTAACGGGAGAACTAACGCTCGTTAGGTTTCGGTGGCTTGTTTGGAACGCCACGTCAGCTTCAATAACCAAAGTAAACCAAACTTGTTTTCATTGGGTTTTTTTAAACAATTTTCAAGAACATTAGAGACATAATTTGCAGTTTACCCTAACAATAAACATCTTTCTGATTGGCCTTTTAACAAACTTTTTGACATGTTACCGATAAACAAGTTTGTTTTTATATATAATCATTTAAGTTCGTATAGCGTTTAAATGTTAATCCTCAACTTAATGTCGGTATGTTTGGTAATCAATTTTAAAAGCTTTTAGGAGCGTTTAATATTATTAAAGTGTGTTTGAAACACTTTAGAATAATTTAGGGTGAATTGCGTATATATCCTCACAAAGCTTCATAATTACATATATATCCAACTTAAAATCATAATTGCATATATATCCTTTGTAAACCAAAAGTATTACATATATATCCAAAACATTAATTTATACAAAATTAAAATCCTAAAATATGTAAAACTTGTAATTCAATTATAAATTGACCATTATACCCTCTTCTTCATCTTCTCTAATTGTATCATTCCTAGAATCTACTAAAGGAATGCGTGGATGCTTCTGATTAATGAAGATAAAATCCAATTAATTTATTTCTCTACCACACAAACCAAATGAAACACAGTTCACAAGATCATCAAATCGTCCAATACTAATCTTTCATCATTCGCTCTTTATTTATTTCAAGTTAAAGCACTTAATAATGTACAATTGAAGATAGGATAAATGGTTATTAATATTATTATAGTAAAGGACAGCCAAAAGTTTAATATATTTACAATAAATTCTCTCTATTAGAAAGAGTCTTATGTCACAGACTAACAGTTATAGTGGATGAAATAAATTTATTCTTGGATCCCATTTGAGTCGAAACTAAAATGAGCCACAATTTCTCTTTTAATTTTCGACGAATCATATTCCATAAAACCAGATTTAACAAATGATTTTTTAGTGGATGTTCAGTTACAGCGTTAGTAATGTTTTACATGGGAGTAGAGTGATAATGAAAGGTGAGTAAGGGTACTATGGACATTCTGTAATTAAATGAAAAATATCAAATATTTATAGGTTTTAGTTTTATGAAAATTAGTATGTTGGATATATATGTAACATTTGAAGTTTTAGAAGGATATATATGTAATTAAAAATTTAGGCTGGATATATATGCAATTATAGAGCTTTGTAAGGATATATATACAATTCACCCTAATTATATGGTTATGTTATCGAACACTTTTTATAAAACAAACTAGCTAGTAGCTCACAACTACTAGCTAATGGCTAGCTACTTCTTTGCAGCTACTGCTAATTGTATGTTTTCTTTTGCTAGTTTAATAAACTGTATTAAACATCATATTGACAAAAATTTAGATATCAAAGGTATAAATTTAGGCTATAAGCATAAATAAAGTAGTAAAAAAAAATCCCTTTATTCCAAAATAAGTTTTCTTCGATATAAAAATATTTATTACTTTTTTAGACTTTTCGCGGAATAAAAGTTTAGTTTTAAATAATTAGTTAACTATTTTTATGAATTTTGTAATAATAATTTCATATAAGGCTAATACGATTAACCCAATCAAACTTTTATATATTTTTGTTAAACAATTAATTTGGGACAAATCCGAAAAGAGATGTAGAAAACAATTTGAAACAGTAAAAGTTAAACAAGTCATCAATATTTTAGGTGTGTTTGAAACGGAAGAAGTAAAAACAATTTGAAGGTTTTTTAATAACCTCATTTAATCGTGGGACAAAATGTTGGTGGTTGTTATGATGAAAAGAAAATATAAAATAGTTTATACTAGCTGGAAGGATCTAAGAGCGGAAGGTGTCATAACAAGCCATCATCATTTTATTAGTGACACCTCAGCGCTACATCAGCATCACACTTCTCTACAACTAACCACAAGTCCACAACAACCCCACACTCATAACAAACCTCAACCTCTTCATTTGGGGCCCACCACTAACACTTTATTTTTTTTATTTTATTTCATTTCCAAATAAACTAAATTCATTTTATTCAAAATAAAAATACAATACACAACTTAATAAAAACATCTGAAACATAAAATAAAGATCGAAAAAAAAAAAAAAAAAAAAAACATACGCAAGAAATACATCAAATTATAACGAAACTAATTATTTGGATTCATTGTTAAAATTGCCCCCATTGAATTTGTTGCCAAACATGCTCGATGAGGCATCGTTGAAGCTTTGCGTGTTTGCGTTTATCTTGTAGTTCTTTGGCTTTTTTCCTTTGCAATCGGCAACATTCAATCCATGTATGTTGTAAATTTGATGTCTGAGAAATATACGTTTCAGCAATGTCGGATATCGCAAATTGTTGATCTTTCAAAATCATGTTATGCATTATGATGCACGCGTACATGATTCTCCGTAACTTTCCAATAGTAAATCGCGCCGGTTGGGCAATGATATGCCAACTTCCTTGGAGGACACCAAAAGCTCTTTCGATATCTTTTCGAGCACTTTCTTGTTTCGCTTTGAATGCGGCATTTTTGGGTTAGTTGCCGCGTTTGCTCGCCTCGAACTCTTGAATAAACATTTCTAGTTCGTTAACTCTTGGTCACTTTCACGGAATAAGATGATTCACTCGTGTAACTCATGTTTGACAAGTTTGAAATGGTTTAGTATTTTGATTGAATATGATAAAAATTGTAGGATATGATATGTTATTTATAGAGTGGTGGGTTTTTTTTTTTTTAAAAAAAAAGAAAAAAAAGAAAAGGTTTTCTATCCGTTATTAAACGGATAAAAATTCAAAATATAAACTGTATCCACTTTTTGTCAGAAAAATGGCTTGTCGTCAAAACGACGAACCCACCCACGGCGAGCGTCGCCGGTGTGGCGGCGAATGACGGCGAAGCGCCAGCTAAGACCACGGCAAACGACGGCGGCCCGACACCTTCCCCGATGTAACAAAGCAACTAGAAAGCAATAATGAGTGTAATGTGAAGCATGCCCAAACCCAATATAAAAGACTCGTTTGATTAAACTCTAGAGCCAATACACATTTACACATAATTAATCCTGCAAATAGCTCTTCACAACATCTGTTAATTTTTGTCTCTTACAGTTTCCATTGAACCACAGTAACTGTTTTTGTTAAAATACTATAGCTAGCGTGTTCTACCCCATAAATACAAAACTTTATCATAGAGATTGTATGGTATTTAGTAGACTTGATTTAAGTGTCAAACAGTGGTCAACTTATACATGCATCATGCATGAAAAGAAACTACTCTTTATTGTGACAAAATCTGTCAATTTTCGTAGGATTTCGTTTTGCTCAAATAATGATTAGTTTTCAACAATATTAACCAGCATATATATGACGGATGCTCAAACTGACTACGAGTTTAATCGGGTTTGATCACGTACGTGTTAATGTATGTTGGCATGTAAGCCTAGAACTTTGATATCGAAATAGCCAAGTTACACGACACCATGTAAGTTGTTGCTCTTTTTTGGCTTGTTATTCTTGAAAGCAAACAACCGTTCACGCAACAGAATGATTTGTTTGGACGATTGCTATTGTTCCAACTTACAGAACCTCGCGTAACATACGTGATTTGTATGAAATGACATAACACAAAACACGAGTTTACCCAACATCCGTACAATACAGTCGTTTTGTAACCAGACACATCATTACTTCAATTCTTCCAGCAAGACTAAAAGTAAACAGGCTTAATTTTGATGGTCAAGGTAACAATCAAGCCCTATCATCCAGTGAGCTGCATCTCATTTCAAGTATTTTTTAAACAAGAGAAAGTAAACATTAGCAGACTCTATATAAATTCGAATCCAGCCTTTATAGGAAACAATTGTTTTAAAGCTCGGCAACCAGCTTAATTCTCATGTTAACCGCCAATAGACAGAATTGTGATGCAAAAATTGATCAATGTCCTAAGTAAAAGACAATTGGCATGCTAAAAAGAAATAGCAACCTTGGAAATGAACTCCAGGTGAAACTTCTTGGCCTCAATCTCATAAATTGTAGCATCTTTGTTGTTTGAAAGCCACTCCGTAGCGTCATTGACTGCATACTCTATGTTCCTCAACACCTCTGCTGACATGTTATATCTTTCCATTATAATCTTCCTCTTCACGACATATAAGAAATCCTCCAAGTCATTGAATGCATCCACCTTCCTTTTGTATTCTTGGTCCTCATGTTTGTACTTCTCAGCGTCTTTCACCATCTTCTCTATTTCTTGATCTGAAAATCTTCCACTGTGATTAGTAACAGTTAGTTTTTCGGTTTTTCCGGTGGATACTACCTTAGACGTCACTGTGAGGATGCCATTAGCATCTATCTTAAAGGTGTCCTCAACTGCTGAGACTCCTTTAGGAGCAGGCGGAATTCCAGAAATCCTAAACTCTCCCAACAGATAGTTATCCGTAGATCTAGTTCGTTCCCCTTGGTACACCTTGGTTTTCATAGCAGATTGGTTGTCGAAGGTTGTTACGAAAGTCGCTGTTCTGTGTAGGAATAGGGTGTTCCGTGGGATAATAACCGCCATTATATTTCCACATGTCTCAGTGCCAAGTGACATTGGAGTAACATCCAATAACACCAACTCCTTTAGCATCTTTGTTGTCTGACCAGAAACCTTTGCAGCCATAACTGCTGCTCCATATGCAACCGCCGTCAGGATTAATGCTCTGGCATAGTTCCTTCCCGTCAAAAAATCCTGCAACATACATTGGACCTTTGGTATCCTAGTAGACCCACCAACAAGAATCACGTCATTTACTTTTCTTTTCCACTTTCGCATCAGTTAAACAGTTCTGCACGTTCTTGATACACTCTGTGAAAAAGTTCATATTAAGCTCCTCAAACTTGGCACGAGTAAGATTCATAGAAAAGTCAATGCCCTCATATAACACTTGAGTTCGATTGAAGCTTGAGTAGCATATGAAAGAATTCTTTTGCTTTCTCACATGCAACTTTCAATCTTCCCATTGCTCTTCGTTTCCAGTAACATCCTTGTTCCATTTCTTCTTAAAGTCCTCTGCACAATACTTGACCAAACGGTTATCAAAATCCTGACCTCCCATATGAGTATTACCAGCAACAGCCTTAACCGTAAAGTACCCCTTCCTCTATGGTGAGAAGAGATACATCAAAGTGCCACCACCAAGATCAAATACAAGCACCGTCCTCTTTTAGTAAGACCAGAATAGTTATCTATACCATAAGCAATTGCAGCTGCTGTTGGCTCATTGATCATACGTATGACTTTTAGCCCTGCAATAGTGGCTGCATCCTTTGTTGCTTGACGCTGACAATCATTGAAGTAAGCCGGGACTGTGATGACAGCATGTCTTACAGTTTGACCAATATAAGCCTCTGCAACTTCTCTCATCTTAGTAAGAACCATTGATGAGATTTCTTCGGTGGAAAACTGTTTCGCATGACCTTTGTATGTGACCGCGATTTTTGGAGTGTCGTTTGGCCCTTCTATGACCTTAAAAGGCCACAGCTTCATGTCGTCCTGCACTTCGTTATCACTGAATCTCCTGCCTATAAGCCTCTTTGCATCTGGAACTCAAAAACATAATCAACCATGTTATAAGATATCTGAAAATACAATTAAAGATTAAATCATGAAAAGCTATCAACCGACCAAAAACAGTATTAGCGGGGTTCCTTGCGATTTGATTATTGGCACCATCACCAATGAGACGTTCCTTATCAGTGAAAGCAACACAAGAAGGTGTTATTCGGTTGCCTTGGTCATTGGGTATGATCTCTATTCGATTACGTTTCCAAACTGCAACACACAGTATGTGGTTCCCAAGTCAATGCCGATTGTTGGTGCTCGATCTCCCAACCAGCCATATTACTCTCGAAGTTCAAACAACAAGTTTATGCCCACGATACCTGTAATAGCATGTGAAATTGATGTACATTAAAGTCCTTTTGCAGAACATGATGATAGTAAGAGAGAGGGGGGGCGGGCTGAGGGGGTCGTGGGTCTTGCGTGACACCTATGAATTTTTGATTTAGTGTTAATTTCTGAAAAAACATCGATTTTTCTCGAATATATCTAAAATGACCGGTCTATGAAATGTGTTTTAGTCTTATTTAGTTAAGCATCTTAAACTCAATTATATTACGGTTAAAAAATTTGTGCACCCGTCATGTTTGTTTCGGCTCCGTCACGGGGGGGGTTTATTGTTTTGGATTGCTTATTAGAACTACTTACGTGCTTATTACATTTAATAAACCAACAACAATTTGCTTATTATTTGGCTCAAAGATAATCGGATAACTAGTTTCAAAACCACCCTAACATCGATACTTTGATAAGCAATCCCAAACACCCGCCACTAATGCTTCCCATTGATCAATATATAAGCGTTTGGTTGCTATCTTTGAATTTAGATATTGGTTATCAAACCACATAACATGAAAATAAATGGGTTAGGTTTGATTTACCATTTCTAACACTCCAACCCGTTTAACCTGGAACACAAAGCAAATTGCCACTCACTCCAAAATAGGGCTGTAAATGAACTCAACGTTCAGTGAAAATTTCATGAACCATCCGGTAAAAAGTTCGTTTATGTTCGTTTATTTATTAAATGAGCGAGCAGGGGACAATATTTTATGTTCGTTTAGTTAAATGAGCGAACGTGAACAAAAGCGTCCGTTTATATATGTTCGTGAGCGTCCGATTCTGCGTTCGTTAACGTTCGTTTATGTTCATTTATTTATTTATGTTCGTATATGATATCTTTTAATTGTATGATTTAAGATTGGTTTATTTAAACAAAACAATATTTTTAAAACAATATATTGTGCAAAATTTTATAAAGTTTATGTTTATTTCTCTATGTTCATTTGTATTCGATCGTTTAGCGTTTGTTTAATGTCTTAATAAACGAACATGAACAACTCATTTTATTAATAAACGAACATGAACAAGAAAATTTGTCCGTTTAAAATTAAATGAACGAACATGAACACGGCTCCGTTCGTGTTCGTCCGGTTCGTTTACAGCCCTACTCCAAACTAACAAAAGTTTGTATACGGGTATATATATACACAAACAACTTTATAAAACTTTGGAATAAGGGTTCTTGTTTAAACTTGATCGACATCTAAGGTAATAGTACGTGAAAATAACTCAACGTTGTGCATGCATGCTTCGATCGCGTAGTGAGTCCATTATTACACTAAAAAAAAAAGAAACAAATATGTAGATGTTAATGAAGTTTAAATATTGATTACCGTCGATGAAGAAGCTAGCTAGGAGATGACTTGTTTGCTGATTAGGGTTTTGAAATGGAGAGAGCTACGTGCTTATGGGTATTTGGAAGGGGATTAGGTTAATAACGCTTTATATATAAATGTTACTAGTTTTCAGGCCCGTCTAATGGACGAAGGGCTAGCTATCGTTTTATTATTTGAATAAATTATATGATATGATATTTCTTAAACATAAACATTATGGCTATATTTATGTTAATAATTTGATATGTATCTAATTGTAATTTGGTTGTTTGTATTGAGCTAATTTAGTTATTAGGTTTAATTTGGTTTTTTCATATATTGGTTATTTGCACAAATCGGTTAAAATTAAAACCGAACCGGTTTTGGTTTGAGTCAAACAGTCAAAAACTGATTTTGACTCATACCGGTTCGGTTTGAAACCGGCTTTGGACATGAAAAAGCGGTTCCATGACTTTGAACCGGTTGACATCTAAACATGTAAACCGGTTTTTAAATCGCCGATTCGGTTATAATAAAACCGGTTTTCTCAAAATCGGTTTTTGGAAAAACCAAATTCGGTTTTTTTACGGTTCGATTCAAAAACAGGTTAATTTGTGCACCTCTAGTCTAGCCTACGTGCTACAAATTGTTGGTTTAGGTAGCCCAAAAACATGACATAAAAAAATACTCCCTCCTTCTCATATTAAATGTCCATGTTTGACTTTTCAAGTCTTTTTTTACAACTTTGACCTTCAATATTTTTGTTTATGTTATATAGTATTAGATAAAAATAATATGTAGTGAAAATACATTTAAAACTCAATCTATTCATATATTTTGCATCAAATATTATATAACACAACCAAAAATATTTATGGTCAAAGTTAAGTGTGGACGTATGGTCGGGACTGGGCCATGATGGGTCGGGCCCGGCGGCGCCCCGGCTCTGCCTAAACCCTAATTCATCCCCTATAAATACATGACGGGTTATCTCTAACCCTAACTATGATATATGCTACATCGCATACTAACTTGACCGTCGGAGGTGGACCCGGGGCTCGGCCTCGGGTCCGCTCTAACAGTTCTCTTTGTTGCAGGTCTAGTAGGGCTCGAGAAGGCGACTAACGGCCCAAGGAGAGTCGTTGAATCCGCCCGCGCCATATTATGCATCAACAAGTTGGCGCCATCCGTGGGACTCGAACCCACGACCAATACTCTAGTATTATTTAAAACCAAAAGGTTTATTTACTTGGTCACATATTACGGCAAAGAAAGTAAAAAAAAAACCACATTGTTTTGATACTGTCTTCACGTAGCAATATATATAAAAAAGACTATATTAGTCTTTGTTTAATATATCTTTAAATTCTTTGTTAAACACATTCGAATATATATACTGTTTCGTATTCGCATTAGGTTGTGCATTAAGTCCGCATGATCGGACCTCAGAAAAAGTCCGCACGGTCGGACCTATTTTATATTTTAGTCCGCACGATCGGACCTAAGAAAATATCCGCACGATCGGAGCTATTTTATTTTTAGCCACGAATTAATTCGCGCAGTTACTGTTTTTACGGTTGGTATGCCTGTTCGCGCTCGAACAACGCAGTCACGATAAATCTACCCGCGTAAGACCGTGCGTTCAGACATCTTCGCGAGAACGCGTCTGTGCGCGAACACCACGATGCTAGTCAATCGCCATGATGCGCCTTTGTACAAAGGCCGTGGTATATACATCTGCGATCATCCACAAGCGTTCGAGTCTGTGCGGTTACGATAAATCCATCTGCGTCTATTAGTCGCGGTCACGGTACATCCATCCGAGTTTTATTTTATACATTAAAAAAAAAAAAAAAAAAAACATAATTAATTATTTAGCCGGTACGCATCCGCGGCGGGTGCGCACTACCACTTCTCTTATATATTATTCATGCTATGTCTTGTCTATTGTTTCAATTCATTAGGTTTTATATCTGCGATTCGCGGCATATACTTTAATCTTGCATCCGGTGTTTTCGTGATTCAATAAGTTTAATTCTCCTACAGTAGCACCACCAAACTTGAGGGCTACGGTATATCTACCATTGTTCCGTGCAGCGTCACGCGGTATATTTGGAAGCGGATCGTATGTAAGAGGTATTGCAAGCCCGGTACAAAGGCGGTTTAAATATTCGCACCATCTTGCCGCGAGGCGTCCTCAGCCGGTTGAAAAGACGGATGTAATGCGGCGAAGCCGTCTTGTCACACTTCTTTGTCGCGCGGTATGCAGCACTGCTAACGAAGCCGTCTTACGTCGCGCTTCTTTGTCGCGCGCGGCGCTTTTGCTAACGAAGCACGTCTTACAGCCGCACCCTTTGTCGCGCCACGGTAGCACCGCCTACTCTGAAGCACGTCTTCGTCGCACCCTTTGTCGCGGTAGCAATACGCGCTGCCTCTGAATCCGTCTTACGTCGCACCTCTTTGTCAGCATGCGGTACGCGCCGCTCTGAAGCACGTCTTGTCGCACTTCTTTGTCGCCACAGTAGCTCTTACCTTTCTGAAGCGCGTCTTCTGTCGCACCATCTGCGTCGCTCTTTGGTACAAAAGTGCATACACCGGGATCGACATCACGGGTTCCACTTTCACCCACGTGACCATGAGCAGAACTTAAGTC
Source organism: Chrysanthemum lavandulifolium (assembly GCA_022545495.1). Lineage (NCBI taxonomy): Eukaryota > Viridiplantae > Streptophyta > Magnoliopsida > Asterales > Asteraceae > Chrysanthemum > Chrysanthemum lavandulifolium. Next base: position 53,232,227 of record CM040245.1, read on the forward strand.
TAGCATAACATAGCCATGCGCTATCTCATACTAGACTTGGGGGCTTGTGGACGTATGGTCGAGGTGGGCGAGAATGGGTCGGGGCGGCGGATCTGACCCACTCTACGCCTAAACCTTAATCCATCCCCTATAAATACATGACGGTTATCTCTAACCTAACTATGATATATGCTACATCGCATACTAACTTGACCGTCGGAGGTGGACCGGGGCTCGGCCTCGGGTCCACTCCTAATGAGTTCTCTTTGTTGACAGGTCTACTAGGGCTCGAGAAGACGACTAACGGCCCAAGGAGAGTCGTTGAATCGATCCGCGCGATTATGCATCAACATTAGAGAAAGACTTTGAAAATTCAAAATGGACATTTAATAGGGAACGGAAAGAGTATGGGTTAAATCCATCTAATGACAAAGAACTTTTTAAATGTTCACATATTAGATATTAACCAAATAAATTATCATAATACTCATCAAACTTACATGCCTTGTATAAATGATATTACACAACACATGTGTCTACCCAACATCCGTACAATAATACGATCCTTTGCAACGGTAATTTCTTCAGCAAGACTAAACATATCTGAGGCTTTTGATGGTCACGGTCACAAACTCACAACCAATCCCTTTGATCCAGTGAGCTCCATCTCATTTCAAGTATTTTTTAAACAAAATAAAGTAAGCGTCGGAAGATACAAATTCTAATCTAGCTATATATGAAACAATTGTTTTAGAGCACATCAATTGTCATGTTACCATCATTCTAAGTACACGAAAAAAGCGTCGCCCGATGAAACATATTTGTAAATCAGCGTTAACCCAATCACGTACGCCCACGGTATGGAGGAGATGAGTTGTAAACAACCTTACCCCTACACGAAGGTAGAGGCGCTTCGGAAGACCTCAGACCTTTTTGTAAGGAGTGAGGATCGAACCCTCAACCACGTGTCCAAAGGAGAAGGTTGTGATCTAACCTACTATAATAAACAAATTTGTGATGCAAAATTCATTGTCCTAATTAAAAGACAATTGGCATGCTAAAAGGGATATCAACCTTGGAAAGGAACTCGGTGAAACTTTTGGCCTCAATCTCATCAATCGTAGCATCTTTGTTTTTGATAGCTACATTGTAGCGTCATTTTCTGCATACTCAATGTTCCTCAACACCTCTGTTGATATGTCATATCATTTATCATAATCTTCTTCTTCATGATGTATAAGAAATCCTCCAGTCATTGAATGCATCTACCTTCCTCGTATTAAGCTCATGAAACTTGGCACAACCAAGATTCATAGAAAAATAAATTCCTCATATAACACTTCAAGTTCGATTGAAGCTTGAGTAACATCTGGAGACTTTTTTGCTTTCTTACATGCAACTTCCAACCTTCTCATTGCTCTTTCGTTTCCAGTCCATCCTTGTTCCATTTCTTCTTAAAGTCTTCATTACAATACTTCACCACTGACGGTGTCGATATCGACCTCCCGAATGGTGTGTGAGAAGCTCCCATGTTGTGTGAAGCTCATTTAACATCTTATGCGTGCTTACTTATGTGTGCTTACTTATGTGTGCTTCTTGTTAGTTGTACATTTATTGAGATTGATTTGGTCTTATCATGTTGATTAGTGATTTATTGTAATTGATATAGTACTAGCATAATATTATGATGTAGAAGCGGTGTGCCTTCATATGCATGATCGCGAGAGCCTCATTTCTCTGCGCTCAAGCGGTTTTGCGCTACATTCGAGTACTTTGGATTACGGGTTACGATTATATTCTTCCTCTACTACATCACTTTGGTTGCATATTACGATCTTGATTGGTTGCCCAACTACTCGGAGGTCCACGGCTGTGTGTATTTCTTGGCAACAATTTACTCTCATGGTCTTAGCGTCAACCAACCTTTGTCTCGTTCTAGTCTTGAGGCGAATATCGTGGGGTTGCCAATGCGATTCTTTGAAACGTGTTGGTTGCGGAATCTTCTTGAGAGCTACATACTCCGTATCTTGACAACACTTGTATCTCGCGATAATGTTAGTCTTGTCTACATGTCTTCAAACCGGTTCGACATCAACGGACCAAGCATATCGAGATTGACATTCATTTTGTTCGGGATTTGGTGGCTGCAGGTCAAGTCGAGTTCTTCATGTACCTTCTCGCTATCGGTTTGCGGATATCTTCACTAAGGATTGCCTTGACTTTATTTGAAGAATTTCGCTCCAGTTTGAGTGTTCTGTGTCCTCCCGCTCCAACTGCAGGGGAGTGTTAGCTGTACATTTATTGAGATTGATTTGGTCTTATCATGTTGATTAGTGATTTATTGTAATTGATATAGTACTAGCATAATATTAGCTGGAGATTAGGACACATTTAGTAGTTCCCTTAAATACTCTTGTATTATGGGCATATATATATCTCTCAACTGTAATCAGTCAACACATCAATACAAATCATATTACACTCCATTACACTTACTACATTATGAAAAACCAATTGGTGTCATTTGTTTTTTTTTCTCAATAAACACTTTTTCCCTCTTTTCACTTCTTTTGTCTGCCGGAGGGCAGAGGTTTCTGTTTGTTTTTTTTGCAGACATAAGTGCTTCTTTTCACTTCTTTCCTTTTTCTAAATTTTAGACATTATCTTTCACTTCTTACCTTTTCTTTCATAAACCCTACAATCCAACATCTCTTTCTCAATATCCGTTTTTATACATTTTCGTTAGTTTTATACCTTTTCGTCCGATTTTAAATATTTTCGTCCTTTTTATACATTTTCATCCATTTTTATATGCTTTCGTTTGTTTTTATAAGTTTTCGTCCGTTTTTATCCATTTTTGTACGTTTTCGTCCAATTTTGTGCGTTTTCGTTCGTTTTCATACGTTTTATACGCTTTCTTTCGTTTTTATACGCTTTCGGCAATTTTATCCGTTTTCGTATATTTTATATGTATTTGTCCGTTTTTATACGTTTTTACCCATTTTCATCCGTTTTTATACGTTTTCATCTGTTTTTGTACTTTTTCGTCCGTTTTTGTACGTTTTCGTTTGTTTTCATACGTTCTCGTCCTTATATACGTTTTCATCCGTTTTTATACGTTTTCATCTGTTTTTATACATTTTCATCTGTTTTCGTCCGTTGTTATACGCTTTTTTTTTGGGTAAAGGGCCTTCACCCGGTAAAATACATTACTCCAAAAAACGTTTAGTACAATGGAATATGGCTAAAATACCACATTAACTTCAAGCAACCGCTTGAACAACCACTAAATTATTTATGACATGCCATAAATGATCCAACTAGATAACCAAAACAAAACCAAGCATAAACTAAGACATATCAACATTTATGCTAACCAAAGGAAAAATAACCTATCCAATTCTAATGTCATGGATGGCAGCAACCTTTAATTGGGTGGGAGATAGACCACAATCATCAAAGTAATCATCATCATAATCATTGTAGTCACATGTACCATCTTTCCATTGCTCTAAAAGACTCTTTTCGTTTCCTCCACTACCGAAATAATTAGTCTCGTTAGGATATTCCAGAACTTCATCGTCGTCCCTATCAGAAACAACCACATTATCCACCTTAGAGAATAGGTTACCCACCTTGGTTGAAGAAGTACGCGTAGAGGAAGAGATACTAGACTTAGTAGCCGCATCCTGCTCCTTCTCTTTCAAATCAACCTTTTTTAGAGGTTTACCATCATCATCCACAAGAGTAACTTTCCCATCAATAATTAGCTTTTCAAGCTTTCCAATTTTCTCAACAATAGGAGTAGTACTAGTGCTACCATAGGGGTGGTCTCCATAACTTTCCCTCCAACTTTCTAATAAACTCTTCTTCCCACCACCTCTATTTTCACCCTTAGAAGAACTAGCAACAACATGTATACCAGATGCTAAAAAACTAGCCATATCGTTTTGGCAATCAAGAACCTCTTCATCACTGTCTTCTTCAGCCACCTTAGTTTCCTTCTTACTACCAACCTCCAAATCAGCCCCATTCCTAGGAGAAACACTTGTTGCACAAGGAATACCATTATCATCAATATCGACCATATCAAGAGAATCAAATGAGTTCGATGTAGCAATAATCGTCCCACTCGTACTTGCCTCTTTAGTGATTTTCTCCTTAGTAGCATCCGGCTTCTTCGAAACAGGTCTCCAAAATTTTGGTTTAGGCTTATTAAGTTGAACACCCCCAATAGGCCGTAAAGGAGTGGCCACATTCTTTCCATTATTCTTACGATTCTTTACCTCAATGAAACCATCATCAGTCTTTTCCAAAGTAGCATAAGCTTCAGAAGCCTTGGCTGCCACATTAGTGTTATTATGAACAACGTCCTTAACACGATTTGGGCCTGTTGTTATACGCTTTCTTACATTCCATGCGTTTTTATCCATTTTCGTCCTTTTTTATACGCTTACTTACATTTTCATACATTTTTATCCGTTTTTCTCTATTTTATACGTTTTTGCCCATTTTATCGTTTTGTTCGCTTTTATCGTTTTAAATCTGTTTTATATGTTTTCTTACATTTTCACACGTTTTTATCCGTTTTCGTCCATCTTAATTCGTTTTTCTAACGTTTTCATACGCTTTTATCCGTTTTTATCCGTTCGTGTATGTTCTTATACGTTTTTGTACACTTTTATGCGTTTTTATATATTTTTGTACCTTTTATATGTTTTTCTATGTTTTTATGCGTTTTTATATGTTTTGTACATTTTCATACGTTTTTATCTATTATTAACCTTTTTTATCCATTTTATCGTGCAAAATGTAAGAAAGCGTCTGAAAGCGAGCAACGTATAAAGACGGATAAAAACATATGAAGATGTAAGAAAACGTAAAAAAAAGACGAAACATATAGAGACGGATAAAAACATATGAAAATGTAAGAAAACATATAAAAACGAATGCAAGCATATAAAAATGGATGAAAACGTATAGAAAAACGGATGAAAATGTATAAGACTGGATGGAAACGTATAAAAGCATATGGAAAAAGATGAAAACGTAAGAAAAACGGACAAAATGTATAAAAATGGATGAAAGCGTATAAAAACGTAAGAAAAACACATATAAATGGATGAAGACGTATAAAAACGTAAAAAAAGTATAAAACATATTAAACTGGATAAAAAAGTATAAAAATGGGCGAAAACATATAAAAATGAATGAAAACATATGAAAACGGAAAAAAAACGTAAGAAAATGGGCGAAAATGTATAAAAACGGATGAAGACGCATAAAACAGGACGAAAACTTGTTAAAACAGATGAAAATGTATAGAAACGGACAAAAACGTATAAAAACGAATGAAAACGTTTAAAAACGGATGAGAACATATAAAATAAAATAAAAACGTTTAAAAAGAACAAAAATGTATAAAAAAAACAGACGAAAATGTATAAAAACGAATGAAAACGCATAAAAAACGGACGAAAACATATTAAAATGGACGAAAAACGGATGAAAACGTATAAAAACGGACGAGGACGTATAAAATATGATTTAATCGTATAAAAATAGACAAAAAATGTATAAAAACGGATAAAAACATATGAAAACGTATAAAAACATATAAGACCGGATAAAAAAGTATGAAAACGTAAGAAAACTTATAAAAACGGACGAAAATGTATAAAACGGACGAAAGCATTTGAAAATGGACAAAAACGTATTAAAACGTAAGAAAACAAGCGAAAACGTATAAAAACGGACAAAACGCATAAAAACGGATGAAAACGCATAAAAACAGACGAAAAAGTATTAAAATGGATGAAAACATATTAAAACGGACGAAAACATATAAAAACGAACAAGCGTATAAAAACGTACAAAAACGTATAATACAGATGATAACGTACAAAAGAGACGGAAACTTGTATTTGATACTCTGTATTTTAAGCGATTGCTTGTTTCGCACTCAATATACTCATTTTATATTTCTTGGTCATTAATTTTGCAAAAAGTACTTACTTTGGAAATTTGTTTTATTTGAAAACCAATAAAAATTGTTAATTCACCCAACATACTCATTTTATATTTCTTGGTCATTAATTTTGCAAAAAGTTTACAAAAATTTTCATTTGTTGACCCAAAAATAATGTCATACACATATATATGTACAATCAATACATCACCATTTTTTTGTAGATAAACAAGGTATTGTCTATGGTACCTCTAGTAAACTTATACTAAATGAGAAATAAGGAAATATTTTCATACCAAGCCCTTGGTGCCTATTTCAGGCCATATAAGGCTTTGTTCAGTTTGCATACATAATCAAGATGTTCACTACTTTCAAACCTAAATGGTTGTTTAACATAAACCTTGTCAGGGAGCTTTAACTTTAGGAAGGTACTTTTGACATCTATCTGATGGACCCTGAAGACTCTATAAGCTACATAAGCAAGGAAGATCTTGATTGCTTCAAGTCTTGCAATTGGTGCAAAAGTTTCATCATATTCAATCCTTTCTTCATGTCTTTACCTTTAAGCTACCAATCTTGCCTTGTTCTTTATGATCAACCCATTTTCATCCCTTTTGTTTCTAAAGATCCACTTGAGTCCAATGATCACTTTCCTTTTAGGAGCTGGAACAAATGTCCAAACCTTGTTTCTTTCAAACTCATTGAGTTATTCTTGCATGGCAATAACCCAACATTCCTCCTTTAGGGCCTTAATGATTCTTTTGGGTTCAATATCTATTAAGAAGTCATCATATAGACATTCATTAGCTGAGGCAGCATCAATGTCGTTTAGTTGACTTCTTGTTTTACACCAGTTGAGGGTTTACCCAGAATATTGACTAAGTCAATACCGCTTTATCTAGTCCATCTATCTTGAGGTGTAGGAGTTATTGATGAGAGTTGAGGTTCAGGTTGAGTAGGGATCAGAATCAATCAGATACTGGTTCCTCTTGATCATCTGATGGTGATTCATGTTGTTCAGGTATGGGGTCAGTGACTGGTAAATCAGTGAAGGGCTCAGTTGTAGCAACCCGTAATTTTTCATAAGATAAAATGACTCCTTTGACTTTTTAAAGTTGACCTTTGACTTTGACTTTTGACTATTTGACTTTTACCGTAACGTAAAAGCAAATACGATAACCGGTAGTAACTGGTAATTTTCCTTGTGACCAACACAAGACTACGATGAGTCTATATGTTCAAAATACTTTATTTTCACCAATAAATCATAATTTATATAAACTATTACTATTTTATCATTTTAAGTAGATATGTTACTTTTACGTAAGGCGCGTACTCGAACCTCGTTATTAAGTTTCGTGACTTTAGGGCTTAACGTTAGTAATTACGGGACCAAACTACACCTCATAAACTAAAACTTATCAAAACAAAACACATTTATCACCTCACCATGGGGTGGATGAATTCAGTGTCTCACCAAGCCGCATGGCTTGGTTATAACACTCATACCTCATAAACATGACACCTACACTTCTTTGCCTTCCACCAGTACATAATCCCAACAAACACTCATTAGGACATGCAAATTTGATAAGAAAACCACAAAATACTCTCTTCTTCCTTCTTGGGTCGTTCACTATCAATTCACCATCACCATCATATTTTGATCTTCAAGCTACAAGTTATACTACAAAAGTGAAGGGTTTAGGTAGCTAGTTATGATCCTTGGGTTGTTTTAGTGATTCTATGGTTAAATTTGGAGATATACAAGGGTTTAAGGGCTGAGTTAAAAGGGTTAATACAAGTCTTACATAAGGTTAAAGTAAGCTTGGGTTGAAGATTCAAGACAAGGATTAAAGACTAGAAGGGTTAAGGGTTGAATTGTTCTTGTTGTACTAGTAACTTGTCATCCTAATCCTTGTAAGATTTGAGTTTATTTTCTTGTCATTCAATATGATTGTAATAATCTCTATAATTATTTTATGTAATGTAATATAAATAGTATATGTAATATGGCTTAATTGATGTTGTACATGAGGTTGTGACCATAAAAACAAGCTAAAACAAGTCCTAGGAAATTCTATGAACATGAATTCTGAAACAGTCCCAAAGTTTGATTAAACTGATCATATCAGTAAACCTTGAGGTTAATTCAGTAAGATATGCTTTTAGAACTATGTCTTACGGTCGTTTCTCCGGGTGGCGCACCTCATAACTCATCCCGATGAGTAAATGAGAGCCAAAATGGCAAAACATGTCAAAACACACACGGACTTCATTTGGGAAAAGCCCATGGTTACATTCATTTTGGAAGTCGACTCGGTTTATGAAATGTAGCCAAGACCTAAACTTGAAGTTTGGCTAAAGCGCGTGTCAAAAAAAGTTGTAGAACTCAACTTATGGTCGTTTTAGCGGGATGAGAATGTGACCAAACTTTACGCAATGAAATATAAGTAAATACTTGTAATTAGACTATTGATATAAATAAACTTTGGACCTTAGACTTAATAAAGCTTAAGAAGCTGTTAGAGAATATAAATATATGAAATTGACCTTTTGAATCACATAAAAAGGACTTATGGTTAAAAAGTTATGCCTAGTTAAGTTTTACTAGATGAAAATATAGTGTTGGAACAAAAGCTTGCTGATACGATTTTAAATCACGATTTTGACCCTTTTCTGGTCCGAATCAGCAAAAGTGTAAACCACGAAAGTTGCTCAGAATGAGTTTTTCTACCAAAGGTTAAGAGCACATAAGCAGAAAGAGAACGAAAAATCCTAAAAATGGCAAAAACTAAACTGACCTGTTGTTGACTAGAAAACAACCTTAGTAAGAAACCTTAAGTGATATATTGATTCTTTGAGGCCAAAACAAAACCAAGGTTAAGCCAAGGCTGATGTCTCAAGGTATTTTAACTTAAATATAGCCATTAGGTTTGACCTTAATTCTTGTTTCAAGTTGCTTAACCGTAACTTAGCATGCGGCTAGTTTGGGTTTGTTAACCCGAAACTTGTTTCAAAAACTTGTTCATTAGATTGAACTTTACTAGACTTTGACAAAACTAGATAAATGACCATATGACATATAAAATATCTAAATACCATTTTCACAAGTCTTAACTCTTGTTTAAACCTATGAACATAAATTAACTTAAAAGCTATTTCTGAAACCTTTGTATTTCACGACATCATAATATGACACGCCGTAATTATTTTCATCACAACACTCATTGAGTGAATAACATTTATACATGATAAATGTTATGCTAAACTACTTCACGACCTCTTGATTTTGATAGCCAAACAACATTTAAGGAATACTTTAACTTAAGGATTCATGTACAACATCATAAGCCAACAAACTACATATACTTGTACACTTATATTGTACAATATACTAAAACACGAATACTATGCTTTCTTAGGTAATCGTTAAAGATCGTGATCTTGTCATACTCTACCGTTGATAACATTAAATCGTTACACTCCGCTGCTAATCACTACTGTGAGTTCATAGCCCCACTTTCTATTACTTAATTGTTTTACAAACCCTTAGGGGAGATACATGCTTTATTTTAAACCGAACACATTGCTTTCAAAATGTATACTCATCGATTGTTTTATTAGTACTAAGTTACGCATTTGTCAAACTTAAGTCCTTAATCATGAATCATTAATCCTTTGAGTGAAGGTGGCGAAAATTGTGAATAGATCTATTGGGATTGCGAATCTCGTTTGTGTTGACCGGGTAGGCAAACAAGCACTATATTGAATACATTAGGTAAAAGCGGCAATTTTACTGTTAGGCACGTACTCAGCAGTTTCACCAATTATTTTTGGAGCAAGTTAACGCCTTGATTGCATGATGCTTAGTCTAATAATAACTGTTTTGTTTTCAAACTATTTGTGTGAATTTATAACTCACACTACAAACATAATGTGTTCAACCATCAAACAAACTCTATGAATTTCATTCAATCTTTGTGTTGACAGTTTTAAGCATGTATTTCAGGTCCATATTGTACGAGGCTGGCACGGAGGAGCACGGATACTCAAGAAGGCTATAAATTATATTATCATTCGAAAACCAATTTAATGTATTTTGTAAACTTAGAACCATTTGGGACCTCATCTTTGTAAACTCGATATTTATATAAATCGAATGATAAATCTTTTAAAACGACTCCATTAGAGTTCGTTTCTATTATTATATTGTTGTGCCACGAAGTAACAACTAGTTTGAATTAATTGCGTATCACGAAGTTGGGGTGTTCTGATTGGTATCGAGCCTTAATTATAGAAATGGGTCTAATTGTGACCTAAACTATAACTACTTTTACAAACAAAAACATTTTATAGCCTTCCGTTCTCCGTGCCTTCCATCCTCCAGACGATTATGTGACTTTTAGGCATTTTAAGCTATACAAACATACTAGTATATTGATATATACACTCGACATAATTTCAATCATAAGCGATGTACTAAACATATCTCGTATGCCTATTCTAAGGCATTACGACACAATCATATTTTTCCAAATCATGTATTTACTCATGCATTTTAGGATCACGAAACTTCCTCCAAGACATTATGGCGATTACAATGGTCTTTCCTACTTCAGACATTGTGAGATACAATGGTCTCATTCATTTTCAAGACATTGTAAATCCTACGGTGGTCTCCATTACATTCTCGGACATTGTAAATCCTCGGTGGTCTCAATTACATCCCGGACATTGTAAATCCTACGATGGTCTCTATTTCATCCTCGAGACAACGTGGGTGAAGCAGTGGTCTCATTTACTTTCGACATTGTGAGTTGCACAATGGTCTCTATTAATTGCTAGACATTGTGAGTTGCACAATGGTCTCAACTACTTCTCAGACATTGTGAGTTACACAATGGTCTAATTTACTTCGCAAACATTGTAAATTATACAATAGACTCTAGAAATTATCTTATAAAACCTTATATAATATTGTTTTACATGAAACCCGTCACAATCTAACGATTTCCCTAATGAAAATACAAGAAATGAAATTTCTAAAGGACAAACTAATTCATCATCTACAAAAGCTGAAGTTCAGCAACTTTCTATACATTCATCAAAGTCCTATTTTGAAACCTTCATTGTTAAAAATTCGTGATTCTAGCCAAGTATGGACTATTTTAGAATTACTTAAAACTTCCTTTCCACACGTATCTACCTATACTATCTTCTATGCAATGGAATGTGAAAACATAGGTTAGAAGTCTTTTATGGCCAGGACTTGCAACTGAATGGTTTGATATCACCTTTGCTTTGTGGATATTTTCTTAAAAGCTATGGACATATCACGAGTATACCTAATTTAGGTATTTGGAAAATTTATCGAACCTCGGCTAAATATAGTCTAGTCACCTATATTTAACCTAGGGACAGTGGAACATAGTCTGACTAACTATGTTTGACTTAAATTTTTCAAACACTGAGAATAGTTATACAAGGGTTATATTCAGGTTAATTTCCTACTTAAGCTCGATAAACCACCAGAATTCATTAAAAGATCTAGAGACATGTTAGTATCTTACCACTCAGCGAGATCTTAACACTTATTTATACTACCTAATTTCATTCTTGAAAGTTTTCATTTATGAAATAATCCTAACTACTATCTTAGAATAGTCATCAAATCTTCTCGTCATTTCTTAGAAGTACTAGCCTGTTTAGGTTTCAAGGATATCTTTCCGCCATAATCCTTTAAAATTCACTTATGATTTTAAAGCAAACTAGACATCTCTACCTAAGAATAATGTTAAACATACACTACACTCTTCTAAATCATCAACATATAACTTCATTATCTTAACCCCATTATAAGTCAGTATGTAAAACTTCACCGTATCACGTTTCTTTCAAACACTAGTAGACATAAACACTATACGATATAGCATTCATCTCAAAACTACCTAATACATGATCGATTTTGGAAGTGGTTTGGACAACCACTTGCCACTATCAAGACTTTCCTACAACGACAATTATCGCATCATTATAAACCATTTCACATCAACAATATCTTACACCATTTATTAACAACAATTACCGTAACAACAACAAAATTATTCCATTTAAGGCACTATCTAGACGAAATTGTCAGTCAACCATTTGCTGGACTAAGGTGTTTAGAGATCACCCACAAAACAACTAAGGAAACCATACAAATACAAATTTGGCTGCATGTTGTACACTATCACCAGAAATGAAAATTTCATAGATGTAAGGCGTTAAAATTTACCAAAAACTCAATGTTAGAAATTAAGGTTTTGTTGAAGGCCTCAAATACAATAAGATATGATTCGTTTTGAGAATCGGGAAAAGCCAAACTTGAGGTATATTGGACTCTATAAGATTTTAACAAAACCCTTTAGATTATCAACTTAAGCCACCACCAAAAACTTAGAATGGTATATAACACATTGTATGACCATAAACTTAAAACATAAAGATTAAAATTAAAGCATACACCTACATTTTCCTAGAACACTTCAACATCGGATAACACACACCTGAATTCGGGATGGAATTCCTTAAGGGTAGAGGCTGTAGCAACCGTAAATTTTCATAAGATAAAATGACTATTTTACCCTTTGACTTTTAAAGTTGACCTTTGACTTTGACTTTTGACTATTTGACTTTTCTAGTAACTTAAAAGCAAATCGATAACCGGTAATGCTGGTAATTTTCCTTGTGACCAACACAAGACTACGATGAGTCTATATGTTCAAAATACTTTATTTTCACCAATAAATCATAATTTATATAAACTATTACTATTTTATCATTTTTAAGTAGATATGTTACTTTTTACGTAAGACGTGTACTCAAACCTACGTTATTAAGTTTCGTGACTTAAGGGCTTAACCTTAGTAATTACCGGGACCAAACTACACCTCATAAACTAAAACTTATCAAAACAAAACACACATTTATCACCTCACCATGAGGTGGATGAATTTGGTGTCTCACCAAGGCCACATGGCTTGGTTATAACACTCATACCTTATAAACATGACACCTACACTTCTTTGCCTTCCACCAAGTACATAATCCCAACAAACACTCATTAGGACATGCAAATTTGATAAGAAAACCACCAAATACTCTCTTCTTCCTTCTTGGGTCGTTCACCATCAATTCACCATCACCATCATGTTTTGATCTTCATGCTACAAGTTATACTACAAAAGTGAAGGGTTTAGGTAGCTAGTTATGATCCTTGGGTTGTTTTAGTGATTCTATGGTTAAATTTGGAGATATACAAGGGTTTAAGGGCTGAGTTAAAAGGGTTAATACAAGTCTTACATAAGGTTAAAGTAAGCTTGGGTTGAAGATTCAAGACAAGGATTAAAGACTAGAAGGGTTAAGGGTTGAATTGTTCTTGTTGTACTAGTAACTTGTCATCCTAATCCTTATAAGGTTTGAGTTTATTTTCTTGTCATTCAATATGATTGTAATAATCTCTATAATTATTTTATGTAATGTAATATAAGTAGTATATGTAATATGGCTTAATTGATGTTGTACATGAGGTTGTGACCATAAAAACAAGTCCTAGGAAATTCTATGAACATGAATTCTGAAACAATCCCAAAGTTTGATTAAACTAATCATATCAGTAAACCTTTAGGTAGACTCAGTAAGATAGGATTTTAGAACTATGTCTTACGGTCGTTTCGCCGGGTGTCGCACCTCATAACTCATCCCGATGAGTAAATGAGAGCCAAAATGGCAAAACATGTCAAAACCTGCACACCAGACTTCATTTGGGAAAAGCCCATGGTTATGTTCATTTCTGGAAGTCGACTCAGTTTTTTGAAATGTAGCCAAGACCTAAAATTGAATTTTGGCGAAAGCCGCATGTCCAAACAAGTTGTATAACTCAACTTATGGTCGTTTTGGCGGGGATGATATGCGACCAAACTTTCTGCAAGGAAATATAAGTAAATACTTGTAATTAGACTATTGATATAAATAAACTTTGGACCTTAGACTTAATTAAGCTTAAGAAGCTGTTAGAGAATATAAATTTATGAACTTGACTTTTTGAGTCACTTAAAAAGGACTTATGGTTAAAAAGTTATGCCTAGTTAAGTTTTACTAGATGAAAATATAGTGTTGGAACAAAAGCTTGCTAATACGATTTTAAATCACGATTTTGACCCTTTTCTGGTCCGAATCAGCAAAAGTGTAAAACACGAAATTTGCTCAGAATGAGTTATTCTACAAAAACTCGGGGGCACATATGCAGAAAGTGAACGAAAAATTCTAAAAACGGAAAAAACTAAATTGACCTGTTGTTGACTAGAAAACAACCTTAGTAAGAAACCTTAAGTGATATATTGATTCTTTGAGGCCAAAACAAAGCCAAGGCTGATGTCTCAAGGTATTTTAACTTAAATATAGCCATTAGGTTTGACTTTAATTCTTGTTTCAAGTTGCTTAACCGTAACTTAGCCGCAGACGGCTAGTTTGGGTTGTTAACCGAAACTTGTTTCAAAACTTGTTCATTAGATTGAACTTTACTAGACTTTGAGAAAACTAGATAAATGACCATATGACATATAAACTATCTAAATACCATTTTCACAAGTCTTAACTCTTGTTTATACCTATGAACATATATTAACTTAAAAACTATTTCTGAAACCTTTGTATTTCACGACATCATAATATGACACGCCATAATTATTTTCATCACAACACTCATTGAGAGAATAACATTTATACATGATAAATGTTATGCTAAACTACTTCACGACCTCTTGATTTTGATAGCCAAACAACATTTAAAGAATACTTTAACTTAAGGATTCATGTACAACATCATAAGCCAACAAACTACATATACTTGTACACTTATATTGTACAATATACTAAAACACGAATACTATGCTTTCTTAGGTAATCGTTAAAGATCGTGATCTTGTCATACTCTCTCGTTGATAACATTATATCGTTACACTCCATTGCTAATCACTACCGTGAGTTCATAGCCCCACTTTTATTACTTAATTGTTTTACAAACCCTTGGGGAGATACATGCTTTATTTTAAACCCGAACACATTGCTTTCAAAATGTATACTCATCGATTGTTTTATTAGTACTAAGTTACCGCATTTGCCAAACTTAAGTCCTTTAATTATGAATCATTAATCACTGAGTGAAGGTGGGCGCGAATATTGTGAATAGATCTATTGGGATTGAAGAATCCCGTTTGTGTTGACCGGGTAGGCAAACAAACGCACTATATTTGAATACATTAGGTAAAAAGGCAATTTTACCTGTTAGGGCACGTACCAACAGTTTCACCAATTAATTTTGGAGCAAGTTAACGCCTTGATTGCATGATGCTTAGTCTTATAATAACTGTTTTGTTTTCAAACTATTGGTGTGAATTTATAACTCACACTACAAACATAATGTGTTCAACCATCAAACAAACTCTATGAATTTCACTCAACCTTTGTGTTGACAGTTTTAAGCATGTATTTTAGGTCCATATTATGCGAGGTGTACAGAGGAGCACGGATACTCAAGAAGACTATAAATTTTATTATCATTCAAAAACCAATTTAATGTATTTTGTAAACTTGGAACCATTTGGGACCTCATCTTTGTAAACTCTGATATTTATATAAATCGAATGATAAATCTTTTAAAACGAATCCATTAGAGTTCGTTTTCTATTGTTATGACTGTTGTGCCATGAAGTAACACCCAGTTTGAATTCCGTTGCGTATCACGAAGTTGGGGGTGTTACATCAGTGGTCTGTTGATCATAATCGGTGATAGGTTCTTCAGGTGAGCTGGTCACAGCTAATTCCTTTGGTTTATGATTGATGGAGGACAAAGGATCATAGGCTGGAATATAGTGCATGACTTTACTATATCTAGGAGGTATGTTGGAGAGATCTCTTGAGGGTGAGTATTCATCTTCTGGAAAATATTTTGATTACTAAAATTTATGTTATCTGCTTCTGATCCAGAGAATCTTATTTCATCACATTCATTGAAAGTCACATGATTGGTTTCCTTCATTTCCTGTCTTCTAATGTTAAATACTCTAAAAGCCTTAGAGTCTAGAGTACCCCAAAAGAAACCATCATTAGATGTCGGTTTTCTTCCATGAAATACGATAAAAGTTGTCTTAATGTGTCTTTTGATGATGATTGATCATTTTGTGTTAAAAAGGCGATTATTATGACTTCTTCCAAAGCCCGATTGGGTAGGAGGATCCTTTAATCATTGTTGGTGCCGCTTCAATTAGGGTTCTATTTCTTTTTGATAACCCCAATACGCTCGGAGTGCTTGGAGAAGAGAAGTTTTGTGATATTCCTTTTCATCACAAAAGCTTTCAAGTGTGTGATTCTAAACTCGTTCCATTATCACTTCTCAACTCCTTTACTTTTACATCATTCAGATTCTCCATTCATCTAATTAGTGACATGATGTATTTAGCAGCTTCACTCTTTTTCCTAAGAAAGAACACCCATGTGTATCTTGAGTACTCAACCACTATAACTAGGGTATATTTGTTGGATTTATTGTTTGTGGTGTAATAGGACCAAATAAATCCACGTGAAGTAAGTGAAGACATTTGTTAATTGAAAATGATTGCTTGGATATAAATGAGGCTCTTTTGTGTTTTCCTTTCTCACAGGCTAAGCAAATTTTGTCTTTTGAGTAGGTAAGAGATGGAAGACCAGCAACCATGTTGTGTTTGGCTAGGATGTTCATGTTTTTGAAGTTGAGATATTATAGTCTCTTATGCCAAAGCCAGTTTACATTGTTAGATGTTTTGGCATAAAAACATGTTTCGATGCCTGATTGAGGTAATGACATGTTTAAAACATATACATCTATGATTTTGGGAGCAATCGAACAACCGTCATTTTGGGTAAAATTGTTCCTTGTTTCTTGATGAATAGACCTTTGAAGTTTGACTCACACGGTGGTGATCTTGATCGGGTTGTGCTTGAGTCCATTCAAATAACCAACCTTGGTGAATTCAATTCCATTGCAGTTGAGAGAACCATATCCTTCAATAGACCTTATAAAGTTATCTCAAAGACTATTGTCGGACTTGATTTTTGAGTGTACAAATACTGCTTTACCCATGTCATGTGTCTAGAACATCCACTAAACTGACTTATTTAGAACATCCACTAAACTGAATGGAAATATTTTGTTTCCTCCTTTGAGGAATAGTCTGAGTGGGAGCTGGCTTGATATGAAAATTGCTTCATGTTCATAGCTCCAATAAATTTGAAGCTTGGGTAGTCAGTGCACTCATCCGAGTGATGGTTAGTGAGTCTACAATACTTGCAAGGTTTAAAAACCATCGAAGTATCAACAATTGTGTTAATACAAATAAGCCATAAAAGCTGTTGGAATCACTCCTAAACCTTAATTCAAGTGTTTGTTACTCATATGTAATAGGTAGCTTATTATGGCCTTTATGTTTGTTTAAGGTCAAGCTTATGTAGAAGGCCCATAAGCTTAGGCCCATGTCCAATAAGGAAAAGGGAAGGAGTGGGAGTGTTGCCCTAGCTCCTTGCCTATAAATACTCTTGTAAACCTTCATTAGAAGGTTGGTTGTTCAAGTTATTTCTTTCACTACATACTCTACGCATAACCGTCTTATTATATGTGTGTGTGTGTGTTTCTTGTTCAATCGCCTCTCTATCTCTTTCTTGTAAGCTTGTGTTGTAAAACTAGTGACCTAACGATGGTATCAATCGCCTAACTAGTTGGGTGAATCGTTATTTCTTGAAGTGGGTTTTGGTCCTACGGCGTAAGAATAACAAGATACTTTGGTTAAGCAAAAACTTGTTTTTACACTTTTAATCCAAGATTCTTGTACTTTCAACGTTTTAAGGTGTTAAAATACTTGTTTTGGCAAAAGTTTCAAACTTCTGCGTGGATCTAAGTTTTTAAGCTTGTTTTTGTTCGTGGGTGAAGTTCTCGCGTAACCCGTTTAGCCGTTTTGGTTCATCAAGGTTCACACTTTTGTGTTATTTTGGTACTATTAACGCTATTCCATAACAAAAATCGGTTTAGAAACAAATTTGGGCATAATCATTTTACGAGTAAGATTACGCGTATCAAAACCCTAATCTTCGCGTAACTTTATCCGTGGTTTGATCTTGAGTTTAGTGGTTTACTCCGTGTTTTCTTGCTTGGATAAGCACGAAAATCGTCGACTTTGGATATCTTTTGCCTTTGTGATAGTGTAAAAGATCATTTAAACAAAACCTAAACTTACGCATAAGCATAAAGCTTACGCGTAGAAATCCTCGCATAAGATTCATCTTACGCCTAAGCCAAGTCTTACGCATAAGGTAATCCTCGCATAAGTTTCTCGCCTAACTTTGTGTCTCGCATAACTTTAGAGTCTTTTCCATACTTACGCGTAAGCTAAATTCTCTGGCGTAACTAGTGATTGTTACGCGTAACTTTGGTGTTTTACGCATAAGTGCTACTTGGATTAGTGTGATTTCTCGCCTAAGGACACTTCAACAACTAAGGTTCATTCGACTACAAAGATCCATTTTATAACACAAGTTAATCAACATGTCTCAACCACCATACTCTAACTATTTCCTTACACTTATTCTCAGCGACAACAACAACTAAGTCCACAACATCAACAATGGAATCAACAACAAGCAATTTATCAACAACAATTTAATCAACAACATACTCCACAACTTGGAGCAATTCCTCCACCACAAATGGTTCAAACACCGCCAAGCCTTCAAGTTCAACCCTACACAAAGCGATTTCAATCAACATCCATCAAGGAACACTATGAAGGAACCCACTTGGTTTGCAAAGATGTGTGAAGCTTTAAGCGACCAACAATCAATTCATGATTTGGATCACTTGATAGACCTCAATGCTAACTCCGAAACTACGATCAATGGGTGATAAGGTTCTTTAGGTTTTGTGATGCGAAGAAGCCACATGGAAAGTTCTTAAAGAAGGTTATCTTGGAAGGTCCATTTGAGATGCCTCTTGTCATTGTGCAGGAGATCCAAATGCTATTCCCAAGAGATGAACAAGCGAACATTGCTCTTGTTGCGGACTTGAATCCTCAAGAACTTCTACACTATGAAGCGGATGAGCTTGCAATGGAATATATCCTCTTAGGATTACCAAACCCAATTCTTCGTAGTGTTGATGCTCAAAAGGCGCACAGAAAATGTGGGATCATATTCGTCTTCTTATGGAAGGATCATACTCAATCGGGAGGATTTGGAATCCAAAATTTACTTGGCTTATGAACACTTCATGATTGAACACGGAGAGACACTAGAGTCCTATCATCATCGATTTTCGAGACATCATCAATGATTTGGATAAACACAACATCATCATGCCAAGAATTGCGGTGAATACTAAGTTCTGAGTAGTCTTGGTCACGAATGGGAGAAGTATGTCATTTTCTCCGTCAAGCGAAGAATATGCATCATTCTACATATGGATTGTTGTACGATTACTTGAAGCCTCATGAAAAGGAAGTTGATCGGGAAAGGATTCTCCGTGCTCAAATTGCTCCACCTACACATCCGGAAAATCAACAACTTGCCTTATATGCTCAACAAAGTTATCCTCCTCAACAAGCAACTCAACCAAGCGCCTCGGTCACACAAAGCGATCATTCACGGCAACAATCTCAACAAAATCAATTGGTTCCATACAACAACACCAATGCTCAACCAATTGTCGGTGAAGCTAATGAGGACATCGATCCGTTCGAAGCATTGCAACAAGGATTTGTTATGATTGCTAATGCTTTTGGCGTTATACCAACAAATCAAACAATCGTATTCGTTCCTCATCTAACACACGAAATCAATTTGTTGTGAACAATGGGCGAGTTGAAGTTGAGAATCGTGGATATGGTCGTCGGATGGGCGGTGGTCAAGGGTTTAATGCTACGGTAGGAACAACAACGAGCTCAGTGGTGGAGCAGGAAATGCTCGAGAATGGGTTGGTGGTCTTGATGCTACAAGCGCAATGAGAAGGACACTGGCTAATGCATGCCCAAAGCCGAGGACTAGGGGTAGTGCTTATTTCAAAGAGGCTCTTCTTTTGGCTCTTAAGGATGAAGTGGTGGATCTCTCACGGACAAAACGAGTTTTATGGCAAATCGAGACTCGAGATGATGATATGGAGGACTTGCGAGGCTAATGCGTGATTATGTTGATGGCTAATATGCATGAGCTACACATGAGTGACACAGGCCCAGTGTATGACAACGATGGCTTGTCTCGGTACCGAACAAACCATATTTATCAACGATCTAATATCTCCGCCAATATCCCGAATCCGCAAGGCTCGGAATGTTCAAAATGAGTCATTTACATCACATTCGGCGATTTTCAACTAAACCCGTAGTTACATTTGACGATCAAGATGACCTTATGGTTTCCATTGATAATCAAATTGACTCCGTGGTTATACTTGAGGATCTAAATAATGATCATGTTGTGACTCCGTTGAACAAACCGAACTTTTGCCTCATCGGATCTTGCTCTGTTACTTAAGACCAACAATCCCAAATTGAAGAATGTTGTGCATTAAATAAGGACTTAAAAAGTAAAAATGCTTTGCTAACCAAGGATTTTGAATGCTTACAAATGCAACTCAACTTTTTAAAACTCAAGAAAACCGTGAAAAAGGTTTTGAAGCCGCTTTACTAAATCTCATCAAAGCGAAAAATATTTAGAGACGGATCGTGATCTAGCCGCTTGAAGAATGCTTTGTTATGCGAGATAGAACAAGCTGAAACATGAACATAAAAAGCAAATTAACGCTCTTACCTTGGAAAATCAAAAAGCTAAAGGTGAGTTGTTAACTTGTCAAAAGCAGTTCTCTGCATACAAAAGCATTCAACGAATCGAATAGATGACCTTCTTGAAGAAATTATCGGATTGCAAAACAAACTTAAAGAGTTTAAAGCATTGTTTACAAACATGGTGAATCGATATGACTATTGAAAAGTTTACTTTAAAACCCAATCAAAAGGATATGGACCAACTCTTGCGATTACAAACCTAAGCTTTCACTAAAAACATTCAAACCAAATCACGAAGTTTCGGTCGAGAATATAAAATTAATAATCTTGTTATGAGTGTTGTTGAATATCATCGTCAAGAGGAATTAGATGCGAGAAGGCGAGTCGATCAAAATTAAAAGCATTGTTTACAACAAACCTTTTAATTATTCAAAACCGGTCACTTTTGTCACCACCAGATTCTTCTAACACACCAAGGGTTATCATAAAAACACACGAGTCTTCTAATGTTAATCCCCAACAGATTATGCACAAATTTATGGTCCTTTACCTTCCATTAGTGAAGTAAACTCAAAACACGAAAATCGAAAAATTCTTAGATATTTTGACATTTTCATGGTGACCTCAAAACTTTACAACATGAGATAGAATATCATTACGAAATCAAAGTTCAACATTTTCAATCGCCTCTGGCGCGAGAACAAAGAGACATTTTGGAAAAATCTTTTACCAAATGTTAAAAATTTGAAAAATTGTGCATTGTCTTGGGAGCAGGACTTTCATAAGGAACTTGGAGTGATGAAGGTCGTTTCGAGAAAGCGAAACATCTATTTCTAACACTAAGCGTAAAAGAAAATGTTGAGAAAAGATGTTGATCGACTCTTGAAAGATGTTATCGTCTTGATATCCATAATGTTGTGTTATTCAATTCTTTGCCACATGCATCGATTATATCTCTGCGTCTTGTTGATAAGAGTGTAGCTGTTGAGAACACCGATAATGTGCTTGGATCGAGTCTTTAAAAGCTGAAAATGAGCGATTGTATGAACTTTCCTATGCAAAGCGTCGTCTTAATTGGTGTCAAAAGATATTCACAATAAACAACTTGCTTTTCAAAACAAAATCGCTCGATTGCATACAAAATCTTGATCCTAAATTTGATAAAGTGGATGATCAAAGCGTGTCTTTGAAAAGTCAAATCTCAAAATATGAACAAGAACTTGTAAAGTTAAGCAGAATATGGTGTCATATTTGATTTACTCAATAAGACTCGTCATGAAGCATCAAGCGAACTTGATCACTATCTTGCACACACTAGAAGTCATGAATTTTCTTTGGAAATATTAGATTACGAAAATCAAGATTTGATTCACACTATCTTTAAGTTAAGAGAAATGTTAGGAAAGTATGAACTACTTCCGCCTACCGTGATTAAGAGAATAGCACCGGTCACACTTAGTAATCGTGAACCTAGAATCCCTACTTGCCAAATCACAAGTTGCTAACGTGCTTCCTTCTCTTGAAGCAGGAATAGTTGTGTCTTTTCAAGCGTCCGCACTTCACGACCTAGGAGCACTCAATCGAAGAATAGGAAGTTGCGACCTAAGAAAAGATCAATAAGGAATGCTAAAGTAGAAGAACACCCTAGGACAATGAATAAGACTCACGTTGCTTCCACTATAGATATTGCGTCGGCAAATGTAATAGAAATAGTCATGTAACGAATGCTAAACCTTTAAGTACTTTTGATATTGATCGATGCACCTTGTGTTATTTGTCGTAAAAGTATGAATTCGATTGTCATGACAAATGTGTTGCTAAAGCTATAATCTCTCGTTTACGGAATCCTAAGAATCGGAATACCTCTAGGCCCACTAATCATTCTAAGTACGTGCTTGGTAGACCGCCTTCTTTAGATTCTAAGGCAAGCATTGTTGTCCTGTAGCTCAGTTTCACCTCCTAAGAATGTAGTACCACCTAGTGCATTCACTAAGACTAAAGCAAAGAGTAGTTATAGATGGCGAAATGGATATATAACACACTAGGATTTAAATGGATGCCTAAAATTATTAATGTGTGTATGTCTAATATACCTTGGAACCCTCTAACATTTGGGTTCCACATCTACTTCTATTCCATCGTGTAAATGCATGTGTAATGCGGTGATCTGAGATCATTCTGGATTGTTGATAGCGGATGTTCCCGACACATGACGAGCAACCTTAAGCTGTTATCAAACTTTATTGCAAAGTTCATTGCTTTGTCGGGTTGGGAATGATCACTTAGCGACTATCATGGGCTCGGAGACTATGTCAATGGGAACATCGAAATCGGCGGGGTTTACTATGTGGAAGGCCTCGGTCACAATCTGTTTTCGATGGGTCAATTTTGTGATGGAGATTTGGAGGTTGCTTTCGGGAGAAAACTTGTTTCATTCGTGATCTACAAGGAAATGACCTTATATGCGGCTCGCGTAATTCTAGTCTCTACACTATCTCTATGCAAGACATGGTTGCTTCATCTCCCATCGCTTACTTTCAAAGGCAACATCAACAAAATCACGGCTATGGCACCGTCGTCTCTCACATCTAAACTTTCAAACCATCACCAACCTTGCTCGACACAAACTAGTTGAAGGACTCCCACGATTCCGGTATTCAAAAGATCACCTTTGCTCGACTGTGAACAAGGGAAAAGCACTCGTGCTCATTTTCCTTCAAAGGTGGAACACGACTCTCGACATGTGCTTCATCTTCTTCACATGGATTTGTGTGGCCCGATCGTGTGCAAGCGATCAATGGCAAGCGCTACATCTTAGTAATTGTTGATGACTACTCACGATGGACTTGGGTCTACTTTCTTGAAGCAAAGACCAAGCTCCACAAATGATCATCACCTTTCTCGAAAATCTGAGTTCGACTCCGCAACACCGTCGGGCTAATCGAGCAGACAAAGGCCGAATTTGTTAACCAAACCCCCGTGAATTCTATGAGAAAGTGGAATTGACATCAAACATCTATTGCGTACACACGAACAAAGCGGAGTTGTTGAAAAGCGAAACCGAGCGTTAGTGGGCTGCAGAACAATGTTAATCAATGCTAAACTTCCAGTTACTTGTGGGCGAAATTGTATCTCTGCATGCTATACTCAAAACCGTTCTATGATCACAAAGCGCCACAACAAAACACCTTTCGAGCTTGTCCACAACCATAAACCGAATCTCAAACACTTTCATGTATTTGGATCCCTTTGCTATCAAATAATGATCGTGATGATTTTGGAAAGCTCAAAGCCAAAGCGACATTGGAGTCTTTATTGGATATTGTGAGAATTCTAAAGGGTACGGATATGGAATCGTCGTACAAAGCAGGTTATGGAAGCGATTCATGCTCATTTGATGAACTTACGGAAATGGCTTACGAGTATAATGACTTAGAACCGGTCACAACCGTTTAAACTTCCTCAAACCCCATCATCGGTGAACAAAGCCCCGACTCACTCGTCAACAAATGGAAAGGTTATTTGCTCCTTTGTTCGGTGGCGATATTGATGAGCGTGCTCGGTGTATCCATTGTTTCATTGCACAACGATAATATTCCTATACGATACACTGCTACAACAACTCTTGTTGAAGAAGCACCACCGATTGACTCCAACACAGCAGTTGAACAAACCGCTTCCAACAATGATGAACCGGTGATGATATTACGAATGAAGTACCCCACTGCAGATTTTGATCCAAATCGTTCTTTAACCCGTTTGCTAATGAGGCTGCTTTGCACGGATGTCGCGGAATCTTCAACAAACCATTTGAATCCTCGAATCTACACAATGTATACCAACATCAACCCTCTACACATAAATGGACAAAAGATCATCCTCGGAAAATATTATTGGCAACCCGAACCAACCGGTCGTTACGAGACAACGTCTTCGCTCGGATGGTGAACATTGCATTTATGCACTCACCGTCTGCCAATCTGAGCCCAAAAACATAAAAGGCGCAATGACAAAAGACACTGGATTGAATCCATGCAAGAAGAACTCAACCAATTCAAGCGACTTGAAGTATGGGGCGGTTGAAAGACCAGCGAGGGTTTCGTCATCGGTCTAAAATGGATTTGGAAGAACAAATTGGATCTTTGAAGGAAGCGTAATCCGAAACAAGTCACGTCTAGTTGCTAAGGGTTATCGTCGGGAAGAGGAATAGACTTTGAAGAATCTTTTGCTCGGTTGCTCGTCTTGAGGTTGTTCGGATATTTCTCGCGTTCGCGGCTCATATGAATATGACGGTCTATCGGATGGATGTCAAAGCTGCGTTTCTCAATGGACAACTTAAAAAGCGGTTTATGTCGACCAACGGATGGATTCGTTGATCACGAGTTCCCGAACCATGTCTACAAAGCGAACAAAGCTCTTTATGGTCTCAAACAAGCCCCTCGGGCATGGTGCGATAAGCTATCATCTTTCCTCATTGCTAATAATTTCACCAAAGGTTCGGTCGACCCTACTCTTTTTATACAATATCACGGGCACATATCTTAATTGTTCAAATTCGTGGATGACATCATTTTGGGTCTACACATAAAAAGTTTTCAATCGCTTTTGCAAAACTAATGAAGAAAAATTTTGAAATGTCCATGATGGGTGAACTCGCGTTCTTTCTAGGACTTCAAGTTCATCAATCACCCGTGGTATTTTCTTGAGTCGATCAAATATGCCCTTGAATTGTTAAACAAATTTGGAATGAAAACACAGTGACACTTATGCTACACCAATGACTCATACCAAGAAGCTAGATCTTTGACTTAAATGGGAAATTAGTTGACCCTACCAAATACCGTAGTATTATTGGGTCTCTAATGTACCTAACGACTAGCAGAGACGATATTGTCTTTCTTGGTTTATCTATGCTCCGTTATCGATCGCGACCAAGCTGAAACCCACCTCTACGAGGCTAAAAGAATCCTCCGATACATCAAGGAACCATTAACTTGGGGATCGGTATCAGAAGGATTACGGTTTTGAACTAATCGCTTTTTAGATGACGACCACGCGGGATGCTTAGACTCGAGGAAAAGTACTTGAGAGCACTACAATTTCTTGGTGATAAGCGGTGTCTTGGCAATCAAAAAGCGGGATTGTACATCATTGTCATCAAGCGAAGCGAATATGTAGCCATGTCCGCGTGTTGTGCTCAAGTCATCGGATGAGAACACAACTCAAAGACTATGGTTACGTGTTGTGAGAATCCGATGTCTTTGCGACAATCGGTGCCATTGCGATCTCGTGCAACTCGATTCGACATTCGAAATCAAAGCACATCGATCTTCGCTATCATTTCATCAAGGACCACGTGGAGCAGTGCAGTTGAATTATACCGTGAGTGAGAATACCAATTGGCGGATCTTCTCACCAAAGCCTTGCCTCCCGCTAGGTTTAATGAGTTGGTCCACGGTTGGTATGAGGTGTTTGACTCAAGAGGAATTGGATGACCTCTAAAGCAGTCTTAAAACACATCAAACACCAAAATATCTTTTGTAAATAAATTTTCAAAACAAAATACAAAAATATAAAATCTTATAAAACAACAAAAATATTCTTCTAATCTAATTTTCTTTCAACATGGCAAGTACATTTCTTCCGTCAACACTATAATCTTTCAAAATTCGGTATTTTTCCGATCAAGTGTTGAGGGAGAAAATAATCATAAGCTGTTTCAAAACATCGTGTACTTGCATGTTATCATATCCGGTTGTTTCTTTTATCAATGGTGGTAAAATTTTACGGTTCAATGACACTCCTCGGACTAAAATTTATAACCTTTCATTATTTTCTTAAGTCGAGGGGAGTGTCGTCAAGTTTCTTTCTTAAAATCTTTGTTTGGTAACCAAAATGGAAGTTAAATGGCTTTGTATGAAAAAGGAAAAGGTGGAGGGACCAAAAGCTGTCAAAATGTTAAAGTCATTTTAATAAAACACTCTCCACCTAACATATTCATCACATTTATTACTCATAAACCTAAACAATCCTCGAACTAAAATTCGTTCTTCAAATCCGTGTTTCGATCATCAATTTGTAAGTTGTTTCATGATCTTAACGTGTTTACAAACATAGGTTTTGATTTTTACACGAATCAACGGTCAAATTTTTGTATATGATTGTTTTTGTATTCTACGCATATGCGTATGAACTCATAATCAAGAATGGGTGTTTGTGGTTAAAAGATTGTGTCAAAACATGTCTTTAACATCAATGATACTAATTTTATCCTCTAAGTCCACCCGAAACACGAATTGATGGTTTTCAAAATTAGGGTTCTTAAGTCGAATTGGGTGTTTTCAAATGTGAAGGTTTTGGTCAAAAAGATTGTTGTGTGATGTTTATATCATGTTGAATTAATGATTTCGGGCCTATAACAACCCGAAACACTAATTAAGTCGAATTAGAAATTAGGGTTTAATGTTCTTGAGTTTGGGTATTTTTGATTCACCACGAATTGGATGTTAAAACTTGGTTATTAGACTCTCACAACACCTAAGACCTACCGAGAAAAGCGTTTGGTGCAAATCCTATGGTTAGAAATCATCGCGTAATTCTTAAACTCTAGGGTTTTGACCTACGCGTATGACTTTCTCTGGCGTAAATGTTTAACAAGTTTTCATGCCATGATTTGTTGTAAAATGAATATATGTGTTAAGATTGATGATATGATGATTTTATTTCGGGCTTGCTACTCGTAAAACTCGAGAATCAAGGTCTTTGTTACTCTCGCATAAGGATCACCTTACGCGTGAAAGTTATCGTAAGAGAAATTTTACGCGTAACTATTACGCGTGAGGTTCTACAATGGGACTACGGCGTATCTGTGAAGGATATGCGTGGCGATGACCTCTCGCGCATAAGGTCTACTCTTACGAGTAAGCCTTACGCGTAAGGTTTATATCGCCTCTGGCGTAAGCTCTCGCATAAGGTCCCTTTTCCTCGCGTAACATTTCTTACGCGTAAGTAAGGATCCTACGCATAAGCTTGCGTCTCTGGCGTATATCTTACATTTACGCATAAGCTACTATTCTCGCTAAGCCTTGATTGACCTTCATTTTGAATTGTTACGTGTACAAACTTGTAAATAATTGAATCATGGCGTCACGAATCCAATAATGTCACTAATAAACTTAAGCGTTTGATATGTTGTGAACTATAAGTGATAACATAAACTTTAAAACTTAAAGTTAACTAACTCACGAAGCGTTTCACGGCGTCATTGGACTATTGGACAAACAAGTGACTTAGGACTCGTAACAATCATTAACACTTGTACATTCAATAATTAGACAATAAAACCTTACATTGACTAACATTATGTCTTTCGATATGTTGGTTCTTTTGGCTAATGTTATTTCGAGATCACGACATGGTGCTCGAATGAATGTGGATGCACGAAGTTCTCACAATTCTTGACATCTTCCCTAATGGCTATCCTAGAAAGATTGGAAAGAACAACCTTAGGGTTGACTTTGAAACCCTCGCATGCTCGAATCTTCTGTTTGATTCTTGTGGATGTTCTAAAGAATCATCCCTACGAACATGCTCTCTCTGCTACTGATGGAGATCTACATTCAACAATGCGGAATTCAATGCAAAGGATCAGGGTCAAAGTGCGATGGCGGTGACACTCAATCACAAACAAGTCACCATCACTCATGCGGACTTACGGGTTGTTCTTCTCATTCGGACATCGTGCCAACCGACTTCTTTGCCACACCTCTTGAGAGCAGTTCTTGATTCACGATTGATATTGGCTATGATGAAGCTTGAGGAATTGCCACTAAGCACTCTCATGTGGAGCTTAAGAACATTCCTCAACCGTGGAGAACCCTCTACATCATCATCACCAAATCGGTCTCGGTCGTGGCGGTGGCTATGAGCATCCCAAGCTCATGGGCGCAAATCTTACGGTCATTAATCAACAAGAAGGACATTGAAATTGAAGCTCGATATGGGATGACATGATGACATTTCACAAAAGCTTGGCTCAAAGATTCCCTATGTCGGATACACAAAGCTGTTGATCCGAGCACTTGGACTTCATCACGATATCCCCAGAGGCTCAATGACCCGACAATCACGACATGTTGGTGAGCCCATCACATCAGTCGAATTAAGGAATCGTCAACAAAAAAGCGGTCTTGTGTTACACGATCACCCTCTTGACTAATGAAATCAAAAAGCTTGAAGCGTACAAAAGGTATCGGGTAGCGATAAAAGAAGGCAAAGTTGGTCATCTCGATGAAAAACCTACGGAACACCTACTCGGAGAACGAGAAGAGGAAGTCTTTGGAAGTGCGATGGCCATCTTGAGAGAGTCGGAGGAAGTATCCCAAAGGAATCCTCCTCGAAAAGGATTGTTCCGTAAAGAAAGTGAACCTA
Source organism: Chrysanthemum lavandulifolium (assembly GCA_022545495.1). Taxonomy (NCBI): domain Eukaryota; kingdom Viridiplantae; phylum Streptophyta; class Magnoliopsida; order Asterales; family Asteraceae; genus Chrysanthemum; species Chrysanthemum lavandulifolium. The sequence goes on from CM040245.1 coordinate 53,261,453, forward strand.
TTCCTACACGAACCACCAAGAAAGCTCTTGGACGAAAGCTACGAAGATACACAATCGAGACGAGGAGGTTCACTACTCGAATCGCAATCAAACCACCTCCCTCGGTAGCAAAACCTCCTAGTCCTCGGTGAACATGGCAAAGGGAAGACTCTGTACTTGTGCCTTATGAAGAAAGCTCAAGCTGAAATGAAGAGCAGCTGGATACTTCATACGGGAAGAAGTTTAAATTAGTTAGACACCTTCAAAAAGTGAAGAATTTGCAAAAGACCAAATGGGTGGCCGGAGGATCAAGTGGTCTTGCCCTCTAAACCAATCTCGATGCGGTTAATCGACCCGATAAGGGGCTGGTGCCACCACTCTTGTGCAACAACAAGCGCTTGTGGAGGAGTCTCTGATTATAACATTGAGGAACGAGAAAAGGATAAGGCGAGAAAGAAAAGGCGATGAAGAAGCTAAGGCTCGGACGGAAGAAAAGGCTAAATCTGGACAAGATAACGAAGAAATTATGATGATTATCTTCTCAGCGGTCCAACTCGTTCCAAGGAGGATACTTGCACCTCCAAAGGACCACGAGCCTCCTCATGTCTCCTCATCATCGGATTCATCATCTCATTCTTCACCACCACCATCAAAAGATCAACCAAATCAACATCCAAATCGGTGAAGAAACCAACTCGATCTTGGTTTCTCATACTCAAAAAAGAATTGTGAAATTTGTCAAACAAGTTAGAAAGAAGGACATGCTTTACAAAAGCTGAATTGGTTTCTTGACGGTTAATCTGATGCCTTCATGATGAGAATGACAAAGAGAATAGGTGAAAGGAAGTACATCGGGAGTTCATGAGACAAGATCGTCAAGAGGAATTGAACAAAATGATCGAAGGTTACACTAACAAGTACCTTACGGACATTGTTCCTAAAGTCACAAAGGAGTTATTCACGGACAACTATATCCGAATCTTATCTTCATGCCAAGCAAACTATAAAATCAACACCGATGCGTGAACAATCAATCCATCGATCCCATAATATTCTCTCGATCAATGAATTGGTGGCCAAGCTTGGTAGCAAATGTCAAAGCGATGCGGGACATTTACTTGATGAAGCTAAATTTTTTGAAGCATTCTTTGGACTACCAACTCAAAGAAGCATGTAGAGAAGAAGGCGAAGGCAAAGCGTCCTAGAGGCGATGATGATAAGGATAAGGATAAGACTGATGAAGCTAAGCGCAGAAGAAGTCGGTGAATCATCTTCCATGTTACCTCCTCCCCAGCGGACTCTACCTCAACAAAGGTCTCCTCCTCGTTCTTCTCTTGATAAACCTCGGGATTACGAGTTACCGCCCGAGACTCGAAAACCGGTGATCACTTTGAGTATACGGGTGGTGGCGATGAAGAAGTCCTTGAGCCCTACAACAACCCACCTCTCCCAAACAAGTGCGAAACCGAGTCATCATCTAGGCCTTTGAAAAGAAGAAGAAGGCGCCTCGGGTGGCGTTGTATCATGGCTGAGCGATGATAAAGCGGAGGAATTTGAATGGTTCTCTACACTTGTTAACTCAACTCCTACCACGAAGAAGGTCAAGATCGGTGAGCGGTAACACATTGGAGCATGCTAAAATTACGCAAGAAAAGTTCCATGTGAAGAAGATGGCGAAATCCGAGTTGAAGCGAATCAAGAATGAAGCATTTCAAGCTGTTAAAAACGACTCGAAAGTGCACTCGGTCGAATATCACCTTGACAACATTGCTCGGCGTTGTCTAACAACATGGATTAGCTCAACCCGAAGCAAACATCGACTTCACCAAGCGGGACAATCCTCCATATTACACCATTGGACCAAACCTCTACCAACAATTGGCCAACGGATGAACCTAGGATTCCATTCGGATATTTCTTCAACAAAGACACGGAATTTCTTCTACATGGTGGCGATGGGTCGAAATCGCTACATCTTTGACACTTCCATTCCCATGACAATATACTCAAAGCGCATAGCTATCGAGGAAAGAGCTAATCACTTGTTCTCTAACAAAGTGGAAGCTTCGACCGAGATGCATTATCTGAGATTCATCATTGGCGGGCAGAAGAATCTACTACTGAAGCTGCCGGTTGAAGTCTCAACATGCGGTGTTCGATTACTAAGGATATCGTTGCCATCAAACACGTTGCTCTTTCATCTAAGTGGGACTACACCTTCCTAAAGAAGATTGTGGTCAAAAGGCAAGATGAGCGGGATTATGCATTCTCTGAAGGCGACTTTGAGAATTTGTCTATCAACGACATTGAAGACATGTACCTTGCCAAAGTACGAGGTCGCATGAGACAATTTTCAACCGAAGTACAACGTGAATTCATCAAGTCATTGCTCATCTTCATCAGACGCATAGTCATCAAAGAGCGTGTAGAAGATCTCCGACTTGCGGTTGAATCTTATCGGACCGTGTCAACTTCACTCCACCTCGAGCTAGATCTTCCCGACATCAACCGGCTCTCACAATATACACTCATCGACCAAACCATTCGGCGTCGTTTACGTAGTGAACTTCAAAGAAATTGCTTAATGGCGTGTAGTGATCTTCACAAGTTTGGGGATCACACTTTGAAGATGGTTAGGGACGGATTGGCTTATAGGTTGAAGGATATCGTCACAAGATTGGGTCTCTAGCGATGGAATTCTCGGGATCGAAGGGATGTGAGGAGGATCATCAAAATGATTGATGAAAGGTTGAATAGAAGGATCGATTCGAACTTTGGAAAGCTTTGTTGGTGGTCGACCAGGATTAACATCACCGGCTATCAGCATACTGTTCGCACTCACGGCAACATCTTTGGACTTCTGGTACCCTTGAATTGCTTCTTTCATTATAAATTTGGATGTGTGATTATATATGTTAATGGCTTGTGCACACATAACGATGTACAACCCGTAATTGTCAAGAAAGGACCACGTAGTGCGCTTGATTGCCACAATCCTTATAAAAGGGCGAAAGCTTCTTACTTTTGAGTAAAACCTATCAAACCTTTCATTATTCAAGGTTTTGCTCAAAGAACAAGTACTTCCCGTATGATTTTCAAAACCTCAACCGTTTATATCACTTGTTGAGGGAGTATTTGAATTAAAACTTTGTTCACAAATTGTTCACGATGGTCACTCTTCTTGCAACACTCGAAATGGTCATATTTATTCTCAACCGTTCAAAAATAACATTTTATATGCCATTTTGAGGGAGAAAATTGTGTGATAAGAAATATGTTGTGCAAAATGCAAATGAATCTTTGTGTAATAGACTTAACCAGCGAATTGTGATACTAAAGCGTTAGTAACTCGAAAAGACTTGTCGGGACGGGTAATAATTTCAAGCTAGTTCGCTAGTAATGTAAGCGTGTCTCGCAAAGGACTTGTCCGAGTAGAATGTACCATTCGAGAAACTCTTGGTAGACATGAACTCGGCGGGTTTGACAACCTTTCGAGGTTTGTCTACACCTTCAAGGTAGTTATTAGAGCTAGTTGTCACCTAAAGGCGACAATGTAACTCTTTAACTATGCAGCGTAACCGTGTCTCGCGGGGATTGTCTATCTTGAGTTGATCAATTCAAAAGTGCGCGCTCTTCCCACTTTGTGCATTTCCGTCAAAACTCTAAAGCACATGTGGAGGGGTATTTACGCTAAAGATAAAACTCTCACGATGGTTCAAACATGTTTTCATTTACAAACCCTTTGAGAGATTTTTCAAGTAAATGGTTTTAATGGCAACATAGGTTAGTCATGGGTTATAAGGTGACTAAGGTTAGGAATAACCGTCCTATGATCCCTTGAGCGGAGGGATCTACCCAAGGACACCACAAATAGTTAGAATTTAGAAGTCCTTAGGTATGATTGTAAAAAGGAGAAAATGAGAATCGGAGAAAGAAGGAGTTGAAGAATCAAAAGAAATGCAAAGAAAAGGGTGAAAAGAAATAGCCCTCAGTTATTCAACTTAGAGGCGGACAGGGTTCAATTCATATACTCTTGGTTGTCACTTGATGATGCGGTATTGAAGATTAAAAGTCGTCATGGACCCGGTGGCGCATGCACTAAACCTTCTTAGCCACTCAAGTTTCTCTCAGCGAAGCTTGTTTCATTCTCACGGGGAACCCTCGTAAACTATTGGCTTTCTCTTAGAGATCGTTGGTATTGAAGAAGGAGACCCTCTCCTAGTCTCGCTCGGGAAAACAAAAGCACTATTGAGTCTAGAGCCACGAGATTCATCAAAAGATCTCTTAGGAACACTTGACATTTCATCACTTGTTGATCAACAAATAAGATCATCGATGGTTCATATCGAGTCCTTCACGGATCTTAGCAATCATCGAGAACATTTATGAGAGGTTCACAATTGTGATCCTCGGTGATTGAATGGAAACTCTGCCGAGGTCAACATCAAGCGACCACGGCGGTCACCGGTAACTCCCGTGGATTACGCTTAGTGTGTCTCAAGCGGTCTCTGATCGTGAGGTGATGCTTGGTGTACCTCGGCGACTCATCGAGCTGTAGATGTACCGGTACATCGCGTTATCTCACTTGTGGGACTCCGGTTCGAGAGCGGCCTTTGTAAAATTAGAGTTGTGTTTTCACACTATCTTGTTAACACTCTCGAAGTTCAAACTTGTAAGTGCGGAATCCGCTTATTACTAACCGTTTGAAATGTTTTCTTCTTATGGAAGCTCGGGCGGGATGATCGTGCTGATTCTTCTCATGCTCACGCCAACATCATCACTAATGGAAGTTCTATTCAAAAGCAACACAGCAGATCGAATGATTCTTCGTCAAACCAAAGAATCTACAAAGTTAAAGACTTAAAGAACTTCATCGATCTTGAATTCCAACGTCAAAGGCGTGTGAGCATGTTGAAGAATGGCGTAGAGACCTTTATGAGCGTGAAGCGGACACTGAAGCGAGACTTGATGCGAGACTACAACATACTATCACTTTCATCACAAAGAACAATGATCAAAGAACAAAGTTAAAGATGACGTCAAAGCATAAGCGTTCAAAGACAACTATCTCTCTACTTTGGGAGATTGTTCGAATCAAGGCAATTCTTCTCACAAGAAGAAGAATGTCGGAAGGCGTCAAAGCTACTATTACATCAACGCCTTCACCGTTTTCATCACCAACACTTGAGGGAGATTGTTGGAATCACTCTAAACCTTAATTCAAGTGTTTGTTACTCATATGTAATAGGTAGCTTATTATGGCCTTTATGTTTGTTTAAGGTCAAGCTTATGTAGAAGGCCCATAAGCTTAGGCCCATGTCCAATAAGGAAAAGGGAAGGAGTGGGAGTGTTGCCTAGCTCCTTGCCTATAAATACTCTTGTAAACCTTCATTTGAAGGTTGGTTGTTCAAGTTATTTCTTTCACTACATACTCTACGCATAACCGTGTTTCTTGTATGTGTGTGTGTGTGTTTGGATTCTTGTTCAATCGCCTCTCTATCTCTTTCTTGTAAGCTTGTGTTGTAAAACTAGTGACCTAATAAAGTGTAGGTGACGTTGTGATAAGTTTGGTTCTACCTCGTGGAAGAACTCGGTGTATAGCCTTGTACCGTATAAAGAGTAGGCGACGTTGTGAAGGCTTCTCCGCCAGATTAAGGAGCTTGTGTTGTGTAGTGCTTACAAACTCTCTAGTGGGGTACTCGTGGAGTGGAGTAGGGCAAGGAAGGTGTCCTTGTAGCCGAACCACTATAAATACTCTTGTTGTGGTTTTGTGTTCCTTTACTCTTTATCCTTTACTTTACTTACTTATATGCTCATCTATCAATATCCAACACACATACCAAATAGATTGACATAAGTCGATCTAAATATTTTAAAACAAAGTTTTAATCAGTAAAATTATTCAACCCCCCTTCTAGTTTTCCATAATTGGTATCAGAGCTTCGTTACCAAATTTTTAGAGTATGTTGTACTTTAAAAACTTGATACGATCCGTGTATGTTTGAAAACTACAAAGAAGGATATTTCTTAAAACAAAAATTCATGTTTTAGAAATCTTTACATTTTAAATGTTGGATAGTGATAGATCATTCTAACATTTTCTTTTGAGAAATCTTCATGCTAGGATTCGTTCAATGACTTCGTTCCATCTAAGTAAAAATAAAGTCAACACCCAAAGAAGAATCCAAAGTAGTTACGACTTGCTTTTACAAAATACGATTAAGTATTTTTAAAACTCATGAAGTATTTCGCGTCTATGATTTTCAAAAATCATAAAAAGAATATATAGTAAAGGTATATTCTTCTAACTACAATTAGTTAATCTAAAAACATGCTAATTACTTATAGATAATGATATATACTTCTATTAGGTAGTATTATAATTTCCGTGCATATATTTAATACTATGTAAAGACTCGTAGATTTAATAACTTCAATGTCACAAATTCTCCAAAAAAAAATTGTTCTTCATATTAATCATATCATCAAGAATAGTATTCTTGCTTGATTTCCCTAAACATTACTATAAACTAGTCAACACACATCTTTACCTTGAAAAGAAACTTTTTCTAACCAAAAGTTTTGATATATCGTTCCCCACATAGAGATATTGGTGTTGCATTAGTAATCTATGTCAATATCATCTATTCAAAATTATCTATATCATGTTAAAATAGAATTTGACATGATTCTTATCTGTTCTCCTGAATTATGGTTTACTCATAAAAAGGAACTTCATCAAATGTGTTTAGGAAACACGAAGACTCATCAAAACCTTGTATCACACCTATATTAGATAAACCCTAAGATATAGAGCAAAACCATTGACAAAAGTCAAAATCAAAAACTCCCGCATCAATATCAAACCCATTAAAATTGTTCTCTTACTGAATAGCCGGATCCCTTTTTCAAGGGATCCGTGGGAACTGGCGCATCAACAAATAGAATAAGTGTTTGATATTCACGGTGCACTTCTACTCCTCACTTTACTATTTCATATACGACCATAAACTCAACATTACTGTTCCTAGGAGCTCTTTCATCATCATTCCAAGAAATTCAATCACTTGTGTTAGTCTTATCTTCACTACATTGTGATTTCCATTCTCTAGTTCCTAGTTTTACAATTTTTACATCTTTAAAATTTTGATTCAAGTGGGTTTGTCACAATTTGCTACCACATTGTTTTCTAAGATAACTAATCAAAGAACAAACATTGTTAATACAAACTAGAACTCATAATGAAAACAAAAGAGATGTCTTGAGCAAAAATTGTGATGAACCTCAAAAGGAACTATTCTCTTAATTAACACCACATTGTGGTTTTATTGTTTAAGATCAATCATGCCTAGTTCCAAACAGCTAGATTACTAAGACACGGCTCATTATATACCAATGCACCATCGAAAGGACGGTCTTGACCAGAAAGATCAAAAAGCTTTCAAAATGCTACAAAAAACGGTTGTTTCATGAAGGTCGTGTGGTTGATCAATCTTTTCTCAATGATACCGAAATTCCCAAAGTCTTTTTGAGGATCAATTTTCAGTGTCTCCTCAATATCAACGAACAAATATGTCCCGTGTTTGTACTTGAGTTTTACAAAAGCGTTCGGGTCATAAGAAATGATGACAGAACCATATGCATTGCCTTCATCACCAACGAGCACAACTACACCTTAACCCTTGCCAAGTTTGCCCGGATTCTCCGCATTCCTCACCATGGGTTGTGTATGTATTCCAATGATTGGTCACTCGCCAAGCTTCATGATATGGTTGATGATCACGAGGTTTATTTCACCCTCCTTCATGAACCGGCCACGGTAAGAGATGTCGTATTCATCCAAAGAGCCTCCCAAACCCGAGTTACTAGGAACTCAAAAGTCATCCACCGAGATCCCTTTCAAATGGAGCTTTTTGAGATGTTTCCTCTCTACAAGAAATGGAAACAAATTCTTAGGAAAAATGTTCTTTGCTTGGTTGGAAACAAGGATCATCCGAATGCATGTCTTGTGTACATGATTTATTGCCTCGCCAACGAAACTCCTTTCAACCTTGCATATTACATGGTCAAGTAGATGGCTAGTGTTTCTAGGACGGATAAAATGGTTCTACCATATGTTATGCTTCTAACTTGCCTAGCAAATTTTGTCTTTGCTTTAGAACCCTCTCCCTATACGGATGATCATTTCTTTTGCAACAAAGTCATGGTACCTCTAACCGAAGAGAAAACATCGAGGATCATGGTTGACGGTAAAAGGCCTCATTCACCAACGGACTCATCTGAGGAGACAGAGAGAGAAGCAAGCAACCCCGTCAACAACTACCATCCCGAACCCGTTTCCTACATTGACCAATTGCCGGACATTCCTAGCCCTTCCCAAGAGTTCCAACAAACAAAAGGAATGTTCAAATGCATTGCTCATTTCCTAATGGGGAAGAAGAAAAAGTGAGATGGAAGCTTGGGGGTGATTGGAGGTGATGTGCATGATCTTGATTTGAACAATGTGATGTATGTCTTAAACAATGTTGCTTTTATTTAGGATTCAGTAGTATGTGGTGGTATGGTGAAAAACATGAACTTCTTAACTTAGAATAACATAATATGAATTTTACAACTTTTTGATATCGTATCAAAAAGTTGGTCTTCATCCTAATTGCATGCTCATATATTGGTTTTACATGCCATGCTTGCTATGCTTTACTCACATACATGAATGCTTGCTGTAGGAACCACTAGTTTCAAAATTCGATACTTGATGCAAATTCTTGCACGATTACATTAAGAAAATTGTCCCGATTCTTGGGATCACTAGCTATAACTAGCCGGATCCCTCAATTGAAGGATCCGTGGGATCAGGGTAGACAGAAATGCTATTTTAGCATTCTTACATCAATCCAACCCTCCAGACCTTATTAGACTAGTTAAACATGATACATTAGGATCACTTAAGTTCCCATAAAGCTTAGTTGATCCCACATTCACTCATGGATGACTTAAGATCACATTCAAGGTGATTTTGATTTATCACTACTTCAAAACTCACCATTTTTCCGCTCCAATGTTTACACATTGTTTCTCTCATCTCAAAACACCTAGCTTGATATTTCTCTCAATTTTAGCAAATTGATTCTAGTCATTTTTATCTCAAAATAGGCTAAAGACTAATTTTTCGTTTCTTGTGATTTTTAAGGAACTTTCCAAATTTTATTTGAGTTACCATCTGACCTTTAGGATCATTTACATCACTTGACACTTTCAAAAATTCTTAGTATCATCCTTAACCACTCATGGGTATTCATGGAAACTCCATTCCTTCATAAAAAAAACCATCATTAGATATCCTCACTCATTATGCTTGAACATTTAAGTCCCAAACCATTTAAGACACCTTAGGGAACTTAAACACTCAACATATATAGGTACTAGACCTTGGTAGAACATCATCACTCCTTTTCTTTGTCTCTGAGAGACGGATCCCTGGAATTCAACTAGCCGGATCCCTAATGATAGGGATTTGTGGGAACCGGCTGTACAGAATGGTTGAATTTCACTTAACTCATCAATTTCAAACTCTCTTTGGTAATCTAAACACTCCACTTTGCCTTAAATGACTACCTAGGACAGAACAACAATGTAGTTGACTTTAGTACATGCTAAGAACGTTAGTGGTCTAAACTTTAATTCACTAACCTATTCTCATCCTTTATAAATCAAGTGTGTTTCTGTTCTCAAACCACCATTCAAACCATCATTCAAACTCAGTAGCTAAAACACTCCTTATCTCTATTTTTCACCATGACTAAAGCATCTAGTACAACCTCATCAACCAAAGGTTCCTCCAAGAAAAATGCTCATGTTGTTCATGAAATTTCCTCAACCGAGTCATCACCCATCAAAACCACAAACACTAGAATTCCTCCCCAACAAACTCAACCAACCAAAGCTAGGAGAACCGCTCGAATTAGCATCCGACCGTGTGGGATGGAAATACGTTCACCAAACACACCTAGCTCCACTAAAACACCTAAACCCTCATTTCTAGAACCTAGATTACACTCTTTCACCACACCTCTTTCACATCCAAACCTTTACTCCTTAGAAGACTCACCACCTAGGACTTCTCATCCACCACCCTTCTCATCAATTGAGGAACTACCTTCACACCAAAACCTTGATGTTGTAACGTCACCAACACCCGCATTCTACTCACCTTCACCATCAAATAGTCCATCTTTGAGTACTAGGAATCACCAATCTCAAAGTCCGGACCATATGGATACCTCTTTATTTCCAACACCAACCCATACATCACCACCTTCATTCTTAGTTGAACCCCATCCTACTTCACTTAACTCACCTCCACAAATCCCTCCATCCTTTGTAGAACCTCCTTCCTTCTCACCCAGCGTTTCACCTCAAACCGCTCCATCCTCAATACCTCCATATCCTAGTCATGACAATAATCTCAAATTGTCAACATACCCAAGGGTTAGTTCAAGAAGTACGAGATGAGTTATGTTTCATGTTCCATCACCTTCTTGAATGATTTTACCAAATCAACAAGTTTACTAGTCCCTAAGCATAGGATTACAATCACAAGTGGTGTTCTCCTCTAGTCTTAGGCGCAACTTAGAATTGTTAGGAAATTTACTTCATGATTAGATCATTTTCTTGGTTTTAGAGATATGTATCATTTCTCTTGTTTTATTAAATGAAACTACATGTTGTATGCTATATAGTTATGTGAATATGTTTGGTGCAACAATACATAACTCATTTGGACGTTTACAACACTATTTATATCTACATTGCTGCCAATAGAATGCAGGTACACGGTTCTCAGAATTTAGCCTAGACGGATCCTTCACAAGAAGGATCCGCCGGAACCGTCCAACAGAAGCATACTTTTTTTCTAATGTGAATCTCATTTGCAGGAAACAATGCACCATATACTTGTTTTCTAACCTTTGTTTTATAGATTTTTAAAATGCACATGAAGACTTTGACACCCTCAACAAAGGGGGAGCTTTTCGTCAAAGCAAAACATTGCAAAAAAACGCTTGCAATAACATTCACTTAGGTTTTCCAAGTTACTTGACGTCCTCATCAAAAGGGATCACTCGTCAAGGGGGAGCATTTCATCAAAGACGAAACCATTACAAAAATACTTGCAATATACCTGTTTAGCTTTCCAATTACTTGACGCCCTCAACAAAGGGAAGCATCCGTCAAGGGGGAGCTAAGACGAGAATTTTTCTCTCATCTTACTATTTTTTTTACTTTTCTTTTTCCAAACTATTTCTCATTTTGTTCCTTTTCACAAGTTTTTCTCAAAACATTTCTTTTCACAATGTGTTAGTTTCTTTTCAACGCTCTTTTTGTTTCGACAAAAGGGGGAGAAAATAGTAAAAACTCCAATTCAAATTTTTATATTTCACGATCTTCTAATTTTTGTCGATAACAAACGTAAAATCATTTTAACGAAACAAATGAAATGCGTAAATGGTTTGAGCCAATAGTTTACTAACATACTTTTACTAAACATATTAAAATTATATCAAAACATGTTTAGTAAATAAGTTATAAAACCAAAAGACATTTTTATAAAACATTAACAAGTAATATTGTTTACATCTTATAAAAATGCATATGTATAAAAACTAGTGTTTGCATTTTATAGAAATGTATATGTACTTTGTTTATGTTGCAATGGGTAAGTAATGGGTAAAAATCAAAGTCCATAACCCATGACCCATTGACTAGCTACAATGAATGTCGTTGGGTAAAAACCAAAGTCCATAACTCATACCCATGGAGCATGATCCATAACCCATGACCCATTGCATGACATCATGCATGAAGTCATGTTGGATATTATCCATGATCTATGACCCAAATTCCATGACCCATGACCCAAGATCCATAACCCAATGACTAGGTACATTGCATCTTGTTGGGTATCCATAATCCATTACCCATAACCCATGATCCATAACCCATAACCCATAACCCGGTTTGCAACCCAAAATCCAGACTAAACTGACCCAATATCCGGATCCCAGGTTTTGCACTAGCCGGATCCCTATGGTGAGGGATCAGTAGGAACCGTGGGACAGTAGACATGTTTTGTCTATAAATAGTGAGCCATTTCTCTCTTGCTCACTACCACTCTTAGATATACTTTCTCTCAGTATTCTAACCTCACTAACCACATATCCAAAGGATCATTCTATGTAGTTTTATGTTTGTGTGATTTTCTAGGTTCATCTTAAAGGCGAGATCACCACCTCTTGAAGACGTGCAAGCTCAAGTCATGAGTTGCTAAGCTTCGTCATCATCAAGACCACTAAAGTGCATCTTGTTGATAGTTCTTTTCTCCCTCCATAGAAGTGTCGTGTTGAAGGCATTAATGAAAGGTGTCGAAGGGTCGTGTTGAAGGCATTAGTGAATGGTGCAAAAGGTGTACATTCGATATGGTGCATCGATGTACAAATTATGTAGTTTGGGTTAAAGGATGTTTATATCCTTCTAGTGTTGTAACAAGGAGTGTGTCTCCTTCGGGGTAGTTGTGTTGTGGTGTAGTGTTGGGTAGTAGTTCTCATTTGTAATAGAACTCGGTATCTAGCCTTGTACCGTATAAAGTGTAGGCGACGTTGTGATAAGTTTGGTTCTACCTCGTGGAAGAACTCGGTGTATAGCCTTGTACCGAATAAAGAGTATGCGACGTTGTGAAGGCTTCTCCGCCACATTAAGGAGCTTGTGGTGTGTAGTGCTTACAAACTCTCGAGTGGGGTACTCGGGGAGTGGAGTAGGGCAAGGAAGGTGTCCTTGTAGCCGAACCACTATAAATACCCATGTTGTGGTTTTGTGTTCCTTTACACTTTATCCTTTACTTTACTTACTTATATGCTCTTCTATCAATATCCAACACACATACCAAATAGATTGACATAAGTCGATCTAAATATTTTAAAACAAAGTTTTAATCGGTAAAACTATCCAACCCCCCCCCCCCTCTTCTAGTTTTCCACAAGTTGTTAATGGAGACTTTTGTTTGGCCATTGCACAAAGAAAATGAAATGAACTTTTTTTTACCGGAATTTGGGTTTGTTTACCGGAATCTGGGTTTGTAAATGGTGTCATCGGAATTGGGTTTGTCATCGAAATCTTGATTTTGTAATAAGGTTTGGTACATAGGGGTATTTTAGTTAATATACAAGAGTTGTTTAAAACTAGAGTCGCCTCCTGTTTATTTTAGACTTTTGAAAATTTTAGGTCTGAAATGTGATAAGTTGTAAAACGGAGGAACTATTTTAGTAATTTTCCCTTTAAATATTTGTTTTTGTTGGTTTATGTAATTTAGGAGTGTAGTGATGATGGGTTGAAGTTGCCCTCACCTTTTATCTGCATAAAGATTCCTTTAGAGCAATTGATTGCAAGATCCAGCTTTTTATGTGCTTTTATACTTTGCAAAATGTACTCCATGCAAGAAAATACGACCTACTATTCTATACTTTCACTACTACGTACTCATGCTAATATATTATTTTACTCAACCTTTCATTATTAGTCAACAACACATCTTTAATTTAATCATTTTACCTTAGTGTTAATTTGTGTTTAGTTTCGAAGGTCTGAACTTTGCATCTTAGTAATTTGTTTTATGAGATATACATAAATGCTTGTACAAGTCTACTTAAAACAACTTATTAACTGAAAATTCACATTCTTGATAATATTTTTCTTGTTAAAGATATTGAATAATGAAATGCAGGGATTCCGATCCTCTTGCATTCAGAAAATGGTTGTTACAAATGATATATATATTTATATGCAGATATTTTGTATATTAGGCGAGTATCCGCGCCTGGCGGCAGCAATTCCTAGAGGTAGACAATTAATGATATGCGATATTATGCCAAGTGTTTCGTTTAACATTTAAAATAGAACGTGAAAAGATAAAAATGTAATTGCAAACGATTTTAACATCCGATAATTCAACTCTAACAAAAATTCTTAACATAGTTTGGCATTCACGAATGGTATGAGAGTATATGGTATGACAGTTTTTTTACAAACAATGAATACTTTCTAAAGTTACCATGCAAAGTAATATAAATCAAGTTTGACATTCACGAATGACGGTTTTATTTGCAAACCATGAATACTTTCTAAAGTTATCATGCTAACGACATTTTCCACTTTTCACATTCCACTTTTCCAATTCTTGACTTGTTGACCATTTTTGTATTTTATGTAGTATAGATATATTTAAAGTGAACACTGTTTGATATATGCATGAAATAATTTGCTTATAAATGTTAAAGACTTTTTGTTAATTTAGGAGCGTGAATATTTCCATAAATTATACATGTATAAGCTATGAAGGAAAGACGCCACAAATGACATTTCTTGTGTGGTGTTAAGTTTTTTCAAATCAAACTTGACAACTCCCATGAGATTTTTTATTAGTAAATTAAGATTGGCCTTATTAAATCTAATAAGCTCATAACACCTAAGTTTTATTTATATAAGCTGGAAAATGCATACATTCTGAAGTGTTTATCATCATCTTCTGTAGAAGCATCAGCAGAGTCATCTGAAACGCAAGGAGACTCGGATGAGAGTCATGACACTGAAACCAAAAGGAAAAGGGTGAGAGACATCGGATTAAGCATTATTCATAGCACCACAATCTTGTCTGAAACCCTAGAAAGACGTCACCGCGAGCTAATGACGGCAAAGGCTTCACCTAGAAGAAACACGAACTGAAATTAATCGTCAAGGGATGGCTGGTTTGATCACGTCTATTAATAAGCTTTTGGATGCTATTCATTCCCTTGTTTCAGAAAAGCGTCCATGAGAGACCATGAGAAATGATAGGTTTGCATACGTTTAGTAACATTGAACAAACAATACGCAAAGTTTAATAACCTTTTTAAAAAGTGTAAATGAGAGTAACTTAAACTATAATACTTTTGCAACGGTTTGTAACATATTTATATATTAGAGCATGAGGTGTGGTAACCAGACAATGGTACGCCGCTTGTGCAAAATCACCGTCACTTCAACATTTCATATTTCACACTTACATATCATAAATACCCTTCTACCATGTCTTGAGCCGTTTGGGTATCATTTCACAGTTTTTGGGTCCTCACCCGGTAAAATATATTACTAAAAAAATAGTTAAATACAATAAAATGTGGCTACAGTAGCACATTAACCTCAAGCAACCGCTTGAACAACCACTAAATCATTTTTCCTAAAATGCATAAGAAAATCAACTTAAGCTTAACAAAACACCCCATTGGTATTTGATTTATGACGGGCCATAAATGAATAAATAGCTACAAACAACTAGAACATCAATTCAAACTCGCATAGAATAATACACATCAAACTTTATGCACAACCAAATAAAAGAACAGCCTATCCAAGTTTAATGGCATAGATGTCAGCAACCTTTAATTGAGTCGTAGAGAAACCACAATAATCAAAATAACCATCTTCATAAGTATTGTATTCACATGTACCCTCTTTTCATTGCTCCAACAGACTCTTCTTGTTCCCTCCGCCACCAAAGAAATTAGTCTCGTTGCGATCATTAAGAACTTCATCATCGTCGCTATCAGAAACAACCACATTTCCCACCTTAGAGAATGGGTTACCCACCTTAGTTGAAGAAGTACCAGGAGTAGAAGAAGTATTAGGCTTAGTAGCCACAGCCTGCTCCTTCTCTTTTAAGTCCCTCACAAGCTGATCTTGTGACCCCATACTATTCAGTTGAAACCTATCCACATCCTCGTCCACCAACAAGGTCAAAACATCAAAATAATTAGAATACTTAGTGTTCGTACCAGATTTAGCATTAGACGAAGAAGTCTCCTTTTGAACCTTAGGATCCGAACTTTGATTGGTAGTTGCCGTCGATTTCGGTCTCCAAAAGTTAGGTTTTGGCTTATTAAACTTAACCCCACCAATAGGCCGAGATAGAGAAGACGCAACCACTCTATTCCATTTATTCTTCCTATTTCGTACCTCAGGAAATCTCACATCATGATTATATACCGGATTACTAGTCATTGCTCCCATATTAATGTCTTTACGAACAGTCTCCTTCACACATAGACAATTAATATGATCATGCCCAAATGATTTACACATGACGCATTGAGGAGGCTTCCATTCATACTCGACGTTACTGATTTCCGTAGTATATCCACTACCATCCTCTTTCCGAATGGCCATAGAAACTTGGTTTTTCAATTCAAAATTTGTGCTTAATTCAACTAAAGCACGAGCGAAACTAAAACGGCCCCATGAAATAGACATACATAGAACATGTAAAAGCATCCAACATAATAGGATTCCTGACTTGAGTAGCAATGAAACTCAAACCATCCTTTGAATACGCAACTAAAGGAACATTATGCATTTTAATCCAAACAGGAACATTAGTTACCTCTTTCATGGTTAAGGACACACTAGGAGTCCATTTTTCAGAATAATTGGTGAATTGTGGATTAACCAAGGACCTCTTTGAAGAACACGATCCACACCATCTTTAGAATCAAATTTAAAGAGGTACACACCAACATCATTCTTCATAAGTTTTTCCAATCCAATTTTCCCCATGTCTATTTTTTCTTTCAAATAAACAAAGTTTTCACTAATTTAAAAAATATAAATATTTTACAATACGAAAACTAAAAATACAATACAATAATTAAAATACAATAAACATGCTTTGAACTTTTACATTTCTCTGAATTGTTAATGAATTCTTCCTTCTCTATAATGCTTTGAAGCAATTTGTTCCTGGCCGACATCAAGTTGGTTGCGTTTCTCATATCGGCTCCAGTCATCCTTTCCAGAGTGTGCAAACCGTAGTCGATAAGGGGATGATCTGGCAGCGAACCTAACCTGATTATTTCAGGCCTACGGCTACGAATTCAATCAAGAAAGCGACGAAATAAGTTCAACAATAGCTCAGCCAGTGCGATTTCAACATCAAGTTCTTCCCTCGCATGAGGATAGTTAGTCGCACAACATTTGGTTCAGTAGCCATAGTATCTGTTGTGTGAAAAAATGAGTGGTAGTTAGGAGAGTTTAAAAAAAAGTTGTGTGAAAAAATGAATGATGATAAAGGGGGTATTTATAGGAGGAAAAGTAGCTGTTAGAGTAATACGAATTCAAAAAAGAAGTTGCACATGTACGAAATCAAACAAACTAAATTTTTATTCATTTAAATAAAAATACAAATTACAATATGAAATTGAAAAACAATAGGAAAACTAAAACACAATCATCCTATTTATTTCGTTTATGCATCCAGCGAACCTTTACACTGATGATATCTTGTATTTCGCTGGCTAATTTATATTCATTTTTAATCTCGTAATCTTTTCAAGATTCTTCTTCTAGGAAAGTATCAATCGAAGCTAGTTTTTCTTGTGGAATGTCTTTGCATTCCGCGTATGCTTTCTTCAGATCATCTTTATCATTTTGTGCGTGCTTAAACTTCTCAGCTAACTCGATAATCTCTTCCTTACGAATTTCATCCCTATCGATTAGTTTTTGAACACCAGCGTTGATTTCATCGACGCTATGTGGAAGTGAGCAAGTCATAATTTTTTTGTAAAAAGAATTATAAGGTTTTTGTTTAAAAAATGGTTAACGTATGGGTAGTATTTATGAAAGTGGGATAAAAGAAAAAAATTACCATTTGAAAAAAGAGCCGTTTGGCCATCAAGACGGTCAAAAAACTCAAAACTTTGGTGCATTTGGCGAGCATGAGTTCAATCACGTAAGAAATGGCGAGAAAGCTCGATGATGTGGTAACGAGGCAACGACGCTACCCTTTGTGATGCCACATGGGAATGGCAAAGCTCCCATGTGACGACACCCTTCCCTCTTATATCCTTTAAATTTTCTTTCAATCAATTTTAAATAGTGGAAAACAATTGTCCAATATAAACCATTTGCTAGTGAATCTATATATACTATCAACTACAGTCTAAACATGTGATTGTAATGCCAAAACAATGTCTCAACTTCCCAACACATCCTCCACTACCACACCACTACCACCACAACCACCATACAAAAACTATCATATAACCAGCCATAGTGGTGCCACCACATCCACCACCATAAGAGACTACCGGAAAGGCAACTGGACCCTCGAAGAAACCCTAATCTTGATAACAGCAAAGAAGCTAGACGATGAGCGGCGTATCAGTTCGAGCACCACAAGCAATCGTGGCGTCACCGGTGGAGAACTTCGGTGGAAATGGGTTGAGAATTACTGTTGGAGTAATGGGTGTCTTCGTAGTCAAAACCAATGTAATGATAAATGGGATAACTTACTTCGTGACTATAAAAAAGTTCGTGAGTATGAACTAAGAGCTCATAGTAATAATAATCTACCTTCTTATTGGTCGATGGATAAAACTCAAAGAAAAGATCGTAATATGCCGTCTAATATGTTGCTTAATATATACGAGGCATTGAATGAGGTTGTTCAGAAGAAACATCCAACTAGCAGACAACAACAAGCTCATCTTCAGCATTATCAGCAGCCTCCTCTAGCTGTGCTTCCACCACCTCCATTGCCACCCCCTCCACCACCTGCGCCATTGCCTCAAGTGCCTCCTCCTGCTTCAGGTATTTTATACATCTATCTTTAGTACTAGCATGATTATAAATGAGCATTTATTGGAATGACTAATTAGCTAGTATGGCTAATTGTATGCCTAAAACTATGTGGCAGCATCAGCTGTTACAACAGAGGGAACATTTCTTCACAAACCAATAAATCAATGCCACTTGCATGTAGGCACAAAATTAGTCACGCATTTAGACCTCTCAATTTTCGTTCACAAAACTAGATTAGCTAAAATATGAACTAGATGATGCGTAGCTCTTAACAAAGGTAGTTAATGTGTGAAAATTTTAAGGTTTCAATTTTGAGTTTCTAGGCTGTGTACGTGCCTATGTCTATATGTGAAGAAGAATAAAATTGCTACAGTATTTTCCTATGTCGATCATTTTATCTAGATTGTCCATTTTTATATGATAACATAGTAAATGAGTGAGCTGTGTGATGACCAGGGGTCTTTAATTTGATAAGTAAATTCTACTGTAAAACATTTGCTATAAAATCATGTACCCTTAATAGAAGTATATAGTACTAGTATATAAATAAGAGCATTGCTATATCCTTTTACATCTTTTGCTTACTTATCCTCCTACCCAAATAGGGATTGTATTAATTTTGAAAAGTTAAAATTTGAGGTCAATTAAGCTCTTTTAGATGATATGTATACCATTTAGATTAATTTCCCACACCGCAAACATTCTGGTGTTATTGTAGCGAGTGACATTGATAATATACAAAGGTTTATTAGCTCATTAGAAGCATAAGCCTAATTCATAAGCTTAGCCAAACACACCTTAAGGAAATTTATGTCATTATAACTGATAAAGAAAAAAGAATGTGTAAACAGTATATATGAAAATAATGTGGTAGGGTAATAAAAATGGAAGGAGGGAGAGTATGGGTGTCAGAAAGAAATGAAAAAGTTGATGAAAGTTTATGTGTCGGTTATAGAAAGAGAAAGAGATGGTCAAAGATGCAGGTTTGAAAACTCTGTCACACACACATACATTCATTGCAATCCCTCCATTTATTGTTCTCTGGATTTTATAGGATGGTACAGTCAACATGTGTATATATATATGGTTTGAATGGTCATACCTTTTATTATGTACGTTTGCACCTTTTAAATATTTGTTTTTGTTAATTTTGGAGGGTAGTGATGATGGGTTGAAGTAGTGGTCACCTCCTATCTGCATAAAGATTCGTATGGAGCTATTGATTGCAAGATCCAGCTTTTTATGTGCTTTTTACTTTGCAAAATCTACTCCATGCAATACTTTCACTACTACAGTACTACGTACTCGTGCTAATATATTATTTTACTCAACCTTTCATCATTAATCAACAACACATCTTTAATTTAATCATTTTATCTTAAAATTTTCTGCATCTTCATGCATGTTAGTATTAATTTGTGTTTAGTTTAGAAAGTCTGATCTTTGCATCTTAGTAAATTTTTTATGAATTATACATAGGTTCTTGTACAAGTCTACTCAAAACAACTTATTAACTGGAAATGTCACATTCTTGATAATATTTTTCTTGTTGAAAATATTGAATAATGAAGTGCAGGTATTCTGATCTTTGCATTCAGAAAATGGTTGTTACAAATGATATCTACACTTTATATGCAGAAAATGTTTTGCATATATTTTTAAAGTGACTGTTTTATTACTTATATATGCATGAAATTTGCTTATAAATGTTAAAGACTTTTTGTTAATTTAGGACCATGAATATTTTCATAAATTATACATGTATTCATAAGCTATGAAGGAAAGGCACAACCCACATTTTTTGCGTGGTGTTAAGGTGTTTCGAATCAAACTAGACAACTTCCCATGACACTTCTGATTAGTAAATATTGGCCTTAATTTAATCTAATATGTTCGTAACACCCAAGTTTTCTTTATATAAGCTGGAAAATGCATACATTTTGAAGTGTTTATCATCATCTTCTGTAGAAGCATCAGCAGAGTCATCTGAAACGCAAGGAGACTCCGCTGAGAAACATGACACGAAACCAAAAGGAGAAGGGTGAGAGACATCGGATCAAGCATTATTCATAGCACCACACTCTTGTCTGAAACCCTAAAACAGTGCGATGAAAAGAAAGAGAGACGTCACCGTGAACTAATGGAACTCGAACGACAAAGGCTTCACCTAGAAGAAACACGAACTGAAGTTAATCGTCAAGGGATGGCTAGTTTGATCACATCTGTTAATAAGCTTTCGGATGCTATTCATTCCCTTATTTCAGAAAAGCGTCCATGAGAAACCATGCCCATGCATAAGATATCTGCCTAGCTAGTTGATTGATACTTAATATCTTTCTCTTAAGAACCTGCCTAGGTATAAATTGCATGACCCTATACTTATGTGATTGCACGTATATATAATTGAAACTGTGAGATTTTATTAAGAGGAAATTTCAAGAATAAACATTTTGAGAAGGGTTTTACGAATTTCGACCATTGAATTCAGGGTTATAAAAATGGAGATAGCGGGCAAAATTGTTTGATCTCCATCCTCATTTGCTCGCTCTCCATCTCATTTGCATGCTTAAAACTAGATGTAGCAAGCAAAAGTGTTTGCCTTCCATCCCATTTGATCGCTATCCATCCCATTTGCATGCTTAAAACTAGATGTAGCAAGCAAATTGTTTGCTCTCCATCCCTTTTCTTTTATTATTAAATAACCTTTTGTTGAACAAAGTTGCGAGCAAATGGTAGTGGCGAGCAAATGTATTTGCTTGCTATGTCGATTTTGGTAATGTGAAAAAATAGTATCGATTTTGGTTATTGGGTTTGGTAAGAGTAGATTTTGGTAATTGATTTTTTTATTAAAGCACTAGGAAGTGTTTATGGCCGTGCTAAGCACAACCCTGAAACGTGTCAATATTTGAAGCATCGAGAATGAATACACTACTAGAAAAACTACCAATAGAAACGGTCCAAAGTCGTTGATGGCCGAAATTCGTGCTAAATGCTTTTAGCAACGATATTACCAACAAAATAGTTTCGTTGCTATATCACCCGTAGCTAAACCACATATCATTGCTAAATGTTTCAGTTCGTTGCTATTGGCAATGACCTTCGAAGTCGTTGCTAATTTTGGGATATGGACATGCCGCTGCTAAATCAAAAGATAGCAAGGAAATTATTATTGATGATAATACTAACGACCTCTCACTCGTTGCTAAATTAGCAACTAAATCTATAATCAGCAAAAATTTCTCTTTTGCAATAGCAATGTCAAAGTTGTTGGTAATATTAGTAATCCGAAGTCGTTGCTAAATAAATTCTTTACATAGATACACAAATTGGGTTGTTTCATTACTTCCCATTTATGACTTGCGACTAAGTAATCAAAGATGTAGACCATTCATTCCGACAATTCAACATATGAAGCTAAACAAGATCCATCAACTATTCGTTCATCAAAAATCGATAAAGGCGGCTACAGTTATGAATTTACAATATCATTACAAAATTAACTACCTAAAAGTTTAGAGCGTATATACTGATAAGCGTTAGATGTCACCAACTCACTTGTTAGAAGACATGGCCTTTTGTTGATCACTAAACATTTTCCTCATCTCAGCCCTCATTTCTTCCCTCACATATTTGAGTCGGCTTTCAACTCTAGCATTCACTTGTGCTTCAATGATGGCCTCATTGTTGACTGGTGTTGAATCTAATGAAGTTCCGTGGCCATGTAAAATTTTGGGATCTCGAGTGATTACGTAACCGCAAAAGTTCTTCTTTGGATCACCAATGGCTTTTCCCATGCTTTAGAGTTAAAAGGAATATCAAAAGGCGAATCCAAACCAACACCATCTGGTGAATCCAAACCAACACCATCTGATGAAACCAAATTAACACCATCAGCAGCTTTTATAGACTCTTTATATGATGTCACAACTTTTTTCAACCTTGTATCACACCAAACACCTTTACTTTTGTTTCTCTTGGGCAACCTCTCAAACATATGAACTTTTGACGCTCGTTTTCGTGTTATTTTCTCCTGTAAAAGGAGATAAACATAAATCATACAATTGATGCTTTACATAAGGTATTGCTTGCTTTTAATAATATATAAAGCTCATATCAGTAAGCACAAATATATTGCGTCCATCAGTTGGTAACCAAATAGTTTGCAAGAATCATTTAACTCTGAATAACTCATCCGATAAGTATTATAATAAAGTGCTTACTCATTACTCATCCAAAAAGTAATTAGATAAAGTGCTTCCCCATTGGTGAGTATGTGGACGAAAGCTTTTGGACCCGCCGGTATGTCTAACGTAGAAGCTCGTACCTTCCACATCCCTAGGAACATTTTTCTATTCTCAGCACCCACCTTTGTCGCCTCATCCATTTCAGTTTCATCCATGACTCAAGAATACCATCCCAGTCAGGTACAACATTCACAAATTCACGATGAAAATTTGTCCAGACAGCTTTGCTTTTAATTCCAGACTTCTTTTTCACATTTTTGCGTAACCATAGCCCATGTACCTTGACATCTTGTTGGTGTGTAACTCGAGCAGGGTTAAGACAATCAATGTCGTGACAATACCACTATGTGGTTCCGGATATCACTTGTAATCGTGTGATCACTTTCCAAAGTAAACTATTCGACCCTAATGCGGGTTACGAATATCTACTGGGATAAGACCAAATGTAGTTATAGAATTAGGCACAATTCAATAACCCTTTTCTTAAGTGTTAATTGTTTTCTATGTGTCCTTCATGCATAATCGGATATCCTATTTATAGGAGATTACTCTTAGCTAGTCAAATGGAATTATGAGAATTAATCGGCCCATTAATCGCCTCATAATTATCCCATTATAGTCGTTAGTGGTTACATGACCAATTAAGCGTGGTCATTAAGCGGTTGAAAGCGCCATTTAGCGATACTTTCATAATACTAGCGATACTTTCCACTAGCGATACTTTCTACTAGCGATACTTTCCACTAGCGATGCTTTATAATACTAGCGATACTTTCCACTATCGATACTTTCAACTAGCATTACTTTCCACTAAAAGACTCGGGGTGCTCGGGGACTTTATGGGTGTACCTCCGTACCTCGACCCATTACAGTGTGAACTAATCCACAAATGTACTAAATTTTCCAACAATCCTCCCCAATTTAGTTCACTTCCTTTGCATGAGAAACAAACATTAAACAAAACATGTGCATAGGCGAAAATATCACGAGGTTGAATTTCCATCTTAGTACATTACATGTTCAAATATTCGAGAATCGGTGTTCTAAGAATTGAACCCTTCAACCCATTTGAATACACGAAGATAAAATACACACAAGTTTTCAAACACTTAAAAGCTCGACACTATACAAGCCATGTGTCCATATCCAAATTCATAAATGTTGTAAAAGCTAAAGTCCAAAAGCTTCTCAAGCGGCAAAACTTCAACATTTACATAGGTGGTTCCTCTTTATTCATGCTCGCCAAGCACTTTTTCAAAGAAAATTAACCATTAAGTAAAGACTTCATCCTCCTTTCAAGAGTTCGAGCACAACCTTGGGATGTAAATAAAACATGTGCTCCAGTCCAGCTGAATGTTGACTTTCCACATTGAACTCGGCTCCTAAGTTTCCTCGGGAGGAGTTGGGTGTCCTAACATTCGATGACTAAGTTGGACTTAAACCCATCCTTTTAGCGGACTTTATAACCAAGTCTCTAGCTAATCCCTTCGTCAGTGATCGGCTAAATTTTGTTGAGATCTAACAAACTCTATAGATACCACCCCATTCATGATAAGCTCACAAATCATGCTATGTCGACACCTAAGTGTCTAGACTTACCATTGTACATTTGGCTATAAGCCTTAGCCAATGTAGCTGCACTATCACAACGGATAGAAATAGGTGATATAGGTTTAGCCATAGTGGAATCTCGAAGCAAGTTTTCAACCATTCGACTTCTTTACCGGTATTGCTAAGGCCACAAATTCATATTCCATTGTTGAGCGGTGATGCAAGTTTGCTTCTTGGATGCCCAAGAAATTGCACCTCCACCAAGTAGGAATACCCGACCACCGGTAGGCGAATTGTCTTGATGTTCTTGATCCAACTTGCATCGGTGTATCCTTCCAACATCGAAGGATAGCGGTATATGAGAGACTATAATCCATAGTTCTCTTGAATACTTGATACCCTCGAGCGCTTGCCGTTGATGAGCACTAGGATTACTAGTATACCGCTCAATTTTCCCACTGCAAATGCAATATCGGGTCTTGTACAAGTCATGGCATACATCAGTGACCAATTACCTAGAATACTCAAGTTGAGATACGACTTTGCCATTATTAGGCATCGACTTCTCACAGTATCCATAGGTGTACTCATCGAGTACAATCAAAGTAATTGAATTTCCTCAACACCTTCTCAATATAATGAGGCGAGAGATAGAAATTCTTTTACTTTCATGTTTAATCCTTATACCAAGGATAACATCGGCCTCCCCATGTCCTTCATGGAGAACCTTGATGACAAAATTCCTTTGTCAAGTCAACACGATTTTGGTCGGTGCCAAAATCAACATGTCATCAACATATAGACAAATGATGACTCCTTTACAGATTCATCAAATTTGCTATATACACATTTGTCGGTTTGGTTAAGAACATAACCACTAGACAAAACCACTTCATCAAATTTTTGATGCCATTTCTTAGGTGCTGCTTAAGTCCATAAAGAGACTTAATCGGTTTTACACCTTGTTTTTATTGCCGAGCAAGATGAAGCCACGAGGTTGGTTCATATAAACCTCCTCATCCAATTCACCATTCAAGAAAGCTATCTTCACATCCATCGATGAATAATCGATTGTGAATTGATGCCAAAGCAATCAACAATCTTATGGTATCGATACGAGCCACGGGGCATAAGTATCAAAATAGTCTATTCGACTTTTGTTTAAAGCCACGAATGACTAGTCTAGCCTTGAACTTTTCAATAGTTCCATCTACCTTCATTTTCCTTTTGAAAATCCATTTGCAACACGGTGGTAAATCAACCAACACCCAGTGTTGTTGCCCATGATGGAATCAATCTTATCATTGATTGCTTTTCCCGAAAGCAATATCACGGGACTTCATTGCTTCTTCAAATGTCTTGGGATCATCCTCAACAATGAAGCAATAGGAGTATTGGTCGAGACCTCATCCTTGTTCCTTCAACCAAGTATAGTTGAAACTCGGGTCCAAATAACTTTGGAGTCGACCCTTTTGCTCTTCACGAGCATAGGTTCGAGTTGTTGAACCACAACCTCATCGGGGACCAGCGATTGTTCTTCATCGGGGACCTCGATACACCGTGTCTTGAGTTCCATTAGGAATCCTCGGACTTGGTCTAGGGGACCGATGAGAATCTATTCTCATCAAAGTTTGCATCCCTTGATTCAATTATGGAGTTAATTGAAACTAATTCATTAGGTTCAATAACATAGAACCTAAAAGCCTTGGAGTGCTCAGCATATCCAACAAAGATGCAGTCAATGCCTCTTTCACCCAAAGTTTTCAACTTTGGATCAAGGAGTCTTACAACAGCCCTACAACCCCAAACCCTGAGAAAGAGTGGCATGCAAATCACGCAGGTCACTGTGTATAAGCTCCAAGAGCTTAGTCTCACGACTAACACCCTGAAAGGGTTTCTTGGTTATCTTGGTCAACATGCAAGTTTTACACTTTTCGGTGTCCATGTCAAAAGCGGGATTAACCCATCCTTAGACATATCTTGCATTCTTTTATAGTGTACATGGCCAAGTCTAGCATGCCAAAGGGTAGAGTCGAGACGGTCGGTGGTGGTCACAAAGGTGAATTCTTTGTCGTTGGCAATATTAAGCTGAACATTTGATTACATAAATAACCAAAACCAATAAAAACACCATGCTTAGAAAGCACAAATTTATCGGACTCAATAACTTGTTTATAACCATGATTATTCAAAATACTACTTGAAACCAAGTTCTTCCCGATATCGGGAACATGAATAACATCAAACAAAGTTACAATCTTTCGAACTAAATCTAAGATCTACACAACCACGACCATGCACCAAGGATGTTGACTCATTTCCCATGTGAAGAATAGAACCATCATTCGATGACTCATAAGTCTTGAACCGACTTCTATCTTTACACACATGAACTGTTGCACGAGTCAACCCACTACGCAACATCATCATCCTGCGCATAAAAGATTCGAGATACATATGTAACATAATAAATCTAAAAGACTTATTAAACATATTCGACCTTTCGGTGAGTTGGTGAACCACCACTCCACGAACCATTAGTGCTCGATTCATTGGCTTTACCACCAATTTTAACACCTTTAGGTCCCTTTTAATGTGACCGGTCTTGCCACATTTCCAACAAGTAGGTGTTGCCTTCTTGTTAGGATACGCCTTGTGTTATCATGATATTTGCGTTTGCCTTTGTTGTCATTGTACGGTGGAGTTGTTATGCTCCACCATATTGACAACATATATACCAAAGACATTGTCGCTCCTTGCTTGTCATTATCACGCACTTTGAGAGATTCCTCAATGCGCAGATGACTGCCCAACTCAACCAGAGTTAATTCCTCCTTGTTATGTTTCAAGGTATGCTTGAAATCTTTCCAAAAATGAGGGAGTTTGTCAATGACACAAGAGACTAAAATAGCCTCATCCATGTGCATTTTGTGTTGTGTAAAGCTTCCAAGTATTCCAAGAAGTTCATTGTATTGTTCCATAACTGGTCTTGAATCAGTCATTTTGTAATTTGTGAAATTACTAACAATGAACTTCTTACTTGATGCATCCTCAACCATATATTTGGCATCGAAGGAATCCAGTTCTTTGGAAGATTCAAAGTTTTGATAAATATCAAACAAAGAATCGACATACCATTCGAGAATAAGACCTCTGCATATGTAGTCATCATTCTCCCATTTGCTCCTCCTCACAGTGCGCTCAACCGTAGCATCATCCCCATCATCGGGAATAGGAGTGGTTAGCACATACACGACACTCATGCTTGATAGCAAGAAGTGCATCTTCTTCGCCACCTCCTAAAGTCCACCCTTCAAACTTATCCATCTTAGCAAAGTTTGAAGCCATGTGTTTCATTGCGATTGCCATTGATTATTACAAAATAGTTTACTTTGATTGTTGGTGTGTAACTCCCGAGCGGTGTTAATGCAATCAATGTCGTGACAATACCACTATGTGGTTACGGATATCACTTGGAATCGTGTGATCACTTTCCAAAGTAAACTATTCGACCCTAATGCAGGTTACGAATATCTACTTGGGATAAGACCAAATGTAGTTATAGAATTAGGCACAATTCAATAACCCTTTTGCTTAGAAGTGTTAATCGTTTTCTGTGTGTCCTTCATGCATAATCAGATATCCTATTTATAGGAGATTACTCTTAGCTAGTCAAATGGAATTATGAGAATTAATCGGCCCATTAATCGCCTCATAATTATCCCCATTATAGCCGTTAGTGGTTATATGACCAATTAAACGTGGTCATTAAGCAGTTGAAACTGCCATTTAGCAGTACTTTCATAATACTAGCAATACTTTCCACTAGCAGTACTTTCTACTAGTAGTACTTTCCACTAGCAGCACTTTCCACTAAAAGAGTCAGGGTGCTCAGGGACCTTATGGGTGTACACTCCGTACCTCCTGACCCATTACCAGGTGTGAACTAATCCCACAAGTGTACTAAATTTTCCAACACATCTCTCCATCGACCTCATTTCCCAAACTTTTCTAGCCTCTTTCGGATCCATTATTTCCTCGTACTGATATATCGATCCTGCATAAATCATAAAAGATATTAAAGCATTGTGTTTTCAAATGATAGTTCAACACTCATCATAGTATAAGTTTTAGTTTTCTGTTTTAAGATTGAGTTTCAAAAAACTTTAATAAACACAAAAAAAACACTTTATAAATAACTACCAGAAAGTATTGGTACAGAAGATCCACAAAATCATCATCAAGATGACTCCACTGAGTTTCTCTCTCACGGAAATGTGCCTTAAAGTCCTTCGTGATTGAGATTACAACACATGTTTCCAAATACATGCACAATAGACGATACATATATCAACTACTAAATCATAAAAAAATAATTAACCACGTAAGTTATACTAACTCTGAGGGACCAATAAGATAGATTAGTTGTCTTTCAGATGGGTACTTAGCATAAACCATGACAAAATGTAAGAAACATACTTGTGCTAGTGCTAGAAACTATCTCAGCAATTGCAACAAATGTTTGGGATTCCAGTGAAGTTGGCAACAAAGAATCGAATCTAGTGCCAGTGTGGAGGAATGAGGAACCGATAATGTGAAGGTGAGGTTACTGGCATTGGTGAATCATGAGTCAACCTTTGTGATATCTTAGCTTGACGAGTACCATTCCCTTTTGTTTCTTGGGACATACCCCTTCCAGTCATATGTGTAATGTGATAGATAAAAAACAACTGAAAGGGATAATAATGTATTGAATTCCAACGAGTGTCATAGATATATGAGTTGAGTAACTTATCAGATAATAAACAAAAAGAAATATTACATTTCAGCACATTAAGCTATTACACATTTTGAGCTAGATTAACTAGTTACAAAAGTATATGTAAAGTTGAGCATATTATCAAAAACATATATCAAGCATAAAAAGTAAAACATTTCGATTTTCATTTTAGCATCCAATTAAAAAACATGCTTGTAGAAATTGAGTATAAATTATGACAGAGCAAGGAGAATATTGGAAGCGGAGAGAATTTGATTAACAAAACCTATTAAGAAGAAAGACACTATGGTAGATGTCTTGATGACCTGGAGAGGGTGATGGACTCTATAATGAGAAGCCATCTCAATGTACATCTATTCAATGGAACCATTGAGGGTGGCGTCTTTGTACTCCGTGTACATGTTGTGGTAACTAGTCCTGGACTCGTACCTCAACCAGATGTCGTAGTTCTTGATGGTTGTTGGATTCTTCTCGAAGATCTCATTGATATCAATGAAATGCTATCAATAAGATCTTCAAAACTTGGAATGAAACTTGAAGCTCTGATGAAACTCTGTTGGTCTACCAGCAGAGACCATCAGAGCTTCGAAACTCTGTTGGTAGAGCTCTTCCCACCACATGAAACTCTGATGAAACTTGAAGCTCATTTTGTCGTTTGCTCTTCGACGACAGTGTGTGTCAGACTTTTAGAGGTGGATGGGACAAGGGGTTGCTAGAGAGGCACTATGATGGTGTCAGACTGTCACAGGTGGATGGAAAAATTTACTTGCAGTTATTCATGTTGTTGGTTCATTTATGTCGTTGCTTCCAAAAGACGTATGTGAGGATATGCACATAGACCATGTTTATCAACAACCTATCACAACTTAATCTCTTATTAAAATATTATTTTCTTATTACTCCACCTATACAATCAATACATACAACCAACCTTAACTTTTTTACTATTTATCAACAACTCAACCTAATATATAATATTAGGGAATATATTATTACAATTAATTGTACCAATCGACTATAATTTTGTCTATATAATGTGGGTTTCTAATTTTTTGTGGGTTCGATTAACTTTCTGAGTCGCGATTCATTTTAGTGTATTTTTATGAATGATTGTAGCGAATTAATTTCTAAAAATTAGAAGCATTATCCTCATAATATTATTTCTTTTATCCATGTGAGTTGAATTATACATGAGCATTAATAATGATAAGGAGTTTGATTGGCCATTCTTAATGTGACATGTGGCGAGGTTTAATCAAATTTTTGAAGGTAGCATTAAAGCTGTCCAACGTGGATTGGGGACCTTTGTAAAAAATAAAATAGTTTACAATAGGTGGAAGGATTAGTGTCTCAAGCAACTAGAAAGCAATAGTGAGTCCAATTGAAAACATGCCCAAACCCAATATAGAAGACTCGTTTGATTAAACTCTAGAGCCATTACACATTTACATAATTAATCCTGCAAATAACTCTTCACAACATCTATCTGTTACAGTTTCATTGAGCCACTGTAGTACTATAGCTAGCCTGGTGAACTTAAACATCACTGAAAAGAAACTAGTCTTTTGTCGAAATTTGGTCAAGTTAAACATCTAATTGTTGACACAATCAAATTATGAGTGTTTTAACATTTATACCCTTACATGATGAAAATAATTAAAAATAATATGAGGGTATAAATATCAAAACACTTATAATTTGAGTGTATCAATCAATTGTGAAAATGTGCAAATCACTTCCCATTTGCTAATGGCCCACGACAATACAAGAATATTGATTAACCTATCACCATGACTTTTGGTTTTGTCAAGTGTTTACATAAGATGAAGAGAAACTACCTCTCGAAAGTACGTCATTCAGAAAATAAAGCGGCTTAAAAAAGACTAACCAAATTATTTTGTGGACGTTTTTTCTTAACCTTACAGTTTAAGGAGCTATCATATATAGTTTTTTTATAAAGTAGACTGCATTCTTCTAAATAATAAATAACTGTAACTGAAAATACATCATTTCTTCTAGGAGAGCTAAAGCCTTGGTTTTTACCAAACATAAATCATAGTAAAAAAAAAACATAAGCCGAATCATGCCTCTAGAGAACCATTCATGGTTAAGTCAAAACTGTAAATGCCCAGCATTAAAACTGGACACAAGAAACATAAGTTCATTAAGCTGTTCTTTTCTTCTTTGATGATTTGGAAGAACTTCCATCCTTGCTTCTTTTCTTGTCACTCTTGTCTTTTCGCTTCTCATATTTCTCCGCCTTGGTTTTATTAGATTTTACACTAATTACACCACCTGAGGGGACCTTTCCACCGCTTTGCAAAGCACTCTCAAAATCTACATCCTTGTCAGCAATAGCATACCTCTGGAGGAAGTCCGGGTTTAATAAACCATCACTCTTATCTTTCATGTCATCCTAAAATAAGATTACAAGGTAAATGTAAGTTCAAAGATAATGCCGTAAGGCATCAGCATAAAGACAACAGCAGTCAACCAAACAAACCTTGACTTTCTTTGCAGCTTCATCAAGATCCTCATCTACTGAAATTGAGTGTGGCTTTAGATCCACCTGGAAGCAAATAAGTAGGTTCAGAAATGGGAAAGACTTATCCTAGCAATGATTATAGTTGGCAACTTTGCCACTTCCGCAATAAATGGGTCAAAAAAAAACCTAAATCCAGAACGGGTCAAATGTGTTGAACATGCTAACCTAGTCAAAAGTCGGCCATGTGCATTTTTGTAACACACCACTCTTATGTCCCTTTATTTTTACAAGTTTAGGTTATTATTGTAACAATATGGTTCTGTAATCATATTTAATTGATTTAAATATTTATGAAAAAAATAATAATAAATACAGTAAATAAATTTAAAAAAAAAAAAAAAACTAAAATGAAATAACAAGAATGTCTAGTAAAACTTGCTACTTACTTCTTTGGCCTGGGGCAGAGTTGCAGCAAATTGCTTAGATGATACTGAAGCCAAATATTTGTGGAACTTCTTCATGACTTTCATGAACATTATCATAATTTGCTGATAATCCAACTTTTCAATGGCTTTCTGTGAAAAGAGTAACATAAAGTGTAGAGTGTCACGGTTAACCTTGAACAAAATAATTATTATCCAATCTACAAATATTCCTATATGATTGGAAAATACAAAGAATATTTGGTTCAGCTCAGATTTGCAAACTACAAATGACAGGTTTGACCGTTTGAGGGAAAACTAGAATGTCTTCTTCCAATGAAATAAATATTTTGAGTCCGGTCTAAACAAACTAAAAATTAAAATTTAAAGGTACAGACCTGAGTATAGGATGCATCTTGGTTCTGCAGGCCCATGCATAGCAACACAGAGGCCTGAGTATACGATAATGAAACTGGTAACCTCTCTTGGAAGTATAGATGTGCAAGGGATAATTTGAGATCTGAAATCTGGAGAGAGAGAGAGAGAGAGAGAGAGAGAAAACATCAGATGCGGAAAGATGACTTAAAAATCATGAGCCAACATTTCAAACTTCTTGGCAAACCAAAATCCTTTAGAAAGCCTTGCCTCAAGTACGAACGTATTATTTAACACCGTCAGACTTACCAGATGATGATCAGCAAGGTGGTTCACATAAGCTTCCAGCCTTCTCATACTGATTGGAGAGTTAATGATATCATCATAAATACCAAGTGAAATGGTTGACGAGGGCTCGACATCTGCGAAGTTTAGTTTTGGATCCAAGATACTACAAAAAAGAGAAACCAAAGAGTAATCAATATAATACCATCAGAGGCTAATATAAATAACCATCTATGAAATGTTGAGGATCAAACACATACCTCATTGCTAGTTTGTAGTCCATTGTATTAAATCTTGGAGAGCACAGAAGCTTGGCAAATGATGACTTGAAAGCTAAGAACATACAGAAAAAGAAATATTTCAAGTATCTATCATAAAACATGATATTCAATATAACACGGCACAAGAGAGGGACTTTCAACCCATGTATTTGTGTATAGATGACGTGGGTTGTGTTTTTAACCTCAACTGAGTAAAATCAAATATCTGTAGGTTAACTAGGTCAGTAGGTTGAACGTTGAAAGTTGAAAGTCTCCTAAAGTCTAATCTTAAAAACTTCCGAAAAAAGAATAATAAGTGTTTGCTTGAGAGAAAGGCAAACCTCGATAATAAGGACCAAAAAATCCCAGCTCATCTGACCCATTCACTTCAATATCATCAGTGTCCAGTGGCTTTAAAAGCATACACGTATGCTCCCCAGTCACAGCATTCTGATTACAAAGCATAATGGTGATAATATAATCAGTATGAATCATTTCTAAACGTTAGAATAGGGGCAAAATAGAGAACACAAAATTTGAATATTAAAGAGGAGTAACAGAAAGAACTTAACTGGAACTTCACATATGTAAAATGGAGCAAACTTATGTCTTCTCCAAAAACGAAATAGATCCATAGTAAGCCCAAACGAGACACCCAAGTAATGAAGTTTCTCGGGCCGTCTTTCACGGAGATGCACAAGCAGTGGAGGTAAGTCTGACCTTGGTTTAATATTTTCTTCAAGCAATGACACCTGCCATCAATGCAAAAAATGGTTGTCTAAATATTTAGAAAACAGTAAAATTATAGGAGTAGTAAGTTTAACTACTAATAGGATCTTACTTTCTCAGCTGCTTCAGTAATTTTGAGATCTGGGGTTTCATGATCATCCTCATCATCATCTACTTCAGAGATAGGAGTGAATTGGCCCTCAAAGTACCTAAAATGTTATAATCAGCGATGTCCTAGATTAATGAATGGCATGCATCAATACAGTAAGAATGCAATAAAGCATGATATAGTACCTTGAGAGCAATTCTATGGCAGCTGAACCATATCCAGACTGCAATATAATGAAATCACAATCATTTACACTTGTAAAAAAACAATGAAATGATGTAATACTTCACGTTAAAAATAAGAGAATAAAAATAAAGGGTGCAAATCAAGTAGAATTACCCCTGTTGCATTAGGATGTGTTGCGATGCGGACAATTCTAGCACCAGATAGACTTGGAAAGTCTTTATCTTGGAACTGTTCACAAAATTTCCATGGAATCTGGTCACCAGAAGGCGAATGACCAGCACTTAAACTTCTCATAGCAGAAGCCTTCGAAATTTTTCCTTCAAGACACACCTGTAAAACAATTAATGAATATCCTTATAAATAAGAAGTAGAAGTATTTTCATTTCTAGAGCTAGAATAAACAAAAAGAACAAACCTGGATGACACACAGAATATCTGGGAGCTGATTCTTAGACTCGTTTACAGGACCTGCACACATACATCTTATAAACGTACTGCAGGTGTCCAGTAATAAATACAAGTAAATCGGCAAACAAAGGACTTCCTATATCACCTACATATGACAAGCTAAAGGGGACTACGTTTTCGATTTACCAAGATATGATATCGTAAGTAAGGCTGGAAGTAATAATATTGACCATAGTAATAAAGAAAAATTAACAAAGAAAAAGTGTACCAAGTAAGACGAACAAGTGATGAGCTGGAGCATCGGCCAATAATTGAAGATCATTTGGAGAATTTTTGTAGTGAGATGCAACATATAAGGCCATCATTCTCTGAATAGTGTGAGAATATGTAAGCACAACTACTACATGAATAAACAACTATGAACACGAATCAAAAAATGTAACGATGACTACCTGCAGAAATAACTCGCTGTCTTTATGATACGAGAAAAGTGTGTCCCGGTTAACATAGTATAGATCACACTCACTGGGAGGAGGAAAACTATATGTACAAACAAGTTAGTCAATGAAGACATATAGCTAAAATGCCAATTCATACAGCTTTTCAGAAATTTTATTAACCTGTTAATGCTAGGGATGGAATTCGCTATGTCCAAACAAAGTAAATTGTTGAGCCATAATTCAACTGGATCACCAGAAGCATATCTAATAGCTTCATTCAAATCTATCTTCTTGAAAAGGCGACCTGCATTAAAAAAATGGAACAACATTTAGTTTGTAACGAAAGAACTATCTCGAATACATATTTATCTATAAATTATATATGCCAACTTATCATACCAGAAGAAACCGCCTCTTTGTCTTTTGTAGGTGCTCGACTTTGTTCTTCTAATTGATGCAGCAGCTTTAACGATAAGGATCGCCCTGTACCTTCATAGCTGTGAGAAAGAAGAAAGTACATTATGTGAAAGATTATGCAAGTAAACATGTGAAGATAATGAGAATATATGTATACTTCATACCCGTTAACAGTAGAAGACAGAAAAACTAGATAAGGTCCAAGCAAAGACTTCACAATCGGCAGTGGAATAGCAGCAGCTTCATCAACCACCAAAAGTTCGACTTGAGAAAGTTTTGTATATTCATGAGGTTGTATATACTGCAAGAAAATAAAAAATGGTTATAATTATCAAGATAAAGCAGAAACTATCATATTTTGCAAGCAGGAAATGCCCCACAACAACAACAGTTTTAATGCATATGATTTTGATACTGTATCGCGGTAACAGAGAAGTATAATCTGAATTACATGGATTCTCATATAAATACCTGAATTGTCTGTCTATGCTGTTTGTAGATATTTATTCTAGTGGTCACTTTCTTTAACTCTGGGTTTGAGCTTTTCACAATATCATAATCCAGATGTTCCTGAAAAATGTCAGAAAACCATATTTAAGGGCAGGTACAATCAAAGTTATAATCAAGCACAGAATCAGTCAGATCAACAAATTTGTAAGTAATCAGACAATTAAAAAAAAATGGTTTTACCTTGTACTCAAGCATAACAAATCCCTTTGTTATAAAGTCAAACAATGTTTTTAAATTTTCCGGGCTAGGAGCAGTCACGAAGATATTTGAATACCTGTAAAATCAAACATTCATTAAATCAAAATATTCAAGTGAAACCAACGCGCAATATGTCAGATAATATAGGCAGAGTTACCCTGCAGCAACAGCTCCAGCAATTGCAAGACCAAGTGCAGCTGACTTCCCACGCCCACGACCAGCAAGCAAAGCCACTGTGCTGCGAAGTGTCTTATCCAATATCGCATCAAGAAAGTGACTAACAGCTTTTGCCTACATAAAATATACAAATTATGTCAACTCCACGTACGCATAAAATTGTATAATGTCAATATCAAGGAAGACCCCGTCTGCTCAATAGGATGTATCACGGCATCTATTGTATTGGAGATACCAAAACTATCTAAGCTGGCAAAGTAAGATATTTAAAAAAATACACGATTTTTTAAAACAACAAGAAACATTGGTACCTGGTCGTGTGTGCAACACTTTTTAATCAGTGGACCAACAGGAAACGCATCTTTCAATTCTTCTTTCATATGTTTCAATTCACGCTCTGCTTCTGAGAGTCCCTCGGAGTCCTTTCATTGACGACAAGAAGCAAAATTAAAAAATTAGAATGCAGTTCCAATGGAACTAACAAAAGCCAGCATTGAATAACAAATAATCTCAAGTAGCAATTCATATTGCTGGAAAGTACCTCTTTTACTGGAACCGGTGTGACTGACTTCATATGAGATGAGATTGGTAGTATATTTAACTCATCATCCATAACTATACAAGATCCACATGATGCAAGAGAAAGTAAGAAACGTTCATTGAAGCGTCCAGTGGCTAATGTGTGAGATTCTGTGCGGAATCTCTCATGTACATCCTGCAAGTACCAAGAATCTAGTTAATAATTCTTTTTATCTGAAAACAAGCTTGATTATCAGTCAAATGTATTATTTAAAATTAACACATTAGAACAGAGTTGTTGCTAAAACACAGCTGATAAACTCATAACACTTCCAATTTACTGACCATATCGTTAATAGTGTCTAAAGAAACTGGTAGAAAAAAACTCTGACACGTACCATGACCATGGTATATAGACTGGTAAGTGAAGACAAAGAACGAAGCAACATAATAACTAATCCGCCACCTTCCACCGTCTCTATAGTTCTTGCTAGAAGATTTGGTGTCAAAGCCTCAAAATCCTGGAAAAAAACATGTTTAACACCTTGCATATGAACAAGTACCAACTACATCCGAACTTGATTTAAAGGGAACGTGAATGATGGTCTACCTGTAGTATGCACATGCCAAAAGTAGTACCAAGAATTCTCTCAGAATCCTTGTACTGACAATACGTGATCCCTGCAGTTTCAAGAAAAAGTGAGAAGGGATCCACCTTCTCAGGGTCTAAAAGTCCTCTGTGCATGAGCTTCTTGACCTGCTTCACCCGTTTTTTCTTATGACTGCGAGACACGGCGAAACAAAATAAAATTAGCCAAGATTTCAACTCTCTTGTCGCAACTTAAAAGAAAATAACGAGAAAGACACCATTTCCGCCTCATCTCCACATATATGTTTATATCATGAAAGATATTGTTATATATTCACCTAGCTTGTAGACAAATCAATCTACATTAAGATCCTATATATTAAAATGCCAACTCCTGCGATTGATAGTTCACCTAATAACTAACTACTATAATTGCATTAGCAAGTGCTAAACAAGCCAAAATTGACAGTAGAGATACCTTTAACTATTGTACCATTTTTGAGAAAAGTGAGCCTGGTTCAGATGAGCACCGACACATTCAAAGGGAGCCTTCCCTTATGCGCTAAGGCTCACCTAGTGAATAATAGGGCTACCGACTTTTTTTTCCCGGATGACAAATTTTAAAGCTTTGGACTTATTAGTGTTGTATACCCACCTATCAAATTACAACTTAGAAAAAAACTAATTTTCTTCCTCGACATCTACATCTAATTTTCTTCAGTTTTACTTTTTCTTGAGACAAAAAAAAAAGTATTTTCTTCTTTATGAATTATCTAACATGTGTATTTATGTTGATATCATCATAGTTGCTATCAGAAGTAACTTGATATCTATTGTCGGTCAGTATGCTAGTAGCATTATAGCTCCTATCTGAACGAAATACTACGTCATATGTAGCACATGTACATACACGCCGGTAACTTACTTTGCTAACATTTATGTAAAATCTGTTATGCAATATGTCATATGCATTTAGCTACTTACCTTAAGCTAGTATCAGTCAGCAAGTATGTACTAAAGTATTAATATCGTAGAATTCATAAAAAGTAGATGAAGAAAAAGAGAATAACCTGCTAAGTTCAAGCTTGTCTCTGTAACACCAAAGAACATTAGGTCTAGACTTGACAACTGATTTGCTAAGCATATAGTGAAGGTTCACAATCTATCACAACACAAAAAAAAAAAACACATATATTAGTTAATATTAATTCTACTCAATAAATTGAAAATATTAATATATGTGGTTTGTTAAGTGTATGACCTGGTCACGTGACTTGTCACCAATAATAACGAAAATAGAACGGTGTCTTGTTTTGACACCGTTTTCAATTAGGGTTCTGATACGTTCGTCAACCTTCTTCCTCATTTTTTGGTTACGGTTGAGATTAACTGTGACGGCGAGTTAGTTTGAATTGGCGGGTGGTTGATTTTGGAGGTCAGTCAGGCAACTGAAAATGTTTATAAGTAGATGTTGAAGAAAGCTGGGGGTTTTAGGGTCTAGGTGAATTGGGCCGTAAAGGTTTTTGTTCTTTTAGATGGGCCTTGTGCCCTTGTGTTAGTATTAGGGCTCGACGATACTAAATGCCTTACAACAAACATTTTTACTTTTATGATTGTTTTTTGACACTTAGCTGAGCCACGGGTCAAACACGAACTGAACCGACCGAATCTGACTCAAATCAAAAACTGATTGTGAGAAAAACGTGAATCGAGAACTGAACTGAAGTTAATCTAGTGAAACCGAAATTGAACTGAAGTTAACATAGCAAAACTGAACCGATAGTTTAGGTGTATTTTTTCTTGGTTTTGACCCGACCTTAACCCAACCAAACCGAGTAAAAACGAAAACTAAAAACCTGTTGGAATTATAAACTCATAACAATTATATATAAACAAATACATCATCAAAGCAAGCAATGAAGACTATAGGAATAATATATGTAATTAATTAACCAAACAAGAAAGTCGTGCTTTTAAAGAATTCAAGCAATCAAACGATTATGTGATCAAGTAACAAAACCCAAAACCCTAAACTAGGGTTTATACAAATCGTCCAACCCAAAAAATCGACCACCAAGGATTACAAGCTCAATTGTGCTTGTTCTTCGTTCTTATCACACACGTCTTAATAGCGATTTGATGTGGAGAAGCTAGTTCCTTGAATCACTAATAAACCAAACACTTTATCTTTGAAGCTAAGACAAAATCGAAAACCCTTGGGAATGAGGGTGTTCGACCGCCACACAAAGAGGAGAGAGGAGGAGAGAAATTAGGTTATCAAGTAATCCAAGGTTAGTCAATAATGAATACATTGATTTGTATTTATAGTTAACATATCTTGGAGTCCAAGTTTGAGTGGGATTGGGTTTGAAACCCCCACCGATCGGCCTAAGCACCCCAAAGGGATTCTAGAACTTTCCGACTTGTAATTTCATCTCTAGTCCTTGTAGTTAATATTTAACGACCGTTAACCAAACCTCGTTAATTATTTAACTATCGTTATGTTTTATTTAGTGATTAATAATTAATAACAATAACGCTTTATTTATATTAATTATGTACATCAATTCTCATACGTAATGTGTGCAATCCAGAAGTCTCGAGTTCGAATCCGGACATACTATTATTTAAATATCCATTAAAACCTTTCACTCCCACTGGATATTACTAAATATAGTAATGACATTGGTGAGTCTAGCTTTCACGCCAATGCCCCCGGATCGAATCGAGCATGGTCTCCGGAAAAACCATTTAATGATTCATCATTTTACTTATCCTTTGTTACTAATACTACATTAACTATGATTATGGATCAAGTCATTTCATAAGTTAATATTCATTTTCGTTGTATATGATTGAACAAGATTACCAAATCATCCGAACGTATTCCGATAGATCTTGGGTATGGCCATACAAACATCTTGTCAACCCTACGAGAGGCCCAAATATAGTATTATACTTTGAAACAAATTCAAAGGAACAAATTCTCTTGACTACAAACATAACTCATGAATTTTGCAACACTTAGAAATAGCCCTTATAACTACCGCCACGGATAGCGTTAGACTATCTTACACAAATGCACTACATTCATATCGCTTATCCGGTATCTCAAGTCCGAGGATAAACACTTCATGATATACTTAATGATAAAATCCAAAAGTATCATCATGTAAAGTTGGGATGAGTCCTATATTCAATTCATTGAATATCATGTGAATCTGGTATGTCCCACGATCAATATACTATAAAAGTATATTCTACTAAAACTCGATTTGTCTTAATTCAATGACATTCCCACATCATTGATTGACAACGGACTATTTAGAATAACATAAGTTACTCATGGATTAAACATGCAAATATAGGATATAATATTAAGAAAATGAAAAATAAACATAAACAACTATTTTATTTCATTAAAGTAATATTTGTTCATAACATCCTCTATCCAAATACTAATCACGATCTGCATGAAACTACTAGCTAAGCAGTCCTATCCCATCAAGATGGTCGGAAGTTTATCTTTTGGCAAAGGCTTCGTAAAAGGATCACTAGATTTTCATCTGTATGAACTTGAGTGATTGATTTCACCTATGTCGACTTGTTCTCTAACATAGTGATATCGACGAGGAAAATGTCCGCGCCTTCATGACTCGGGGCTCATTGGCAAATGTTATTGCGGTAGAGTTGTCACAATACACATTTAGAGGTAATTCGATTGAGGGCATTACTCCGAGTCCCGAAATGAATTTCCTAATCCAAACGACTTCCATCGCAGCTCAAGCGCCTATGTACTCGGCAGTAATAGACATCGCAGCGTTGTTTGCTTGCTCTTCCTTCCAATCGCTCCTCCATTAATAACAAAGACATAACCCGTCTCGAGACTTCGTATCATCTTTATCAGTTTGGAATGACGATCGCAAAACCTCAGAACATCAAGTTCGCATCCGATTTCCTCCATACACTAGAAACATTTCTTTAGTAGCCCTTAGATACTTAAGAATGTTCTTAACTGCAGGTGTTTCACACTGGGTTCTCGTTGATACCGATCGGTAATGTTCGTGCAAACGCCACATCGGGCCTTGTACATCTTACAAGACATGATAGATCCCATGTACCAAGCATAAGGAACTTTCCTCATGTATTCCACCTCGGCAGTGTTGACGCATAGTTTATTACTTAAGCCATGTTCAACTTGCATCGGCAAATATCCCTTCTTGGAATTTTGCATACTAAATCTCTTCAAGATTTTATCAATGTAAGCACTTTGGCTTAGTCCAATTAACCGCCTTGATCTATCTCAGAGATCTTGATTCCCAGAATAAATCTTGCTTCCCTAAGTCCTTCATAGAAAAGCACTCTCAAGATAAGACTTTACATCTTGCATACTTGGAATGTCTTTTCCATGATCAATATGTCATCGA
The DNA here is from genome assembly GCA_022545495.1 of Chrysanthemum lavandulifolium. NCBI lineage: Eukaryota > Viridiplantae > Streptophyta > Magnoliopsida > Asterales > Asteraceae > Chrysanthemum > Chrysanthemum lavandulifolium. The sequence goes on from CM040245.1 coordinate 53,303,203, forward strand.
CATATAAGACAAGGAAAATAACATTACTCCCACTAGCTTTGTGATACACACATGGCTCATCAAGATTTTGAGTGAAACCAAATTTCTTGATTTCTTCATCAAACTTCTTGTTCCATTGCCTTGATGCTTGCTTCAACCCATAAATGGATCTTTGAAGTTTGCATACACGCTCGAAACTTTGGATTCACAAACCCTTCATGCGCCATATAGATGTCCTCATCTAGGCGGCCAGTTTAAGAAGGCGTCTTTACATCCATTTGCCATATCTCATAGTCATAGTATGCAGCTATGGCTATAAGAATCTAATAGCTCTAATGTCTCGCTACAGAGAAAATGTCTCCTCGTAGTCATCCCATAGGTTTGAGTAAAACCTTGAGCTACAAGACGAGCTTTATAGGTGTGTGCATTGCCATCCATGTCGGTCTTTATCTTAAAGAGCCACTTACTTCCAACTACCTTAGCATTTGGAGGTAAGTCAACCTCTATCAGACTTCGTTATCTTTCATGGATTGCATTTCCCATTCATTGCAACTCGCCATTTTTCCTTTCAGACTCATCATGGCGACTTTATAGTTAAAGAGTTCACCAAGATCCCTAACATATTTTCCTCGCCTTCTACGTTGAGACATAGGACTCAGTGCACGCGTAGTCCTCATGGATCACGAATGGGAACCACTTCAATCTCGGTGGAACGCCCTGCACTTTCGTGTTCTACTTGAGGTTGGCTAGTGTTCTCGAAGGTGTTGTATCTTCTTGATCATCTTCCGGATCATATACTCTCCCATCGAATTCATGAGATATGAGATCCTTTCAAGAAAGTCTCCATACCTAGCAACAATTACTTTGTTTCGGTGGAAAGAAGTAGTAACCCATCGTTTCCTTTGGGTATCCACGAAGACACACTTAATGATCTTTGTTGCGGCTTATCTGCAGTCACGCGTTAACAAACGCCTCACAACCCCGCACCTTTAAGTAAGACAAGTTGAGGTTTCCCATACCACACTTCATAAGGAGTCTTATCAACCTTCTTAGTTGGAACCATATTCAATATGCGAATGCTAGTTTCAACGATAATCCCAAAAGGATAAGGGAAGAGTAGTAAGATTAAACATCGATCGCACCATGTCTAGCAATGTACGATTCCTTCTCTCGGATACACCATTTTGTTGTGGAGTATAAGGAGATGTGAGTTCTGGACAATACCCACTCACTAGATAATCTTTAAACTCTTGGCTTAAATATTCACCACCTCTATCGGATCGAAGAGCTTTAATCTTCTTTCCTAGTTGCGCTTCTACTTCACTCTTAAAAACCTTAAATGTTTCAAAGACTTCATGTTTATGTTTAAGTAAATAAACATAACCATAACGACGAAATCATCGATAAAGGTTAAAGTAGCTAGCACCCTTTCTTGACACATGTCTTAGTGGTCCACATACGTCAAGATGTATCACACCAAGAAGATCGAAGCCCTTTCTAAACTATTTGTAAAAGGTTTCTTGGTCATCTTCCGGATATGCAAGATTCGATTTATCAAATGATTCATCATTGATGTCTTGCAAAAGCCCATCGTGTTGCAGTTGTTGCATGCGTTTCTTGCCTATATGAGCAAGTCTACAATGCCAAAGAAATGAAGAATCCAAATCACCTTTGATTCTTTATTATTGATGCTAAAGGCAATTATTTTATCATTCACATTATCATGCAAATCAATTTCAAACACACCATTTCATCGGAATAACATTAAAGTAAAAAACATCATTTAAAGAAACGAAATTCCATAATCAGTAAATGTATGAACGAAACCAATATCTTTTAACAAGGAAATGCGAAACGACACCCCTAACAATGGAAGGTGCGAATGACAATCGTTTAATGAAGATTAAACCCAAGGTAAAACTAAATCAAACGTGCCTATAGCTTCAACGATCGCATGTGCTCCATTACCCACGTGCGGTATTGTCATCCATAGGCAAGCTTCCTTGCTCCTCTAAGTCCCTGCAGGTATTACATATGTGAATACCACATCCGAGATCATATACCCAGAATATATTTTATGAGAAAAGCAAATAATTCTATCATCAAAAGAGTACAAGCATCGCCACAGTGCAAGATTTTATACCTCTTATTCCGCAACTCATCAAGGTACGGTGGACAATTCCTCTTCCAAAGGTCCAATCTGCGGTGCGATGATGACAAGCCCGATCCTTCTTCGGATTCTCACTGTTTGGGAGGGTACTTCTTGGGTTCTTGGCCGATAAGTCATAACTTGTTTTCCCTTATCGCCTTTACCCTTACCTTTCCCTTTCTTGTTCGCTAGCGGCTTATTAGGCTTAGAAATTCTACCCTTCGGATGGTCAAAACCGCAGTGTAGAGGCCTTCTTGGGCAAACCTTTTCGTAATCAATGAGCATTGCATGTACCTCATCGATCTGCCTTCCCGTGCAATGCATATTATAATTCTTGCATTTAAACCATCAAATTCCTTGTTAGGGATCCGTTGATCGAGCCAATTTGTATGTCATTAGGGTAGACATAGTTCAAACGCCCAACCGGTCCATGTAACTCATCATTTCAGACGGTGGCGCTTATGGGTTTCCTATCTCCTTGCTTGCAACTATGAAGAGCATCAATCAAGTCATACTGACTCTCAATCATGGGCTTTTCAAACAACTTTGCAATTCTTCCAAAGATGAGATTAGGAAGTAACTCTCAAATTGCTTTTGCAAGCTTGAGTTCATACTCCGAGCATAATGCTGACGACCTCATTATACTTGTCATACTCGATTGCCATGCACTCGTGCTTCAGTGAGAGTATCACCGCAGTTCGGAGGACAAGGCGTAGTCAAATAATTGAGTCTTTTGGCAACCCTCAAGACAATTACGAGTTGCCGATACCAATCATTGAAATTGCGCTACAATAATTTCTCTCGATCAAACATAGATTTGAACGACGAGGCTAGTGCAAGAGATTCACTTGAGCCATTTCTACGAAATAAAAGTTCAAAAGTTAGTACTTTCGATAAGTAAACATTCAAGAAAATAAATACCCTTTGGTCAATATTCATATTAACCATAGAATTTTCCTTGAATTTTGGATCCTCATTATCATAGTTCCACCACATCGCTTGATCGCTAGTGGTGAAAGTATAGAATAGTAATCGTTGAAAACGATAATTGACAAACAAGTTTTCAATTCCAAAATTATGGGATTTACAATTTTGCCAAAACAATTAATGCAAACGTAAGCATGTTTTATCCCATCTTATGCCTTAAGTTATAGGTCTCACTAACTAACTTAATTAAGTTGTCTAATTTAGAAGCGCAAATCATAAAGCCGAGGTCTCACACAACAAAATAATTCACCTCGTTATTGTAATCTAGATCAAGGTCTCACATAACTAAATTACAACTTCAAGTGTTTCATATCATTAGATGGCATAAACTTAAATTTAAAGGGTACAATTTTTGATGTGTAATCAAAACTTATGTATAAAGAAGCATGCATACAACTTTATAACATAAAATTTTGAAAAACTTACTAAAAGATTTTAATTGCTAAGATTTAATTCTACAAAGTTTTAATCGATGCGTTGAGAAACTTACAACTTTGCACTAAGATGCTTTGTACATAGAATGGTTATACTAGGTAGCTCCAATCGAGCAGCGAGGCGAGAGGACCGTGTTACCAAGCATAACCTTAGACATCCATTCGGTGAGACTATGCTCACTTCTTAATTACCCTTTATAGTTTGTTCTAGTGGGTGGTGCTCTAACCATTTAATGCGATCGCATCGATCGATTAAAGTTCAAGAATAATTCTTAGATAAATCAATTTCGCCATTATTTAGTCCATTTAATTTTCTATTCATAAAAACCCTTTTGCTTACTAACATGTCAAACAATATATAAACAAAAAGCATTTTAATAAAATTAAACACACTCAAATAATATAAACATATAACTAAACAATTTTACATATGTAAAACAATTAGCCACATGCATAATTATTTCAATAAACTCTAATAACAATTTAGGCGTAAATAAATGCATACATTAACTAGGACTTTCATCTCATAAAAGATGAGCCACATACATCGACAAGTCGATTGCGTAAGCCAAGTTAATAGTATACCAATTAGCACATAACTAATTTTATTAGTTATAATTGAGGTCTTCCCAATTTTATAATTATTAAATAAATAAAACATGTGTGTATCACTTAACAATTAATCAATATACAATAAACAATACTCCATGGCAAAACATGCATGTTCCACCATGGATTCCGTGATAACAATTATCACCCAAGATACGCATATTACATGGCACATAACAATTATTCATTAATTAACCACATAAAAAAATCATGCAATCCTAGGGTTTCTACAAGTTTTACAAAATAAAAACCTAATTAAATAAATATTAGGGTAATCGACCCATATATATAAAAATTAGGGTTTCGAATTCAAAACCCTAGAAACCATAAAAAGCATGCATATAATCATAAAGATCCAATTTTTATGTGTTTCGGTAATTAATTACATCATATTAACGGCTCGTGATGCCACTGTTCGAATTATAAACTCATAACAATTATATATAAAACAAATACATCATCAAAGCAAGCAGCGGAAGACTATAGGAATAATATATGTAATTAATTAACCAAACAAGAAAGTGCGTGCCTTTTAGCAATTCAAGCAATCAAACGATTATGTGATCAAGTAACAAAACCCAAAACCTAAACTAGGGTTTATACAAATCGTCAACCCAAAAATCGACCACCAAGGATTACAAGCTCAATTGTGCTTGTTCTTCGTTCTTGTACACACGTACTAATAGCGATTTGATGTGGAGAAGCTAGTTCCTTGAATCACTAATAAACCAAACACTTTATCTTTGAGCTAAGACAAAATCGAAAACCCTTGGGAATGAGGGTGTTCGACCGGCCACACAAAGAGGAGAGGAGGAGGAGAGAAATTAGGTTATCAAGTAATCCAAGGTTAGTCAATAATGAATACATTGATTTGTATTTATAGTTAACATATCTTGGAGTCCAAGTTTGAGTGGGATTGGGTTTGGAAACCCCCCACCGATCGGCCTAAGCACCCCAAAGGGGATTCTAGAACTTTCCCGACTTGTAATTTCATCTCTAGTCCTTGTAGTTAATATTTAACGACTGTTAACCAAACCTCGTTAATTATTTAACTATCGTTATGTTTTATTTAGTGATTAATAATTAATAACAATAACGTTTTATTTATATTAATTATGTACATCAATTCTCATACGTAATGTGTGCAATCCCGAAGTCTCGAGTTCGAATCCGGACATACTATTATTTAAATATCCATTAAAACCTTTCAAAACCATGATTATATATAACCCAAAACCGAACCAAATAAGGTCACTTATGTTCGGTTCGGTCCGAATCAGCTCGTTTTGTCGATTCGGTTTGATTTTCGGTTGATTTTGCGCATCCTCTTGGTTGTTATTAGTAAAACCTTTTTTGATAAAAGGCAAGTGAGAGCCAATATATTACAGATAACATTATTGAATTTGATAGTTGAATTAAATGATATTATTAAGTTTTTTTGTAGAGAAATGAAAGATTAAAGGGTTAAACACATATAACAACGACTTAGCTTTTAGATATTTTTCAAAGTGAAAATCTTTACTTTTGTTATCTTTATGGGTAACTAACTTTCAAATTTCGTTACAATCGGTTGACACAGTAATGATATCTTAACGATAATAAAAAGATAAAATTTTACCTCAATATAAATGTTGTTATATGGCTTTACTCAAAGATTTATGATTATCATTAGATAAGGTTCAATAGTAAAGTTATTAATTTAACTAAAGAAAATCAAGAACGTAAATACGAGTTCATTTCACAAACTAATACAAAAGTATGCCAAGTATCTTCAAGTGAGGTTCTGGATCAATAATTGGACCGGGGATTTTCTTCTCTACCATCAATTTAACAGGCTATATCATGTATAGTTGCCTCCTAATTGTACCATTAGTGGTCGTTGCTTAAGTGGTGAATGGGTTTGGCATTGGAGGCATGGCATTGATCATGGCAAACGTCTAGACATGCTCGAAAGCTTGAAAGTTGAATTGCAATCGTCTTCGCTCTCTACTGGTAGGGATGTTATTCGTTGGGGTCTCAATTTTCATGGTACTTTCACTATTGGGGCCACGAGAAATCATATTGATGATGTTATTCTCCCGCTCTTCCGATGGCAACAAGTTGGTGTAAGATTCTTCTATGAAAGGTGAATATTTTTATTTGAAGGATGAGAATGGATAGGCTCCTTCATCGTTTGAGTTTTTCAAGACGAGGGTTGGATATACAATCCATTGATTGCCCGGTTTGTGGTAACGGTAGAGAAACCAATTAACGCATTTTCTATTTGTGTGATGTCTCATTAAATATTTGGCACTTGGTACGTTTTTGGGTGGATATGAATATTCCTTCGTTGTATTCCCATTCGGATTGGGAGTCATGGTTTGATAACATATGTGTTTCTAACGAAGTCAAGAAACGTATTCAAATAATAGATACATCTACTTGGTGGCTTATTTGGAAGTATCGAGACTCGGTTACATTCAACTCTCATCGCAAGAGGAAAAGTGATTTATTTGATAACATTCATTTTGGTTCTTTTTCTTGGTTAAACAATAGAGGTTTTAGTTGTTTAGTTTGGCTGGATTGACTTAAAAAACTGATGTAATTTTGTGCTAGCTCCTTGCTAGTTTATTTCTATATAATTTTGTCGTTAAAAAAATAATAAGTAAAAATAAAAATAAATAAATAAATAAATAAAATTTTGTAGTTTGAAGGCTTTAACTTTTTAAAAGAGAATATGTAATTGTAAGACATTTGATGTCTTCATTAGAGGTCTAGAGTTTAAATTATAAAATGTGTATATTTTGAATGTCAGAATAAGGGTTAGAAATGATCAGAAAAATATCTGCATATATTCATCAGACTATGCATTTGTATTGACTTCACCGGCAATTTCAATTTTGCCTTCAAAATAACAAGGCTTGTACATTTACAAATGCTTTGTTTTCAAGTTTTTTAGTAATGAAAAATAAATTTTAACCCAATTTTGAAAGAAAATATTTCACTATAAAATTAATTAAATTGTCTTGTTATGGATAAATATAGAATGGATGTCCATATATCTTATTCTTAGCAGTTATCTTAATTATAATAATGTATCTTGTGGAATACTCCACCATTGTAACTGTTAATACAAATAAGCCGTAAAAACGTTTATTTATATTTTACGATCTTCTAATGTTTTGTTAATAACAAACGTAAAATCATTTTAACGAAACAAATAAAATACGTAAATAGTTTGAGCCAATAGTTTTCTAACACACGTACGTTTTCACATAAAACACTAAAACATGTATAAGTGATTCTATGCTTTAATAATACATATGTACAACAACTAGTGTTTACATATTGGGTAAATATATACATAACTAGTATGTATTATAATGGGTAATACAATTGGGTAGAAACTTAAGTATTTGACCCATTGACCAAATACATTGAATGTAGTTGGGTACAACCCAAAGTCCATGACCCATACCCATGGAACTTGACCCATAACTCATTGCATGACATCATGCTTAAGTCATACATGGTTTTAATCCATGGCCAATAGTTTTAATCCATGAGCCATGAACTAGATGCATTGCATCTTAGAGATACATTGTATCTACTTTGATACCATGATCCATAACCCATGACCCATGACCCAAAACCCATGGGCAAAGGAGCGTCCCACGGATCCCGATTATTACGGGACGAATCCTCAGTGAGGGATCCGTGGGATCCATGGAATAGTAGATGTTTTTTCTATAAATAGTGAGTCATTTCTTCCTTTGGGTTGCCACTCCCCACATACTTTTCCACGTATTGTAACTCTCAACCACGATCCTAAGGATCTTTCTATGTAGTCATCTTTTGTTTTTGTGTGATTCTCTAGGTTCCTCTTAAAAGGCGAGATCACTTCTTGAAGTCGAGCAAGCTCAAGTCCATGAGTTGCCATGCTTCGTCATCATCAAGACTACTGAGGTTCTCTTGTTGATATTTCTTTCCTCTTCCATAGAAGTGTTGTGTCCAAGGCATTAGTGAAGGATGCCGAAAGAGTCATGACGAAAGCATTAGTGAAAGGTGCTTTACGTCCGTGTCAAAAGCATTAATGGAGAATGCTAAAGGAGTCAAAACGAAGACATTAGTGAAAGGTGTCAAGCGTTCGGGTCAAGGGCATTAGTGATAGATGTCGATGAGTCAAATCAAGTGGCATTAGTGAAGGATGCCAAGGTCGTATAATCGATGAGGTGCATCGTTTTACAAATAGTGATAGTTTGTTTCCAAGGATGTTGATATCCTTGATGGTGTTGTAATAAGGAGTGGGTCACATTTGGGATTAGGTGTTGTGTAGTGTTGGGTAGTAGTTCCTCCATTGTAATGGAACTCGGTACTTAGCCTAATCTTTGGATAAAGGGTAGGCAACATTGTGGTAGGTGTGGTTCTCCTTGGTGAAAGAACCGGTGGTTAGCCTAGTCCTGGGAAAAAGAGGCGACGTTGTGAAGGCTTCTCGCCATAAGGAGTTGGTGTTGTGTAGTGATTACGAACTCTCGAGTGGGTGACTCGGGGAGTGGAGTAGGGCAAGGAAGGTGTCCTTGTGGCCGAACCACTATAAATACCGTGTCGTGGTTATGTGCCTCTTACTCTTTATCTTTCATTACACTTATATATCTATCTATCAATGTCCAACATACACATCTAAATAGATTGACATAAGTCGATTTAAATATTTTAAAACGAAGTTTTAATTGGTAAAACTATTCAACCCCCCTTCTAGTTTTTCACAATTGGCATCAGAGCTTCGTTACCAAGTTTCTTAGAGTATGTTGTACTTTAAAAACTTGATACGATCCGTGTATGTTTGAAAACTACAAAGAAGGAAACCTTTTAAAACAATTATTTTTTCGCTCATGTTGAATATTGATAGATTATTCTAACATTTTCTTTTTAAGAAATCTTCATGCTAGGATCTCTCCAAAACCTTCATTTTTATTCAAAGAATAATGAAGTCAACTTTCAAGGAAGAACCTAAAGTAATCACAACTTACTTATTCTAAGTACAACGGATTACTTTAAGAGCTCATGAAGTATTTTTGGTCTTATGTATTCACAAGCCAAAATCAAGAGCATAGATGTATGTTTACTTTTCATTAGCTAGCTTACTTCTACATGAATGTGTTGATACCACTTTTGCTAATAATTGCTAGCCTCGAAAGTCTCTTTTCGCCACTTTCCCGACTTACTCATCATCGGGAATAGTATTCCTTTTGATCTCGTCAAACTAACGCCGTAAATCACAAATGGATCCTCGATAATTAATTTATCAAATCCGTTGACGAATTTTTAACCCAAAACTATTTTTGTTCCATAAGCTAATTCATAACTTATTACAAAATAATGCCAAACACTCTTTTTACGTCTCTGATGGCGGATCCTCTAGTAGTACTAGCCGGATCCACTTATACAAGAGATCCGGGGAACCGTGGGATGAAACCGACTATACGCTTTTCAAAACCAACCACCGCTCGATTTCCTCTCCCACAAAACACAAAACGACCCAGTGGTTTCATCTTCATAGGACTCCATATCCTCAAGCATTCTTTCTAGAACATCATTGTATGTAATTACACTAACATGTTCTAATTTTCATCATCCTCATCCTAGGGTTTATGGTTTCTCAATTTTAATCAATTAATTTAATTAGGTTTTCCAAAATTGATCATTAAAAAGGGCTTTCACATAACTAAGATTTCATTGTGTTCACCACATTGTTAATATATATCAAAACCATAAACCCATCTCAACAAATTTTGCCTAATTGGAATATTTGTGTTTCTAGGACCAACCATGCTTAAAGTCACTCAACAAGACCACCATGATACCATCCATTACCTCACCCATTACTATCAGAAAGAGGGATTGTCAAAAACCGATCGCAAAATCTTCAAAAGACTTGAAAAACGACTTATCCACGAAGGTCGTGTGGTCAAGGAATGTTTCCTTGAAGATACTGACATTCGTCAAGTTTTTCGACAATCAACTTTGATTGTCTTATTGATATTAATGAACAAATTTGTCGGTTTTCATCTTTGAATTCTACAAAAGCGTTATGATCATTGAAACACCGATGATAGCATTTCAATAGCTTTCATCATCAATAAATGAAACTTCACTCTACCTCTCAACACATTCGCTCAAATCCTTCGCATTCCTTGTGAAGGAATTTGTATGTACTCTCAAGATTGGGCAATATCCACTCAATCTTTTGCTCTTGATCTCAAACCAATATATCATACTCCTCTTGATGAACCCGAAACCATTCAAGACACTATTTTCAAAATTAGAACCGACCAATCCCGTCTCAACCAAAACAAAAAGCTCATTCACCGTGATCCCTTTCAAATGTAACTCTTTGAAATGCATCCCATTTTTAGAAAATGGGAAGAAATTCTTAGGGAAAACGTCATTAGCTTAGTCGGTAACAAGGATCATCCAAATGCATGTCTCGTGCAAATGATTTATTGCCTTATTCACCAAAGGCCATTTAATCTCGCCTATTACATGGTGAAGAGAATGGTCGGGGTATTCAAAGTTGCCAACATGGTACTTCCGTATGGTATGCTCCTAACACGACTTTGTAAGTATGTTAGTGCATTTCAACCATCTCCTATCAACGATGATCATTTCCTTTCCGATCACGTTATGGTACCTCTTATCAAACAACCCCCTAAATGGTTCATGGTCAATGGAAGAAAACCTAAAGCTCTCTCGGACTCCTCGGAAGAAGAAGAAAAAGTAAATGTCAACCCCGAAGCTAACATCGAATTGGACCCCTTTGACTACTATCAACAACTTCCAACTCTTCCAAACGAGACCGCGGAATTCAAACAATTAAGGGGTATAATTCAAAACCTAGCTCACTATGTCATGAAGTCGGGAAAGAGGAAAAGAAATGATTGACGAAAGAGACTTTAGGACTATGCTTGTTTTTAGACATTTGATTTGTGTATGAATGATTATGTTTTAGCACGCTTGTTTGTGTTATCTTGGATATTATCATTACTGCTATTATCTATGATATGATTTATGTGATAACATGTTTTTGTTGTTGTTAAGTTTAATGATTACTAGTGCATATAGGTTGGTGCAAATACTGCATTACCATACGTGATGGTTCTGATCTGCAGATGCCGGATCCCTAGGATTACCCTAGACGGACCCTCCTTTGAGGGAACCGTGGGATCCGTGACAACAGATCAGCAATACAGATTCCCATACATCAAAACAACTCACTAGATCACTTCACACTAGTTAAACATAATACCTTAGAACCAACTAAGTCTTCTTCAAGCATTTGAAAGCTTCAAACTCACCCATAGCTTAACTAGAATCTAATTCAAAGTGCTTTTGATTTATTAACTCATCAAAACTCACCATATTTCCGCTTCAATACTCACACATTGTTTCTCACGTCTCAAAACTCTTAGGTGGATATATTTATCAATTTTAGGAAATTGTTTCTAGTCATTCTTACCTCAAATAGGTCAAAATGGATCAAACTCTAGCTCTTCATCTTAAAGCTTTTAGGATATCCTCCAAAAGATTACCTTAAGTTACTATCTGATCTCTAAGATTATTCAGCTCCATTTGACACTCTCAAATCTTTAGTGTCATCTTTAATCACTCATTGGTACTCATAAAAGCTCCAATTTCTTCCATAAAAGGCAATCATTAACTACATCACTCATTGCCCTTAAGCATTTAAGCATCCCTTCATTTAAGACACTTAGATGGAATGAAACACTCAAGAAGGTATAGTCATTAGACTTTACAAACATCATTGATATCTTTTCCTAGCTGCTGAGAGACGGATCCCTAGGAATAGCCTAGACGGATCCCTCATTGGAGGGAACCGTGGGATCCGTATGACAGATTCATGTCAACTCTAGCTAAAACAATCATTTCAAGCTCATCTTGCTAACTTGAACACTCCATATCATCTTAATTAAGTTCCTAGATCAGTACAACTATGAAGTTAACTCTTGTGCATGCTAATCATCACATTCCAAAGAATCTTAGTGGTTTAAGTCTTGAATGCACTTGCCAAACTCCTCCCTTTATAAGTCATCTTGCTAGAATACCTTAGTCATCAAACATAACATAATTCTCAGCAATTAGAAACATCTTCTTTAGTCATTTCATCATGAGGAAAGCTCTAGTGCTAACTCATCCACCCAAGAACCACCAAGAAACTTGCTCGTGTTGTACACGAAATTTCCTCAACTCGATCATCTCGGTCAAATCCACAAATGCTAGGATTTCCCTCCACCAAATCAACCAATCAAACCAATCCCCAAGAGGATTGTTCCCATAAAAATATCATCACCAAACTCTACATATCCTACTAAACCAAACACACCCTTTTCAACCCAACCAACATCATTGGTGCCTAGAGCCATATCATTTAACACCTCACAATCATCTCCACATTCCTACAACTTAGAGGACTTACCCCATAGGCCATCTCATCCTCCACCATTACCAACACACTCTTCACTAGAGAAGATTGTACAACAAAACCAAGGTGTTGAATCAACACTTGCACCAATGTCCATTTCTCCATTTCCTCTAATGGTCCATTTTGGATTATGAGGAGACATCAAAGTCAACCACCCGACCACATGGAAGTCGACACTTCCCTACCTCCACCATCAACTCTTGTTGAGCCACCACTTAATGTACCTCCACCAATACCTCCTTCATTTGAGGATCCCAAGCTTCTTCACTTGAACCCCGCCCAAGTTGCTCCATCTTACCACCATCTTCTCAAAACCATGACAAGGATTGCTATCATTGTCAACATGTTGAAGGGTTGATACATGAACTACGTGAGAGCAACGTTTCATTTTTATCACCTCCTCGAACATTTCGATGAAGTCAACAAACCTAAACAACCATGAGCCTAAGGATTAAAATGGTATCCTAGTCTCAAACTTAACTTAGATCGTTTAGGAATCTCATTTCATGTTTGATCATCCTCTTGAAGATTGGACCAAATCAACAAGTCTACTAATTATTAGATTCAAGCACGTAATTGCTTTTTAAGTTTAGGTTACTTATTAAGATTAGTAGAACATGTATTACATGGCTAAATCATTCTCTTAGTTTTTAGAGATTTGTTGATCATCTCTTATGTTTTATTGAATGATAGTTTATATGCCATATTGCTATGAGTATATGTTTGTTGCTTGAATGCATATCTCACTTTGATATTAACATTATTTGGTACATCACCATTCTTGAAATCGTCATCGACAGACGGATCCTCTATTTTGCCTAGACGGATCCTCCAAGGAGGGAACGTGGGATCCGTGCAATGTAAGACCAATTTTCTACTAACTTGAGTCTTATTTGCGTGAAATTATGCACTATATACTTGTTTTCTAACTTTTATTTTGTAGATTTTCAAAATACACATGAAGACTTTGACACCCTAAGCTAGGGGGAGCTTTGTGTCAAACCATACATTGCAAAACCATTTGCAATATAATCCTCATTTGGATTACATTTCATAACGTCCCTTTGCAAAATTGCAATCATCAAAGAGGGAGCATTATCGTCACTAAGACGAAACCATTTGCAAACATAGTTGCAATGCATTAGCTTATTAGTTTTTATTTACTTGACGCCTCACAAAGGGATGGACTCGTCAAGGGGGAGTTAAAGACGAGAACTTTTCCCGTCACTTGCTTTCTAGACTTTTCCTTTTTTACATGTTTTTTTAAAACATTGTGTTAGTTTCTTTTCGACGCTCTTTTTGTTTCGACAAAAAGGGGGAGAAAAAAGTAAAATTCCAATTCGAACTTTAACGAATTTTAGTTTTTCCTTAAAATAATTTTATGTTTTGTCATCAACAAAAAGGGGGAGATTGTTAATACAAATAAGCCGTAAAAACGTTTATTTATATTTTACGATCTTCTAATGTTTTGTCGATAACAAACGTAAAATCATTTTAACGAAACAAATAAAATACGTAAATAGTTTGAGCCAATAGTTTTCTAACACACCTACGTTTTCACATAAAACACTAAAACATGTATAAGTGATTCTATGATTTAATAATACATATGTACAACAACTAGTATTTACATATTGGGTAAATATACACATAACTAGTATGTATTATAATGGGTAATACAATTGGGTAGAAACTTAAGTATTTGACTCATTGACCAAATAAATTGAATGTAGTTGGGTACAACCTAAAGTCCATGACCTATACCCATAGAACTTGACCCATAACCCATTGCATGACATCATGCTTAAGCCATACATGGTTTTAATCCATGGCCCATAGTTTTAATCCATGAACCATGAACTAGATGCATTGCATCTTAGAGATACATTGTATCTACTTTGATACCATGATCCATGACCCATGACCCAAAACCCATGGGCAGAGAGGCCCCACGGATCCCAAGATATTATCGACGAATCCTCAGTGAGGGATCCGTGGGATCCGTGGAACATGAGATGTTTTTCTTCATAAATAGTGAGCCATTTTTCCTTTTGGGTTGCTACTCACATACTTTCCCAGTATTGTAACTTCAACCAACGATCCTAAGGGATCTTTCTATGTAGTTTGTCTTTGTTTTGTGTGATTCTCTAGGTTCCTCTTAAAGCGAGATCACCACTTCTTGAAGTCGAGCAAGCTCAAGTCCATGAGTTGCCATGCTTCGTCATCATCAAGACTACTGAGGTTCTCTTGTTGATACTTCTTTCCTCTTCCATAGAAGTGTTGTGTCCAATGCATTAGTGAAAGATGCCGAAAGAGTCATGACGAAAGCATTAGTGAAAGGTGCTTTACGTCCGTGTCAAAAGCATTAGTGAAGAATGCTAAATGAGTCAAAACGAAGACATTAGTGAAAGGTGTCAGCGTCGGGTCGGGGCATTAGTGAAAGATGCCGATGAGTCAAATCAGTGGCTTTAGTGAAGGATGCCAAGGTCGATAATCGATAAGTGCATCGTTATACAAATAGTGATAGTTTGTTTCCAAGGATGTTGATATCCTTGATGGTGTTGTAATAAGGAGTGGGTCTCCTTTGTGATTAGGTGTTGTGTAGTGTTGGGTAGTAGTTCCTCAATTGTAATGGAACTCGGTACTTAGCCTAGTACCAGATAAAGGGTAGGCAACGTTGTGGTAGGTGTGGTTCTCCTTGGTGAAAGAACCCGGTGGTTAGCCTAGTACCGGAAAAAGAGTAGGCGACGTTGTGAAGGCTTCTCCGCTATAAGGAGCTGGTGTTGTGTAGTGATTACGAACTCTCGAGTAGGTGACTCGGGGAGTGGAGTAGGGCAAGGAAGGTATCCTTGTAGTCGAACCACTATAAATACTCGTGTCGTGGTTATGTGCCTCTTACTCTTTATCTTTCATTACACTTTTATATATCTATCTATCAATGTCCAACATACACATCTAAATAGATTGACATAAGTCGATCTAAATATTTTAAAACGAAGTTTTAATTGGTAAAACTATTCAACCCCTTCTAGTTTTCCACAAGAATCAGATATACATGCCTCCTTTAAGAGATGAATAATATAATTCTTCCATTGTATCTATGTTACTTCTTGTTTTTGTTATTATCTTTTATTAGTTTTACCAATGTTTTAAAACCCGGTTGACCGGCCGGTTCAACGGTTTAACCGGTGATGTTAAGTCGTTAGTAACCGGTTTTATGGGATTTAAACCGGATTGAACCGCCGGTTTCACTTAACCCGGTCGAACGGTTCACCAAAACCGACGGTTTTGTATTTTTGTTATTTTCTAATTGACCAATATGGATAATCGAGAATTGTTGCATGAAACCTTAAGCTTACGCACAAATGAATTTACATGATCAAGTTATCTATACCATCGCCAACATTTTGTAATGTTAGAATAGAAAAGTTGTCATCATTTTTAATCCAAAATGTTTGTATAATAACAAATTTCATGAGGGAAGTAAGTATTATGTAAAGTTGTGATGACTTAAATGTTTAAACATATACAACAATATATCACAGTTTTATGGGAATATCAATTTACATAGTTTTAAACGTTTCAAGTAAGTAATGTCGTTTTAAAGTTTGGACATTTCATTGGATTGTATGTGTTTTTATTGGATTGTATGTTTTGTTAACTTATTTTATGCTTAGTATTTGGTTTTGAAGGTTTTACATGTGTTTGATATTGGTTTTTTACAAGTTATATACGTGTTTGGTGTCACAATTTATTGAATTTTTTATGTGTATAGAAAACCGGTTTGACCCGCCGGTCAAACCGGTTGAACCATTGACCCGGTGACCCACCGACTCGACCGGGTCACTAAAAAAACCGGTTTTTAAAACATTGAATTTTACAACATGTTATCAGCACGCTCTAAAGTTTTACTTTTGTTATTGTTTTCTCTCGTTGTCCACTGGTACGTCTTCAAGCCTTTACGCATATAATTCGGCATGCATGCTTTGTTTATGCGCACTAATTCATTAATTTAATTTGATATAACTTAATATGAGGCACTTTAATGTGTTAGGTAAATATAGTTTCTCGCATGTTCTTTTATTATATGTTTTGATTTAATTTTCATTGTTAATATATTATTGTTTGATTTGCTTTTAACTCATGTTGTTGATTTGCTTAATATTTTACTTTGGTTTTGTTAATCCTTCATAGAACAAGTTAGATATGAACGATAACATTAGGCCTTTATAATCTTTTTTTGCTATGCAATCTTGTTTTTACGACAAAAGGCCTTTACATATAAGATTAGGATATCAATGCCTCAATGTTGTTTATGTGTTTTCTTGTGAATATTTTCTTACCTACATGCTATATATCGTTCACTAGTATACGTAGTGTATTAATTCTTTGTTGTTCTCTTCAAGTCTTCGATATTATCAGCACAAGTCTTAATTGCTAATAGGTTTAATATTCTTGAATAAAAACAAAATGTTTGTGACGGTGGGATAATGGAGAATGTTACACCTCGCACATGTAGCCGGGTATAATAGTATCTGTACGAAAGTATCCGCAACAAGAGATTCTCAACAATACTTTATTCAAACCTAAGCCTCAATAGTCGGCTTAGATTAAACCAACAATAGTATCCAAAGTGTTACAAGGTTAGGTTAATGCCAATGAGACAATAACCAAACTAATACAAGAAAGAAACAAGATCAGTGTAATGATCACAAAGAAGAGAAATGTGAGACAACGATCGACACACGCTTGTGTCTAACCCTAGATTAAGGGACTTATTAAATAGGAGATAAAGATACATAAAGACCCTTTTAACGCTATAAATGACTCATCAAGATAAATGAGAGAGAGCTTCAGAGAAATGAAACTTCTTGGAACTATAAACCATTTTATGTTTTGTCCATGATTAACCCCCGTAATAAGCGCCGACCGAACATAACTCGAAAGAATTGAAGAATTGATAGAATGGCATGTTTCTTGCATTAATACCCCAAAATTTAACAAGTATCCTATAGATTATTGTGTTTTGTTTCTCGCTTAAAGATTACCAATTGTTACAGATGTATTGCATATATGCTACTAGGGCATTTTTTAAGAACAGTTAAACACATACTACCGAGGACAAGTTTTCTCTTGATAAATGCTGTTGCTAGACATAAAGATAATATGTAATTATGCATGACGTTTTATGCTTGCGTGATAAAATAAATAAATAAATAAAAATAAAAATAAAATAAATAAGATTATGCAACATCATCATATATCAATCAATTAATGGCAATATATGTGATAAGTTGCTTTCTAGCCTTGATATATATACTCCGCGAACCGTGACACCTAATATTACTTGCTTGACAACGTATATATTATTCTTGCTTTAGGATGACCACAATCGTATATAAACTGATTTGATTTACAGTCACCATGATTGCCTTTAAATATATCTCATAAACATTGTTACTGTTTTTTTTGTTGAATGATGAACCTTATCACAAAGAAAAGATGATAAATAATACTTGGCATTTTTATCGGGTTAGCATACGGGCTTGATGCATTGTTACTTTTCACCTCTTATCTATGTGATATTCACTGAAATAAATTACAAACGGTTATCGTCGTTAGAACTATGTTCCGTGTGACACTTGAACTATGCTTAGTATACATTGGGTAGATAACTCATACAATATGTTATATAATTTACTTTAAAGATTGTTGGTTTTAATGTAGCATGCTATGTATGAATGATATTGATATACAATTTGCAAAATGTTACTTATATTATTTTTTTTGGGCCTGATCTATCCATAGGTTAAATCTCTACATTGTTTGCATAAATTGACATATAAGTTGCCTATAGATTTATGCTAAGATTATGTTCTATGATTATGTATCTTTTAGCATGTTGATAACTATTTGATTTAAAGAAATTTAGATTGGACTAACAAGTTATAAAGTTTTTCAAAACACTAGAATAAGTGCATTGGGCTATTTTTTCCGGAAATTTGTGGTTAACTTAAAGATTGCGACTACACGTTATCGAACAATCATACGAAAACCGTGCATAACGAAGATTCAAACATTGTTTGATAGACATGCATGTGATATTGTTAAGTTTAATTATAGTTTAATATTGTGATGTATCTTCATTAAGTTTGATTGCAGTTTAAACCTTGTCTTATGAATTGGCTTATTAGTCGATTAAGAGAGCATTCCGCGATGCGATGATGCAGTCATGACTAAATTTTTCGGTGAACAAATGTTATTTTGTTTTTGGTGCTGGATTGATTTATGTTTGGAAGTTTAATTAGATTGTACATGTGGTTAAATAGTTGTATATTTTGGTGAAAAGGTTAATTAATTTGTGTATTAATTGTATGTGTTGAATAGTGTTTTTTTATTTGTGCTTCAACTACTTGTAAATTATGTTTTTCACATGTATTTTTGAATGAAGGGTGTTTTAATAGTGTACTAATTGTAATATCTTGGCGATACCGCGCTTTGGCGTCGGTTTATAGCGGCAGACAATCAACGATATGCGATATTGTGGTAAGTGTTTCGTATAACGTTCAAAATATAACGTGAAAAGATCTCGATGAAACCTAATTCACCAGTTTGTATCGGTTTTAACGGGTCTTCTCTGGTTCGTTTTCGGATGTCTTTAATTGGTTAGCCAAAAACCTGTGGCGACACCGGTTCCCGTTTGAACAAGTTAGTCCGGTCCGGTCCGGTTTTCAAAACTATATGTAACATCAACTTATTAGCTTGTATTAAGTTTTGTGTGTTTTATTAATAACATGTACTTTTTATTTTAGGGTGTTTTTAAAAATATCATTAATTAGTGTGTTTAATTATTTTATATTTTGGATTATGTTGTAGCTTTTTTAAATTGTATGTTATGAAAACTTTATTGTACTTTTTAGTAATGGGTGTTTTAATTGTTTGTCTTTTGATTTGGTAGATGTGCTTTTAATTGGTTGTACAATGTGAATAAATTATTGTACTTTTAAGTAATGAGGTATTTTAATAGAGTATTAATTACACTGTCGATTTCTCTCATTCGACCAATTTCAACAATTCAATTTTTCAACTTTTCACATTTGATCGTTTACTCTTCTGTGTAGTATAGATATAGATTATATGTATAATAGACTAGACGAAGATCCGCGCTCAGCGGCGTGATTCTGGCGGCAGATAATTAACGATATGCGATATTGTGGTAAGTGTTTTGTAACATGCGATAATTCAACTGAAGCAAGAATTATTAACATGTATCAAAGAACATATAAAAATATTTATTGAAACTGAAAATAAAACATTACATCAATTATGAGATAACTAACGACGCCACTCGACGTGTAAAATTTCTTAGTACACGCCGATGGAGGTGTTGAATCCTTTTGATGTAACTCTTTGATTGGGCTTCACTTTGTAGTTATCATTCATCGAGGCATGAGATTTGACCCAATTTAAAAATACTACAAACCTAAAACTTAACAAAATATATACACCGGTTGTATAATGTATTTTGACCAAATTATTTCAAAAACTTTGTATAATATCTTTGAAATTAATGCGCTGAACAATCACCGATTAAAGCACTAATCATACACAATCATTATAGCAATATTTGGAAACAGATTTGTATTTAACGTATTTAATGCGCAAGAACAAGAACAAAAAAATGAACTCCGTGACTAAATAATAAATGATACAATGTTTTGTGATTGTAAACATTCAAGTTATTCACAACAATATCCTGCAATTTCAACTATACAATATATAAATGTCAAAACAATATTTTTAAAAATCATATAGTCATTCTTGCACATTTTAATATTTTATAAGCGAGATCGCGTATGATCCACACACTATGAACTAACATAACAATAAAAATAAGTTGTAATATGGTGCCTTATAAAACATAATTTGTTGGTAAACTTTAGAAATTATTAGTGTTACGCTTAAATAAATTAATTTTTTTGGGAAATTACATTAGTAAAAGTTGTCAAATTTGTCATTCATTTCTTTGAAATTTTAGGTATGAATTGTTATGGTAGCTATTTCATTAAGGTCAAATTCTTTGAATTTTTATGTAGAAATTTTAGTTTGAAAGGAATTTTAAATTTAACATTACTCACTTTTTAAGTTTCAAAATATAGATACATGCTTTGTATGTATAATAATAATAAAAAAATTGTATTGACTTTCCAACTTTAAATATGCCGAATCTGTTTCTATTTAATATTAGTTTGCATTTTTAATGGTAATTATATACATATAGTTATAGAATTTATAAGTTAATGGTAATTATATTACACGTGAAAATTATTTCCTCAACATTCAACAATGCATTAAAGATAATTGTTTCAATATTCAATATTAACTTTTAACTTTCAATTTTTTACTTTAGTACTTCAGTGCCATTTGTAATTACTCTGTGTAATAAAGATTACCCTAAAACAGTAGATTTAACCAAAACTATGTTCATAACCTCCTTTCTTTAGATTTAACCAAAAGTATGTTTAGTTTATTGTAAACTTTGCTTTGTTTTGTATTGCTTAACTTTAAGAGTTTTCGTGGGCCTCTTACGTCATTAATATGTTTTTAAGTAATTATTGTTCACCTTTCAAATTTTTATCTTTCTTTTTACTTGTCTAATCGGACTAAAACATATTTTTTCATTTCCTAACACAAACAAAATTATGTTAATTCCAGAACAAAGAAGGCTATGAAACAAGAAAGCAAATCAATTAATAATTACCAAGTATTTATTTTACGTTGAATACGAGAAAAAGTAGCACAAGTAGCACACTATTAATTACATATTTCCCCACCAAAACATCGTAATAACAAAAATACCCGATTTGACATATTAAATTCTCATATTTACCCATCTTGTTAAAATTACTTTAGCATATGACATTTATACCCTTTCTTGTATCCATCTCTATTTTCAAAATCATTTACTACACTTCCAAATTAGAGGTGCAAAATATGCCCAAAAGCAAAAAGATAGACTAAATTGGCAAAATTTTAAAAATTTGGGCAACATTTAACCCCTCATTTTTTTTGAATTATACATATAATTTATTGAAAACTTAAATAAGCACTAACGCACATTTTTCTCCTCAATTGTAGAACATTACGATCGCTTTAAAAACAATTATATAATATGTTTAAAAAAAATTATATAACATATTTAAGTTTTTTAATATAAATAAAATATTACTTTTAAAATTTTATTTCATCGTTTTAGGTATTTTATTAATTATTTGTATAACACTGCCTGGGGTTGGTGCGTCTGCGTTAGCCCATGCCTGCTCTAGCCGTGCCCATTTTAGCTTTGTGCCTTGCTCATGCCTGCTTTGCCACCTCTATTCCCAATTTTATTTCCAGCAAATCACGACAAGTTGACAAGCATACAGTTACATAACAAAACTATAACATATCTTAAAGTTTAACAAAAAAAACTTTAGTCACATCATTTGACTAATTTTATATTCAAATGTTGGGTCATTTTAACAATAAAACTACGATGCAAGTTAAACATGAATACATGCATAGTCAATATCAAAGAATTACACATAACAGATATGGTAGAAAATGATTCTCGCTTTGGCGTCAAACTTGAGAAAGAGTGAAAGGGTAAACCGAGTAAAAAAATAAGGGCATAATTGGATTAGAAAAAGATTGATGAAGATTGGGTATATTTGTTATTTAAAAGTTTTGTGGAGAAATATGTAATTAATAGTGTTTAAATGAGGATATATGTAATTCCCTTATTTAGTGGAAATTATGAATTCATTTTAGAAGGATCCTAAACATAACATTTTTCCTTAATATTATGAATTCTTTCTTAGTACACGTCATTTGAGGTGTTGAATCTCTTTAATGAGCTCTTTGATTGGCTTCACTTTGTAGTTATCATTCATCAAGCGCGAGATTTGACCCAATTTAAAAATACTACAAACTTAAGAAACTTAACAAAATATATACACGGTTGTATAATGTATTTTGACCAAATTATTTCAAAAACTTTGTATAATATCTTTGAAATTAATGCTGAACAATCACCGATTAAAGCACCAATCATACACAATCATTATAGCAATATTTGGAAAGCGATTTGTATTTAACGATTTAATGCGCAAGAACAAGAACAAAAAAATGAACCCGTGACTAAATAATAAATCGATACAATGTTTTGTGATTGTAAACATTCAAGTTATTCACAACAATATCCTGCAATTTCAACTATACAATATATAAATGTCAAACAATATTTTTAAAAATCATATGGTCATTGCATACATTTTAATATTTTATAACCGAGATCGCATATGATCCACACACTATGAACTAACATAACAATAAAAATAAGTTGTAATATGGTGCCTTATAAAACATAATTTGTTGGTAAACTTTAGAAATTATTAGTGTTACGCTAAAATAAATTAAATTTTTTTTGGGAAATTACATTAGTAAAAGTTGTCAAAATTTGTTATTCATTTCTTTGAAATTTTAGGTATGAATTGTTATGGTAGCTATTTCATTAAGGTCAAATTCTTTGAATTTTTATGTAGAAATTTTAGTTTGAAAGGAATTTGAAATTTAACATTACTCACTTTTTAAGTTTCAAAATATGGATACATGCTTTGTATGTATAATAATAATAAAAAAAATTGTATTGACTTTCCAACTTTAAATATGCCGAATCATTTCTATTTAATATTAGTTTGCATTTTTAATGGTAATTATATACATATAGTTATAGAATTTATAAGTTAATGGTAATTATATTACATGTGAAAATTATTTCCTCAACATTCAACAATGCATTAAAGATAATTGGTTCAATATTCAATATTAACTTTTAACTTTCAATTTTTACTTTAGTACTTGATTGCCATTTGTAATTACTACGTGTAATAAAGATTACCCTAAAACAAAGAGATTTAACCAAAACTATGTTCATAACCTCCTTTCTTTAGATTTAACCAAAAGTATGTTTAGTTTACACGTAAACTTTGCTTTGTTTTTGTATTGCTTAACTTTAAGAGTTTTAGTGGGCCTCTTACGTCATTAATATGTTTTTAAGTAATTATTGCTCACCTTCAAATTTTTATCTTTCTTTTACTTGTCTAACGGGACTAAAACATAACTGCTTTCATTTCCTAACACAAAACAAAATTATGTTAATTCCAAAGAACAAAGAAGGCTATGAAACAAGAAAGCAAATCAATTATTAATTACAAGATTTATTTTACATTGAATACTGAGAAAAAGTAGCACAAGTAGCACACTATTAATTACATATTTCCCACCAAAACATCATAATAACAAAAATACCCGATTTTACATATTAAATTCTCATATTTACCCATCTTGTTAAAATTACTTTAGCATATGACATTTATACCCTTTCTTGTATCCATCTCTATTTTCAAAATCATTTACTACGACTTCGAATTAGAGGTGTGAAATGTCTTCAAAAGTAAAAGATAGACTAAATTGGCAAAAATTTTAAAAATTTGGGCACATTTAACCCCTCATTTTTTTTTTTAAATTGGCACATATAGCCTATTGAAAACTTAAATGGGCACTAACGGGCATACTTTTTCCCTCAATTGTAGAAACATTACGATCGTTTTTAAAAAATTATATAATATATTTAAGTTTTTAATATAAATAAAATATTACGCTTTAAAATTTTATTTCATCGTTTTATGTCTTTTATTAAACTATTTGATATAACGCCTGTAGTTGGCCGTGCCGTTAAATTTACGTCGTTCTAGCCGTGCCCATTTTAGCTGTGCATCTTTCACGCCCATTTTGCCAACCTCTATTCCCAATTTTATTTCAAAGAATCACGACAAGTTGACAAGCATACAGATTACATAACAAAACTATAACATATCTTAAAGTTTAACAAAAAAAACTTTAGTCACATCATTTGACTAATTTTATATTCAAATGTTGGGTCATTTTAACAATAAAACTACGATGCAAGTTAAACATGAATACATGCATAGTCAATATCAAAGAATTAATCATAACAGATATGGTAGAAAATGATTCTCGCTTTGGCGTCAAACTTGAGAAAAGAGTGAAAGAGTAAACCGAGTAAAAAAAATAAGGGCATAATTGGATTAGAAAAAAGATTGATGAAGATTGGGTATATTTGTTATTTAAAAGTTTTGGTGGAGAAATATGTAATTAATAGTGCTTAAATGAGGATATATGTAATTCCCTTTATTTAGTGGAAATTATGAATTCATTTTAGATGGATCCTAAACATAACATTTTTCCTTAATATTTAACTTTGACTTTTCAAGTTTCAAATTTCAAGTTTTCACTTTCACCTTTGACATTTTTTCCATTTTATATAGTAAAGATATAGATTTGTGATGCTATAGAATTGCATCAAGACCCGTGAGATAATGTGGACCACTCTTTTTTCATTTGTGATAGACTTTTCACACAAATTACATCTACTACAATGATGTCATCTATCTTTCAAAATTTATATTTCCTGAAAAACCCTTCATTGCTTTTGTTTGAACAATTTTATATCCAAATATTCAAAAGCACACGTAAACATAGTTGAAAAAAAAAAGCTATCAAACTAACAGTTTTATTATTAAGTTCATCAATTTATTCTAGCTTAGATGACAAAGTCTAATCTTTTCACACTACACCAAAACATGCTAGTCTAACAATAATATTTTCTTTACCGTCTAAAATGTTACTATACAAACTTTGGTTACATACCAAACATTTTTTGACAAAAAAATAAAGTTAAAACACAAATCATAATACAAGAAAGGTTTCAAATCTTAAGACAAAAAAAATATATTAAACAAACACTATCTCATTGGCCTCAAAATGATGGAAAAATAGATTAAACAAAAAAAGCATAATACATATGGAATTGACCAAACCGAGGCACAAACCATTTAGAGTAAGATGATATGTCATATGGTATAATCAAATATCGCCGACACCTATCACCATCGTCACGCACCATGAATGGTGTCAAGTAATTTTGTGGGTTGTTGCGGTTATCTTCCGACTTTAGGAATAAGCCTTCTAGATACGCTAAGATGAACGACGCTAGTCTCGCCGGGTGTTATCCCGGGACCCGACTCGGCGTGAAGAGTAAGTATGTGTTTTACCGAAAGGTATAGTATAAATGTGTGTGAGAAAATGATACCTTATTCCCAACATCAGATGCGATTTATACTACCCGATGTCACTGTCGGTCCTCGGTGCATGTGATTATGGGGCCGCCGACGGTGTCGAGGCGACATCGCCCCGACATTGTCCACAGGGTCATGTCCGGCATCCACGGGATGAGACAAAGTGTATCCGAGCTAGATGCCAAAAATACGGTCGGTCGGCGTGTCTTCCGGACGGATGACCGTCGTCGCACTTTCGCTGATTTGTTGCATTAGAGTATCGGACCGCCCGGCTAAGAGTGTCGGGCCCTTCTTGTTGGACCGAAGGGGCATATACGTCGTCATGTCCCCCCAGTATCATGTTACTTGTGTTTGACAAGTGACGTGATACTTAATATAGTTGTCGGTTAGTTTCATTCGGAGTGACTTGGCGAGTTCTGGCTTTATGGGCCTCGTTTTGGGCAATGGGCCCAAGCCCATTGGGTGAAAACGAGTTAAAATAATATATACCGCTTTCGGGCGGGATCGTGCCACGTGGCGAGATGGTATCCGTTGACGATTCAGTTCGCCCCTTCCGACATGTATGACGTTTTGTCCCCACTTCCTTTGCCTATATAAGTTCTTTTACCTTCATTCATAAATTTTCACTCTACTCATCTTTATTCTTCGTTTGTTTTCGAGTATTCGCGAGATTCAAAAGGCCACTTTTCCTTTTATTTCGTTTCATTTGCGTTGCCTTCTCGATATTCTATGGCTTCGGGTTGAGCATCCACCTTCGGTTCAGATCATCCGGCATCCGACCTTGTTCCAAAGTCGGACATGCATATATACTCCTCCGTGCTTTCCGAAGGGGAGCTCGAAGGCCTCATTAATGATTATGGGATTCCTATAGACCTCCATCCCCGTTTACCTCCGATAGATTTTACTATGGATAAGTCAAGGATGCCATTGGGTTGTATGAAGCGATGCTTTACGTTTTGGAGCGAGTTCCGTTTCTACCTTTCTTCTTAGGGTGATAAAGTATTTCAAGGTTCACATATCACAACTTGTGCCCATCGGGCTGAATAGGCTTGTTATGTTTGAAATATATTGTCGAGCCTTGAGATTGAGCCGACCGTGAATCTATTTCGAGTTTTCTATAAGTTGAACAAGCAGGACACTTGGTTCTCCTTCGCTAGCCGGACCGGGGAATTCTCCGGGCGATATTTAAGGAAACTTGTTCGAGTTTGAAGAATTGGAAAGATAATTTCTTTTTGATAGACCGGAGGGCAATCCCAGATGCAATGCCTTGGAGGCATCCGGATTCTAGTGTTTCGGATGATGCTCCTTCGGGGGGTTACTTGGACGCTGATGTAGCGAAGCTGTGTGAGGGGATAGTGGAGCTTAGGCCTATTCATTCGGGTCTCTTGTATGAAGTTGGGTTGACGAAGGTCTGGAAGCATTCTGGCTTTCGTCCGGAGTTTAAGGATATAGAGAAGAATGGTAACGCAAACATCTTTTTTTTTTTTTTTTGCTTTCCCTTTTTTTTTGTACCCATGTTTTCTTTCTTTGTGCAGTTATTACAATGTCTCGTTACTTGCGTTTGAGGTCCGATCAAGGGTCAAGATTGGGGAAGGGTGCTCCTCTTGCCGAGGGGGCCGAGATACCCCAGAATGTGACCCAACCCTTGGAAGAGGGAAAGCGTGTTCCGAGTCTAGCCAGGTGCAGCAGTTGTGGAAAAAGGCCGACCTACCGTATTGAAAGCGAAGGAAAGAAGAGGAAACAACAAGAAAAGCGGCGACGGACCCTCGTCCTCGCTAAAAGGAGAAGACCCAATACTCCTTCCATTGATCTATCGTCGAGTCCGGATAATTCCCAACGGACTCGCTCGTATCGCCCATAAATACCGTGATGCTCAAGACGTTGTGGATGACACCGAGCAAGGAAGTGTGGTGGCGGTGGGGTGATCAGATGTTGGTCTTCGTGGCGGAGGCCACTTCATCGGAGGATCCTCCGTCGTTGTTGGAACCATTCCTTATCTCTCGGTCAAGGTATGCGTTTTAAGCTTGTGATGTGTCGACATTATCACATCATTTTTTTTCTTCATCATTCATTTTTTGTTTTAGAAGTCTGGAACGAGTGAGACGGTGGCGGATGTTCGCGGTGTCGCCTGTGCTAGCACCTTCGTCGGAGGTACCTTCTTGCTGCTTTTGTTTACTTCGGTTTTTTTTTTTAACTTTGTAAGTTTTCCTTCCTTTTCAAAGTGGGTTTAGCGAATGGGTTCTGGGAGCCGCTCATTCTGGCTGGAGCTTGCCGATTAACACCACCTTGAATGACGCTACTCATCTTCGGATATGATGAGCAATCTCGCCCTCCTTTATTTTGGCGGAGCAAGAGGATTTGGCCGATGACCGGGCTCAGATAGAGGGTGGTTCGAGTTGTGCCATGGGACTATGGCTATCACAGATGTGTTTAAGAGGTTCGAACGCTTGAATCATCATTATGCGGATCTCACAAAGCTCATTTCACTTGTCGAAGGCCGACTCTCAGCTTTCCGAGGCTCAAAACAGTCTCCGGGCTCAGACGGAGGTTAATCAAAAACTTGCTCAAGACCATCAAGCCCTCCAGGCCTCTCACCGTGACTGCGGTCGGAAGGAAGAGGAGATGGGCTCCCGTCTGGCTTCTTTGGAGAGGGAGCTGAATGAATTAAAGATTAAAGATGAGGAAAGGGAGAAGAAGGTGGGATTGTTGGAAGAAGCTTTGAAGAGGAAGACGGAGGAGCTGGACGAATCTGAGAAGGAAGTTGCGGTTTTGAGAGCTGATGTTGAGAAGCTTGCCGTGAGCGCCGGTCATGAGGATATCGTGAGGTTCAACTATGTGAAAGAGTTGATTCCGCGGTCATTCGGCGTTTACATGGGAGTGATGAGTACCGGCAAGCTTGGGAAGTGTCTTTAATGCCGCTATAGATTACGGTTATTTGGATGGTCTTAAGGTCGGTCGTAGCGATGAGGAGGTCACGGGATCCTTGCTACTCAAAAAGATTTTGACATGCAAGCGGTTGAGGGTTTTGTGACCGCCATGATGGAATGTTCTTAAGGTCCTTTCCTTATGTTGAGAAG
Organism: Chrysanthemum lavandulifolium; assembly: GCA_022545495.1. Lineage (NCBI taxonomy): Eukaryota > Viridiplantae > Streptophyta > Magnoliopsida > Asterales > Asteraceae > Chrysanthemum > Chrysanthemum lavandulifolium. The sequence continues at coordinate 53,332,116 of CM040245.1, forward strand.
ATCAAGTGATCTTATCACCTTCCTCTTCACGACTTGATGAATATGCTTCCCGAGGAACCTGAGCTACTCGGGCCGGCACCTCGGGAGGATCTTAGTGTTAGACAAGATCATTATTATCGGGCCTGCGTGCCTTAGCACTGATGCATTTGAACAACTTAATTTGTCTTCATATGTAATCTTGGACATATTTTTTTTAGCACTTCTGTGGTTGCACGCTATGTCGAACAATGCTTATCATTATTTATGCTCAAGCGAGGCCGTCCGTATATACGGATCCTCATTTTTGGAATGTATATGCTTATGTATGCCTTGTGTTTTTGTTAGTGTCTTGGCACTTTCGGTTAAATTATGCCCGTGAGCAAATGTGTCGCTGCCTTCCTAATGACTTAGCATTTTACGGGGTATTGTTTTCACTGTGGTAAATATACCGTGGCTCATCCTCAAGCGTCGTCACGCCTCCGGGTATCTGCGTGCGTTTGGGCACATATGCCTCGGCTCATCCCTTAATGTCTTAGCATTATTCGTGGGTATGCAGTCGCCTACCGAATGGTATGTGGCCTTCCCTAGTGTCTTTGCACTTACGGGGGTAAATTAATTTTAATTAAGGGGTTTTTCGGATGCACGGTCGGAGGTAGCTAGTCTCCGTCGGTCCGTCCCTTAAGCACGAGATATGATCACGGAAAATTTTCCTCCTCCGTCGTAGGTAGGGGAATATATATCATTGCTTACTGAAAGTGAAAATACAGTAGTTCATGCCCGTAGGCTTACAATGCATATTTTTTGTTTAAAGAAAACATTTCTTCAAATTCATGGTGTGCCACTTCCGGGGCACTTCTTCTTCATCCAAAGTTTCCAACTTGTACGAGCCGTTGAGATTTGCCTCTTTGATCCGATAGGGTCCTTCCCACTTGGGTCCCAATTTTCCTTGATCTTCGGCTCTGCTGGCCTCGTTTTTTCGATACACGAACTCTCCTGGCTTGATGGAAACCAGCCGTGCTTTCGGTTGTAGTACTTTTCCAATTTCGTTTTGTATCGGGCCTCCATCACAAATGCTTCTTCCTTCGCTCCTCAGCGAGTGTTAAGGTTGAGACGGATATCTTCTTCGTTTTGTTCTATAGTTCGACGGAATCTTCCTCTTCGATCCCTTCCCTTATCCGCCTTTACTCAGATGTTGGCATGCCTATTTCGCGGTATGACCGCCCGCTCCATAGGTGAGGTCAAGGGTGTTTCTCCGTTACTAGTCTTGATGGACGCCCGTGTGCCAAAGGACATTCGGCACCGTCCACCCATCCGGCCAGACGCCCAACCTTGTTTTGATTCCTCCATCAAGCTCTTGTTGGCCCTTTCTACCGTCCGTTGGCACGTGGATGGGCCACGGTACCGTATTAACTGTTTGATGTTGAGTTTTCGCTTGACTTTTGAAGGGTTGTCTCACGAATTGTTTAGCATTGTCTCGCGATTGATGACGGTGGGAGACCAAACGGCACACTATGTTATCCCATACGAACTTCGTGACATCTTTCCCCGTGATCTTTGCCAGCGGTTTGGCTTCTGTCCACTTGGTGAAATAATCGATGGCAACTAAGAGGAACTTTACCTTTCCGGCTGCCGGTGGTAGAGGTCCCACTATGTCCATGCCCCATTGGTAAAAGGGCCATGGAGCCATGATGGGTGTCAGCTTGGTTTTTGGGAGCTGTGGTACTGGGGAATGGATCTGGCAGGAGTCACACTTGATTATTTCGTTTCTAGCATCCCGGTGCATTGTAGGCCAGTAGTATCCTTGCCACATGGCCTTCGCCACGACCGAGCGGGGACCGGAATGCATCCCACAAGCTCCCATGTGAATCTCTCTTATGACGTAGTTTGCTTGTAAGGGCCCCACGCACCTCATCATGGGTACCAAATAGGCTTTCTTGTAGAGTATACCATCTTCTATGACATATTGTGTAAAACCCTAAAAATCTAAAATGCGTGAAAAGACTATTTTGCCCCTTTAAATTAAAACTTTTAAAATACGAGAATATGTCAATGCTCATTAAATAAAATTCCAATCTAACTTGTAAATGATTAACCAACGTAATATACGAGATCAATTTACGCTTGCGTCTAAAGATTTAAACCACACGCTTATATATATTGTAACAGGCGAAAATCTCATAAATTACAAGACATAATACTACAACTTAATAAAGGCCCAACCAAGCTTGAGTTTTAGCCCAATCCCCCCTTGTCTCGCCCAAAAGGAAAGAAAGAAAAAAGAGGACCGTGTATTTTTACGCTCCATATGTTTTTACACAACAAACCCTAGTTTTCCCTCTCACCCAAAAAGTGATGGCAATCTATGGTGTTCGATCGTGGTAGCAGAGAGGTGGTAAACGGGAGTTAACATCTAGTTCTTGTTCGCTTCTTCCTATTCTCGTGCGTGAATTCACCAAGGTATCAATCATCTTTGTGTTTTCCTTTTGTCACCCATGATACTTTTGTTTGGTCACGACTATCCTTGTTGCAGCCCTTTTAAATGACCATGGTACTTTAATATAAGCCTAGTATCAAAATTAAGACACATCAATTTGGGTCGCCTATAATGAGAAACCCTAAGTCGTTATTTTATGGATGTTTATAATTTTATGTGAGGTATTGGTTGTTTGGTTCATTAAATATTATAACGGGTGTGTAGAAAATTGAAAGGCGGAAAATATGAAAGGTTAGGATGCTATTAAAACAGGTCATATGGCTTTCATGGGTCATGGGTGCGTTTGGGTAGGTTAAACATGTGCTTATATTGGTTTTAATAAACCCTAAAACTGGACAGCATCATATGTCGAACTTGTGTGTGTCATAGGTCGAATTTTACAAGTGCAATAATCTGGGTTTTTGTTGGTAAAGTTTATTTTATGTCTTAGTTAAGTTTTCCAAGTGGTTTGGTCGAATTTGGAGTTGTCTAAGTCGTATTTTTGAATTTTACAAGATCAAGTGTCAAAGCTGAGAAAACGGGTCTGAAATTAGGTTGGATTCATCTAGGTGTTATCCGATGATACCTGCATGTTTTTGGGTGATTCTTGAGTCTAAATTGTAGTACTTTGAAATAGCTTTCTGGAAAAATAAGTCTTGTATCATTTGCAAACGTGGAAGTATGATTTTTATATTTTTGGAGTTAGGGTGTCTGAATCTGAATTGCTGAGTTGAAATTTATGATGTAGTAAATGATTTTAGTACTTAATCTATGAGGTTCTGGAACTTTTCCTTTGGTAGATATGATATTTATATATGGTGTGACACCTGTAGCTTTTGGTTTGATGTGTTGAGTAGGGTAAGTGTGTTTGTTGGGGCCATACTTTGGTGTGTGTAAATCAGGGTGAGTTCTCGATGTGTCGGACTTATGATTTTCCGTAGGCCATTTAGCATGGAAATAGAACCCACCAATTCTTGGAGAGTCTTTTAAATCATATGGGAACCTCTGGATTTTGCTTGATTTCATTTGAGCTACGTAAGTATTTTATAAAATCGCTAAAGTCCGGTCCAAATATGAGTTTAAGAAACTAAAGATAAAATATGATATCAATAAGTAACACACTTACAAATGCATAAAAGCTTATAAAATGAGTATATAAGTAATATATGATATCAATTCGTGTAGATTCGTTGAAGGAGACGTGACGTTGTATCTTCGTGTTCATTCATTCGTTTGCTTTCCTCATTTGCGTTAAGATACATGATATCTCGACCTTTTCAAGAAAGGTTTCTCATGATTTCCTTTCTTTGTCATTTCTCTTATGCTTATTAGGATTTCTATGCCATTGCTATGATTCCTTCGCTTATGTGAATCTCTGCTTGTCGAACCTCTGTATGTTGAATCTTCTTTGTATCCGATTTGAATTTAAGATTATGAACTTCGATTAGAACATTTGATTATGAACTTCCGCTTATGAATGCATGATATATGATCAGATATGAACCTTTGACTTTCGAACATTTGTTATGAACCCTTTCTCGATTTGTTTGATCCGTTGTTTATCCGAAACTTCGTTTAGTGAACCATGAAATATCGATTTGGACTTTATGATATGAAACCCGATATATATATCATGACTTTTATGATGAATTATGATCTGTGTCAATTATGACAACTGTTTGACCTAAGTTAGTTTGATACCGAGCCAAATATTTCACTAGTCATGGGGTTCCATGTCCGTGTCGTTGATGCACCTCGACATGACTCTAGGGCGAGAGTGATGTTCGCCACGCCCCTTATCTCGTTATCTCGTTATGAGCTCAAGTTATGTTATATGACCAATATCTACGTGCTGTGGGCGTATGGATGCATCCTAGATCCGATTTGTTATCCGATATGATTTGTGCGGTGAATGATGTCGTGTGCAACACGCGTCTTCACAAATTCGGGAGCTAGTTACTCCATTTGTTATTGAGGTCTCCTCATATTATATAAGGTATTCGAGGTCACCCCGAAAAGAAAGTTACTTCGATATGATATGTTCGGGCTCGTGGTAGTTTAACTAAATCTGTATCTGTTATTTCTGTGTTAAATATTCTGTTTATGATTCCGTATTTGTCAATGTTTCCATTTACATACTGAGTTATGATATGTTTATTGAATGTGTTTATACTTTGACATGTTTATGTGACTACCGTCTACTATGCTAGGATACGATTAATATGTTTATATGTGATTCGCATGTGGTTATATGATTTTATGTCAGCTTATCATTATGTGAACTCGTTGATCTGTGTGATGATTATGTTAGTGATAATAAATTGTTCTGAGAGTTTAGTATGTATAATTTGTTTAGTTAATTTTGTAAACTTTGCCTGTCCGTTAGTTACCTGTATGCCTATGTTGATCTGCCATGTTTAAACTCTGCCTATATTAAGGTTTGATCTGGAAAATGGTTTAACTTATGATATCTGGTTTGATAACTTGCTAATTGCTATGCTATGTCTTTTGTTTATTTAGTTATAGTTTTCCTACTGTGTTTTCTATTTGTATGTATGACTGCTATGTTTTTACTGCTATTGTTCCGCTGCTGCGATACTGGTTAAGTGTGTTAAATGTAGATTAATTGACTTGTGTGAATGCCATGTTTACTTTCTAGAAATTGTCTCCGTTAGCCTTTAGACATTCCGTTTGGCTTATATGAACTCTACTATCTGGATGTATTGAATGTCCGTTATTTTGATGTGTTTGAGTATGTGCCATTATTGTGCTATGTGTTGTCCTTCTCTCGTTATTTGTTTCTTCCGGATTACGATATTTGTGTTTCATGAATCCTCAATGATTCATTATTTTCGTTCGCCACGATTTTGTTATTCGTTTCTTTGTTCAATTCGTATTTATGTTTTGTTTAGTTTTCGTTTTGTTATATCTGCTCACTGGCTTTGTAAGCTCACCAAGCATTTTCTTTTCTGCGGCGGGTATTAAGCATTCAAGATGAGCTTATGGGATAGTGATCCGGGTTGAGAGTAGAGATGAGAGCAAGATTTGAAAATAGGGATCTTAGATTCATTTTGATTATTAAGTTATTTATATTTTCTTTTGTAAGTTTTGTAAAGGCTTCCGCTTTTGTATAGTACTTAAGGTTCTGATATGAAACCGTATTTGTGATATCTTTACCCTTGTCGGGTTGGGGTGTTACATATTGGCTGATTTTCATCCTTAGGTTGCGGGCTTCATTAGGGTCTTCCGGCCAAATTCCTTCCTCAAGACACCGGATGATAGGGGTCATCCAGTTATCTCCTTCTTCTTCAACGGCATTGTTAACTTCCTTACTTTCCGTCGATCTTTCCCTTAGCACCTCCACTAGTACTTCCTTCGTCAAGTGGTCAAAAGCGACCGTGGCTAGTTTACTAAGGACATCTGCCTTTTGATTCTGACCCCTAGGGATGTTCCGGATGGTGAAGTTTTCAAAACTAGCTATGTACTCCTTTGCCTTTGCTAGGTACTTGATCATACTTTCGTGGCTCGCCACATAATCCCCATTTATCTGATTAGCCACCAACTTAGAGTCCACTCGAACCTCAAGGCTACGGACCTGCATACTTTCCGCCATCCTTAACCCCGCCAGTAGGGCTTCGTATTCGGCTTCGTTATTAGTACTGTCGAACTCAAGCCGGATGGCATAAGTGAACTCCATTCCTTCTGGATTGATTAGTACAAGACCTGCTCCGGAGCCTTTGTTATTGGATGCTCCGTCCGTATACAAAAGCCATTTCCCCTCCTCCTTCTTCTTCATCGCAGTCGATCAAGTACTTGTCGTTGTTTTCTCCGATGGGAGCTTCACGTAAAGTCCGCTAACACTTGACCTTTGATTGCGCTCCGGGGCTCGTGAGGTTATGTTGTATGCACCTCCACCGAGTACTTAGCCAACTTCCGGACGCCCCGCTTGTTGAGGATCCGCTTTATTGGTTGGTCCGTGATTACCTTTATAGGTGTGCTTCGAAGTATCTCCGGAGCCTTCTTGACATGTGCAATGCATATAGTGCTAGCTTCTCGATCGGGCGTAGTTCTTCTCGGCTTCGCTTGAGTGTTCGACTTACATAACGGATCGGTAATTGTCGCCCTTTCTTTCTCGTGAGGAGAACTGCACCGACCGCCTCCTCCGTGGCCGCTAGATACACGCATGTTTGTTTTGCCGCTGGTGTTGTTAGTGAGGAAGATCTGTTATCAACTTTTTCATCTCTTGGAATGCCGATTCTGCCTCATCCGCCCACCGATACTCCTCCTTATTCTCCTTAGTGATGCTTTTGAGTGTTTCAAAGAACGGTAAGGACCTTTCACCGAACGAGCTAAGAAAGGATTGAGTGCCGCCAACTTGTACCGAGGCTCGCATTTCTTTCGTGGTCCTCGCGATTGCATGTCCATTATTGCCTTCGCCTTCTTTGGGTTTGCCCGAATTCCTTCGGGTTACCATATACCCTAGGAATTTTCCTTCCTCCATTCCGAAGGAGCATTTTTAGGATTGACTTCATGTTGATCTTCCAAGGTTGTCGAACGCCTCATGCTATGTCTCGCTAGCATTCCCCGCTTCGATGACCATGTCGTCCACATATGCTTCTGTGTTCCTCCCTATCCGTGATTGGAAAGCGGAATCTATCATCCGCTGATAAGTCGCTCCAAGATTCTTCAGCCGAATGGCATCTTGGTGTAACAAGAGGTTCCTTGCTCGATGTAGAACGTTGTTTTTCTTCGCCTTCCCTTGCCATTTGCACCGGTGATACCCTTTATAAGCATCCAAGAAACATTTGTATTTATACCCCATGACCGACTCGATCTTCCATGATCTCCCAGAAGGGTAATAATCTTGGGACAAAGGAATTGATGTTCTTGAAGTCAATACACACACGCCACCCATCACACTTCTTTACCGTAATCAGGTTGGATATCCGTGTAGGGTACTTTACCGACCGACAATGCCGGCTTTGATCCATTCTTCTACTTCTTTCGCGATCGCCGGCTCCGATCCGCCGCCAACATCCGCGTTTTGACATATTGGGTCTATCGGCGGTTGGCATTCGAGTATGCTCAATGATCCCTCCGGGGACTCCGTCATATCCGTCGGTTCCCATGCGAATATGTCGAGGTTCCTTTGTATGAGCTCTTTGAGGCGCCTTTTGCCTCAACGGATAGTGCACCTCCCATCGCCACCGCTTGTTCGGGAAGGCCAGTTGATCGCCACTTCCTCCGTTAAACCCACCTCTCATGTGCCTGCTTCTTCCTTATCTTGCTCGAACAATAGTCCGCAATCTTTCCAACCTCCTACATTCCGAAATGATGACTTAACGAGTGACCAACGTGGCAATTCCTCGAGGGTTGGGAACTTCATCATGGAATGGACCGAGATGGTATGGCTCGCAGGATCTTCAATCCGTCCTTCCTAAGATAACATTATATGGTGACGGTGCCCGAATAACCGTGAACTTCATCCCGACCTTCCCCAGACAACCCTCATCTCCGAATGACACGCCTAACTCGATTTTCCCCGGCCGACGAGTCACCTGTCCTGAAACCCCATCGATCTGCTCAAGCGTCTGCTTTATTCGAGTCCTTATCTCCCGAGGAGGTTGTTGAAGCAAAGTTCAACATTACCTCCACCGAGGCTCCTTCATCTACAAAGACTCTCCTTACTAAGTACCCTTCCATCGTGGCTTCAACTATGAGAGGATCATCCGACACATCTTCGCTGGGAGAGGAGGAACGTTATAGGTACATTCATCAACCTTTCCTCTTGTTCCGATGACTTCTCTTCCTTCGCTCGTCCAGTTCGGATCATGTTGATGACTTTGTCCTAGCTCCTGCGCCATTCCTTGGGGCTTCTCTCCTTCCTTACGCACGAGATCCTTGACCAGTGATTCACTTCCCGACTCTAACGCTATCTCTAATCGCCTTTTGAGCCGATAGCGCTATGTGTAGTGCCCTTTTTCTCCATGATAATCACAAGATTTATCTTGATTCTCCTTGCGTGGGGATCACGATGGCTTTGAGGAGGTAGACGCAATGGTGCTCTGTGGCTAAGATTTCTTTTGGTGGTTTTATGTGAATCTAAGGTTAGGCGGGGTTGCCTCGCTCAGTGGTCACCGCGATGGGCGATAAGAGCCGACCTAACACCGTGGCGGTGTGAACTTCCCGATCTCTTCCCGAGTATGCATGTCGTCCTTCATTCTTTCTATCTCCTCCGTAGTGACCTCTCGACGGACCTTTTCGCCTTTTTCGTAAGGGCCCGGTTGAGGCTCTTCTCGTTGTATCATAGTTTTCCCTCGAGGCAATTCAAGGTCGGCAAAAGCTTCCTCCGACCTTACAAAGTCGCCGACCCTAATCATCATCTTCTCCACGGCCTGGGATCGATCGGGCGAACCGCTTGGCCAGCTCGGCATTTGCATCCGCTCATGACGACGAGATCCTCATAATCTCCGAGCTCCTCGTATGAATCATGTCTCAAAGGTCCATCTTTCTTTGAACTCCGGAAGCGTTTCGTTAGCCTTTCTTACTATTTTGGCGATCTCAGAGGGTCCTTGACACAAGTCTTGTGCAGGAGAAACGAGCCTCGAATCGATCCTTGAAAGCTACCCATTCGCCTATGCTCCCTTGCAGTAACCCATCGAACCATCCTCGGCCTTTCCGCCCAACGCTTGTTGGAACATGCGGCACCACACGGGCATTGGCCATTCTCCATGTCCCGCGGCTCCGTAAACTGCTGAGATGGTCTGGGGATCCGTAGACCCATCGTGCACATGCCTTGATGCGGTGGGCATCTTGTGTTCCGGAGCGGAAAACTCGATGATTCGCCCACCGAACGGAGATTTCGAGACTTCTTTGAAAGGTTTCGCCAGTCTTCGCTCTTTCACTTTGTTCCTGTAACTATTTCCTTCTTCTTATTCGCCGGCTCGCCCTTATCAAGAGTCGCTTCGCCTCAAGTCCAATCAGTAGTGGCTCAACGGTGTCCTCCCATTATTATAGTTCTTTTATCATTGACTTAAGAGCGCCACGCACTTTCTAACCGCCTCGTCACTGGTGTGGAACTTCCTCCCGAAGTTTCGGTGGTGTCGAACCCGCCATCCTATAGCTCTAGTAGATTGAATGCGGTCCCACGGATGGCGCCAATGTCAAGTAATTTTTATGGTTGTTGCGTTATCTTCCAACCAGAATAAGCCTTCTAGATACCGCTAAGATGAACGACGCGTTAGTCTCGCCCGGTGTTATCCCAGACCCGACCGCATAAGAGTAAGTATGTTTTACCGAAAGGTATAGTATAAAATGTGCGAGAAAATGATACCTTATTCCCAACATCAGTAGCGTGATTTATACTACCCGATGTCACCGTCGTCCTCGGTCTATCGTGATTATGGGGCCGCCGACGGTGTCGAGTCGACATCGCCCCCGACATCGCCCTGGGTCATGTCCGACATCCACGGATGAGACAAAGTGTATCCGTGCTAGATGCTGTGCATCAGTCGCCAAGGTCCTTCTGGACGGATGACCGTCGTCGCACCTTTCGCTTGGATCAAGCATTAGAGTATCGGGCCCTTCGGCTAAGAGGTTGTCTGCCCTTCGGTGTTGGACCGCGGGCATATACGTCAAATGGCGAAAGGAAGAGGCGGGTAGAAACGACGATATAGCTTGGCGATGTGAGTTTTTCCATTGTCACACGTAAAGCCAAAACCACATAAACTAAAGCCAAGGAAACAACAATCACATAACCGAAGGAACCACAAGCCAATACCAAAGGAACCTCGTAACAAAAACCACGCCAACCAAAACCACCTAGTCTAATATAACCGCCAAAACCATGTAAACAGTGGTAGAGAAGACACATGTTGTTCGAGTGGTATACCGATTTAGATGACGTTGTTGGTGGCAAGTGAGTACACTTAGGCAAAGAACTCAAGTGGTTTCAGTGTTTTAGGTATACGGTCTTTATAGAAGATTGCCAATTTCACTATCATACATGAATGTGTTTCCTTATTAAGTTTGAAAGTCAACTTTTGTTGCAAAGTTGCTCAGATTACAATTATGAAACCGTTGAATTCGTGTAGTTAAGATATTGCTTAGACATATTTTTTCAACATTCAACATTCAATTTTTGTTTCACTTGCATTGACTATTTTTTCAACATTCAACTTTCAACTTTGACCTTTCTCCATTTTATATAGTAAAGATAAGTAGTGTGTTTTAGTTTTATATGTGCTTTAGATACTTGTAAATAATGCTTTCAATATTGTATTTGCTTAAAATTTATATATGAAAATCTTAAAATAATTAATATGAGTAGCATTCCTCTATTATAAGTAGTATAAATAACTTATTTAAAGCATCTAGTATGTGTTTAATCTCGCCTAAACTATTTTTATGTCTTACACTTTAATGTTTGTATGCTATATGCATGTCACATATTTGTGGGTCCCGATAAGATTACAACTTTGTGTTCTAAAACACCTTAATTTGACATGGTATACACAAGTGCCACGTAAATCCCTTGTAACGACCTTTACTCATGTCGATGATGAATACACTTATTATCATGTTTATTTATAGATTGGATTGTTTTTTTGTCTTATTCATGTGAATATTGTGTCGAAAAACGTTATACCATGTATTTTTGTAAGAGAAGCAATGTTTATGCTATCTCGTGTCAACTATATTGTTCCTTATTAAATTGTCCCAACATAATAGATCTTCGTGTCAACTAATCAAAAGAGAATTTAGTGAATGGGAATGATATTTGATTGATTGAAAAGTGTAGTGATCTCACTTATGTGATAATATTTGTTTGCAAATAAGACACTTGATTAATGACATACTTTACTAGTATAGATTGTGTTTTATTATTTGATAATGTGAATATTATATTAAACCTGTGCGAAAAACATAAAAGAGCTAACCGAAAAATGTGAGCTCTCCATATTATTCGATTTTTATTTAATGAAAAGGTTCAATTGAAGCACATGTGGTCATAAATTATATTTATGAGCCAAGATTATTTATTGGCATGACCGGTCGACCATCCCGAGTCATTGATGATGCGACACACATAAAAGAACCATGGGTCCTTCAAAGGTGATTTCAATATTTTTTTATTCTCGATGGAAGTACATTGTTCATTTATCACCACCAATTAAAGTAAGGACTTTGTCCTATGAAGTTTTGGAAAGAATATAACGGGATGTATGTAGGTTTATACATCCGCCATGTGGACAGAAAGGGACCTAAGGTATAACTAGTGGTGCTCTTGAACCACCTGGACACCAAACTTGTTTAGAAGTTATATATTGAATAATTTTGGGACCTACCTTTGAAACTAACAGGAACCACCTTGGATCTAGAATGAAAAGAAAGATGAGACTAAAGGAAAAGAAACCTAGATGGAGAAACAAATGACATTGCTGCCTAAACTATGATAAGTGGTATGTAGTCTTTTGGTTAGAAGATGACTAGAATGCCATTTTTGTTTTTAGTGAAGTTTTATATGTGGTAAAGAAAGTGTCACGTGGGTTTATTTTCTTTTAATAGTTTATTTTCTTATAGTAAATTATGGGAAAATTCTCAAATTACCCTATTGCCAAACAATATTACCCCAAATGCCTCACTTTTTTTCACTTCCCTTAATGCCCCATGGGCAACTCTCCCATGGGCAACTCTATCATATATTTGGGCCCACATTGTACTTACAAAGTACAAATATAACACTTTATCCGTTAAAACTTTGACCTACTATATGCAAGAATCGACATTTTTTGTCTTTTTGTGAAAAAGCAAATGTACCTTTTATAATTTTTAAATACAAATAAGTTGGGCAACTCGCCCCACACATATGTACTTTTGGGCAACTCTCTATAAATACCACTCTATACCATACAAATACACTTTTAATAAACCAAATTATACCTCCCAAAAAATTATTTATTATCCTAATACACCTATTTCATTAAATACAAAACCCAAAATACCCAAATCATCCCACACACACTACTGCTTACACCACACACACCTTCCCTCTCAAAACGCCTAATCCTCTCAAACTCAAGAATTCACCTGCAACTTGAAACAGATATCCTTCCCTCTCAAACTCAAGAATCCAACGGCCTAAACCTACTCCCTCATTAGTTCTTCTTCCCTACGATTGCAAAACGGAAGCCCTAATCGACAATCAAATCATTGTTTTCAACATCTCAAGAATCCAACGACTAACATGTTTGATGCAAAGCTAACGGTCGATCTAGATTAGAACATATTGCTACAATTAAAGGTGCATTGAATGAATAGAACCAAGTTGTTTAGAGAAACCGTGTTTCGCCCTTGGTTAGATTTTCCTAATATTCTGACAACCACTTATACCATTATTTATATCAAAATGCGCTGAGGTGTCAATAGTTAGTGATTGTTGTCCACCTTTAACTTTTGTACTAGGTGATAATGTTTTGATTTTGGCCGTGAACAATTTAGTCTTCTAACCGGGTTTCGCTTTAGGACCGAGATAAAGAGAAAGCGACCACGGCCATGTTGTTAAGGGTTTAACAGATAGTCTTTTTTTTGATCGGTTGTTTCCGATAAAAAAACTAAGAACAAAAAGTTAAGGTGATGACCTTTACGCTGGTAAAGTCGGTCGAAGCGCGGGATTCGCTATCCGATGAAGATGCCGTAAGTGGTTGCTTTGTTGGTGATCGCAACATTTGTATTTATTGGTGGGAAGGAAGGTTTAATGTTCCCCACCATTTGCTAAAGAATGTTGAGGATTTTTTTGTATGGAATGAGTATCCATGGGGTGAATACATGTGGGCTCATATGTATAAAAGAACGGTGAATGTTGTTCCTAGGCATCTTGAGGCGTAATCAAAGAAGGCCGCTCCAAAGATCCAAAAAGAACAAACATACACTGTATGGATTTATACGGGTGTTGAAGGTTAGATTTTACTTGTAACATACATTATTTGTGCTTGTATATATTGTGATGGTTAATCTAAATAATGTGTTCATTGTTATATTTAAGAAACATAGATAAGCGTATAGTCATTCACCGTTGTCATTGTTCCTTAGGCATTGGCTTTGTTCCTCAGGCATTGTTCGTAGTAAGTGTAAAGTGTTTTTGTAGATTTAAGGATGTTATGGTTGATGGTTTCAGCACTAGATAAATACATAGAAACGATTTGTAAACGGTTGGTTCAAACCACCGACAACGCCTCTTCATCCAATCGCTAGTTCATAAGAACCCATCACGCAACAACACGATATGTAATTGTATCCTGTCACATACATATACACCATCGCTATCCTAACCACCGCAACCATAATCACAACCACTATAATCACAACCACTAACCTTAATTCGATGTATTTGTTTTTTCAGATTTGGATTATGGAGACATTCCCAAATGCCTCCCCGCTTTTGGACCAAAGACCCCGAGAAGATCCCACGTTGTTCAGCTTGGTCAAAAGTTAAAACTTTGAAAAAAGCATTACACAATTTTATTTGATCCGTAAGTAAAACCCAAAATTAGTTAATCGTTGTATTTTTATTGCATTTATCATATCAAAGTTATCTCCTTTGTTATTTAGGCTTTGCACCATTACGTAAGATTGTACCAACAAATGCCGAGCCGAAGCTGTTTGTGGTACATTCGCAAAGATGAGTACATCCGTGAACTTGATTCCTAACTTGTTGAAAGAAGAGAAGAGTTAACACCAACCGATGGTGGAAGAAGAGGAAGCTATGGCTGATGTGGATGTATGCGTGGAATTCAAGCCGATTTAAATGTGCCTTATGTGACGTGGATGAAGTTGTTTACAAGGTCAAACGCCAGTGTCAATGACAAAGTCGATGAAGAAGAGATTGTTATTGGGTTTGTGAAATGTTGAATATGAATGAAGTTGAGAAGGTTGAAGATGTTGTAGTCGGTAATGTTGAGGTTCCAGATGGGATCAAATGACAAAGCGGAAGGCCACATACCTTAGATAAAGATCACATTCGCGGCGAGCTTCTATCCCTTAAGTCTAGGGTTGGTAGTATAAAAGAACGGTAGGAGAAGTTGTCGATCACGCCTTATGTGAGTTACATAGCGCATAAAAGAGAATTGTGGTAATTGAGGAAGCTAAGAATAAAGTCACAAGATGATGTTGGTAGATTAAGGTAACAAGTCGTTATTTGAATTTTGTTACTCATTCCACCAAAATGGTAAATGTCGTTATTTGAAATGTGGTAATTAAGTAAGTTCACTTTTTTTGTGTGGAGAGTGTTGAACACACCCCCATCAGATTCAATTTAGATCCGATGACAAGCGGTCGATGTATACGGATTCCGAGGAGTTTACCTGCCTATGACCCAAGTTATGAAAGTCGCTATCGGAGGTCCTCAAGATGCTCATCATTCCAACAATATAATGTGTGGATAACAAATTTGATTGTGTCGCTTTACCAAATTTGAATGATGAGTTCTCGCTATTGCTTACGATGGGTTTGATCCAACTCCTCGATGACGACGTATATACATATTGTTTTTTTCCTTCTTTACTTTTTTTCTATTTCAATATTAAACCCACATACCCTTTATCTAGGAATCGATGGATGTGAATGGAAAGGAAAAGAAAATGGCAGTGGAAGGGTAAATAAATTGTTGTGTGGAGTCCACCTTTGGTGGGAATGGTTTCAGCGCTTACTCTTAAATTGCTAGAACCGCATATGGAGCAGGGGCTTTGCTGTGTAGACAACGCTTATGATCCGGCCGCAAGCAAGGTGCGCATGTAGACACATGGATTTGGAGGTTGAGGAAACGCTATGGAAGGGCCGATACACAACCCGTTGAAGTGATATGCCTTGATTATGAGGATGGGCAGGATGTTTGAAGGTTGATAAGGTTTTAAAAGGTACCATTTGAGGGTCGCTTAAGTCCTTATTTGATCACTTTGTATCCGCTATTGCTTAATATCGCTCCTTTTCACTTTTTAGGTCTCGTGGAAGGCAAAATGCCGGAATGACACTTATTTGGACGTAAAGGCGCCAATATATGAAGAAAATGGCCAAAGTCGAAATCGACACCTCACAGCTGTTTGAAAGTATATGGCGACGGCGTCGAGCTATTTATACGCCCGCCGGAGAATTATTGTGACGGTCGAACTCAAAACTCGTGGTTTTCAAGAGACGGCGCCTAGTTGTGAAAGAGTAGGTCGTCGCTACCGCACGGCCCAGATGCGATCCAGACGACGCCGAAGTCAAGAGGACGCACACGGACATGCGTGACGCCGCACGCAGGTTAACATGGCCAAGACGAAACCCTAACGAGTGGCGACACGACGGCCACTAAACATAAGGTGACGCCGCCGCAATTGTAATCTTATATATAGAATCCGAATTTTTCGCCTTTATGTAGTAGTCTTGGAGTAAAAACCTAAAACCTAACCTAAGGTGTCTTGTACAAGATTTTAGGTTTTTAACCCTATCTTACACCAAGATAAGTCTTTGCTTCATTAATTCAATTATGTCTTTGATTATTTTGTGTATGCTTGCATGTTCTCCATGTCCCATTAATTTATTTGTGTGTTTGTTTAGAAGTATGAAACTTAATTATTGAATATTGATTGGTTGTTTCTTATCTTAGTTGATTAATGATCTAGTAATGCGATAGGTCATTCTGTGTACTTAATGCTTGATTCATCTTTGTGAAACCTAGAGTATGATTACCCGAGGATTGTAGTCTAAACCATCCAAGAGCGCCTTAGAGTAGGAGTCTATAATCTCTAAGTGGATTTGTAGACAAGACCCTTGGTAAGTTCGTGAGAGTTAGGAGAAACGCATACCCTACAACTTTAGAAACACAACGCAACTAGAATAAGACGTGACACTCAACCATCAATAAGAGATATTAAGGAGTAATACAAACTAAGTAAACACATCTTTTAAACTATCATACAAGCACACATTAATTAGACATAGACTCCCACAACCTTAGTTTAGATAATTAGATAATAGTAGAGTAATCAGAGAAATACCAACCCCAAATCCAATACCCGAGATTCGTACCTTTCCATT